>JANFOE010000577.1:330000-431236 GCA_025667525.1 Glebionis coronaria
ATTGTTTTTGCTCTTCTCTGACAACGGGTATATTTCTTTATGGAATTGTGTTTTGGTACGTTGTTTCGTATCTATGTTTGTGATACAATCGTGTTTGACTTTTTTTTGCGCTCAACAATTTTTTATATTTGAACATATAATACATTTTAACAAACAGCAACAATGCAAATCGAATAGCTTAAAAATTGTAGTAAAGTTGCAAATTAAACAGCTTCATAAGATCTTAACAACGAGTATCATCGATAGAGCATGCGGGATCCAATCATTGAGGCTAAACTTAACCAGAAATAAGCTATACGATACAATAATATCAAACAAATTGTTCGAAATATTTACAATGGTTATTATCCTCAGAGAAACTTTAGGATATGATGCAATATATCGACTTCTAATGCTATTTCTCGTACATATATAGCAGAGTCGCAAAACCTTTCCTCAACAGCTGTATGAACATATATATCACCCAACACCTCAAGGTCAGCCTCGACAATAATACTAACCTGCTCTCAGCATGACAATAAGCAGGGAAACAGTGAGGAAAGTAAGCATAACAAATAGAGGAACATTCTTCTATTTAAAAATTGACACAAAATATATGATAGAACTTCCCTTACAGCATGCAATGCTTTAGTACGAATTACAGGAGAACCTTCTCTTAAGCTTACCAAGCTATGATGAATCGTCAATATGAAATCACCACTGTGTATCTATTTAGAACAACCAAGCCCAACCCAAACATATATGATCATCTGTTTTGAACCCCGTATGACCCGATAACCAACCCACTCATACCTCTAGATACCAAAACAACATTTTTCACAAGATTAAATAAAAGAAAACACAAGACTCACAATTGTGTCCATCCAGTTGTCTGGTCCTCAAGATCATACAAGACCAGCTTATTCGATACTAGAGCATCATCGAGACTAGAGCATCAGATCTGTAATAACAATTAATTTGACTTTATAAATAGTCATTTGACCATAACTCGACAGAATATTTGATGAAATTTGTAATTTGTTAAGTTACCTGCAAGTTTCTGATAGGAAGTTTGTGGGCATCAACATGAACATAAGTTCTTGAACCATACACAAAAGTGGACTAAGAAGAAATGCTCGTAAGTGTGCTTGGTACGTCTTGGTACGTCTCCTTGTGTAATATGTAAACTTTTGGTGTCTGCATACTCAAAAAACCCTGCACATAATGAGAATATCATTAATTACCAATTGGAAAGAAGCTGAGACCGATACTACTAAAAAGACGAGACAACAATATAACTAACATTTCCAACCCCGATACTTAATCGCAATTAGGATTTGGGGCGTGGGATTATCACATTCGTTAAAACTCCTGCAAATATAGTATAAAAATGTAAATCATTTATTATACTCGAATGTGTACGTAGACATCACTCGAATGTGTACGTAGACATCACATCACATCATCGGATTCATTGTCTGTTTCTTGTGGCTCAGAATCTGAAATTTAAAACAACAAATGAGTTAAGGTAATCATAAAAAGATGCAACATTTTTGCAGATACAGATGCAACAAATTTTGGACACAGATGCAACAAAAATTTGCAGACACAGATGCAACAAATTTTGCAGGAACAGATGCAACAAAAATTAACAATCATATGCAACCAAATTTTCCAAAACAGATGCATAAATAAACTAACATATATATGCAAAAAAATTTTGGTAAAAACATATGCAACAACATTTACCCAAACATAATATACATATGCAACAATTTACCAAAACAAATGCAACAAAATATTAATAAAGATATGTAACAAATTTTCCAACAAAAAATTAACAAATATATGCGTCAAATTTGTCAAACCACGATGTTATTAAATATACCAATCACTGATATTGTACTTAATATTCTAGAAAAGTCCCATCGAACTCATGAACCTCAGCACTAACTCTTCCTGATGACATATGCAAATGAGTGTAGAACTTCAGAGAAATCTTTATGAAAATTACAACACTGACACGCAAGGTAGACAGGGTTACCATTGAATGTATTCTCGTGCACAATCTATATAGGAGTATCTTTCGGCATAATAGTAATTTATGACAATTACCTGAAATTAATTGAAATTAAACAAGTGTCTCTAGTATAGTAAGTTAGTTGGAAGTATTTATCTATTAATTTGTTCCAGTGAGATGATGAAATGGAACGGAGATTGTGGATGGCGTGTCTTAGGGTTTTGAATAATGGAGATGATGGTGCTTGCGATGTAGTTGGTGGCGGTGATGGGGTTGGTGGTGGCGATAGGGTTGGTGGCGACCGGGGATGGAGATGGTGGCCTGGAAGAAAAGAGTGAACGGGTTAGAGATATAGGTTTGTTATAATAAGAATTCGAAATTGACAATTCTAACCCTCCTATTTTTTTATAATTTTCGTTTTTACCCTCCGTTTTAAGTTGTTGCAAAAGCTACCTTAAACAAAATCACTAACAATCAGTAACTAGTCTTCGTTGTTCTAACATTTTATTATCATAATGTAAATACAATCCTCCCTAATCTGTAACAAATAGCTTGCTTAAATTATACACACTAATGCTATGTTTATTTAATAATCAAAATTTTTGAACAATCAGATTTCTAATTTACCGAACACAGTGTTATTAATTATAAAACCGATGCCGTAATAAAATTATAACACCGATGCTCTAATAAAATTATAATACCGATGCCGTAATAAAATGATAAAACCGATGCCGTAATAATATTATAAAACTGATGCCGTAATACAATTAGAAAACTGATGCCATAATAAAATAATAAAACCGATGCCCAAATTTAACCTCCGTACGTACACATAAAACACATAAATTGATGCCTTAATACATTATTTTTTCATTCATTGTCTACAATCAATACAAAATATACTTATTGTCTTACTGAGACTTATAAAAGACACCCAATTTGAAGATGCAATTGTTGTTTGGCAGAGATGACGAAATACTAGCATCTCAAGTCTGATTAACCTACATATAATGGAAAGTAGAAAACTCAAATCTTCAAAACTTACCATTTGTGATTACCATGAATCAGTTCAGACAAACACTGTCCCACGTTTGCATTTTGATGCGTTTTCCATCACTTGAATGTGTCTGATCATAACATTAATACTAGAACATATGAAAAAAGTGTTAAATTATTAGTAATCAATACTAGAAAACATGTAACACTTCAGCTTGACGTAGTACCTTTTTTTTCTCTAAAAACATGAGCTAAAAATAAAAATGTAATACTTTTCGCTAAAGCTTTCATTTACGTAACTGGATTAATGCCTCGGACAGAGTCTCGGAGATAACAAGAATAACACCTAAAAGAGATGATACTTTTCTACAGCAAAGCCAATTGAAATCTACATAAGAATAATGAATCACTAAAATTCCAACATCAGCTTCATTTTCATGTATACGAATAATTAATCAGTAAACACATGTTGATATGATGATAAACTTTTTAAAAAGTTATAAACTAATCAAATCATTGAAGATCTTTTCAAGTGTTCTTGGTTGCTGAAAATGAAACTTGTAATTTAGCGCGTCTCATATCACTTAATATTAAACACATATGTTCAAATTATTGCATCACACTTATACACTCTTATTCACACATTTTCACAAACACCTAACTAACACATTTTCCATATATTTTAACAAGCACCTGCTGTTCAGTTTTAACAAAAAAATACTAAACGCATGCCTGATTCAAACATCTTAATTAACAAATAACTAATTATCAACTAATACAAAAAACAATAATCACCCGATAAATGATGTATTTCAGCAGATGAAGATGAATACTCAAAAAGATGAAGAATGAAAATCCATGCAAACGACGGCGAGATTGGTGGTGTTTTGATTGTGGTGATGCCTACGGTGGTTGGAACGATGGTTAAACGATTTAAGATGGAAATGGGATCTAAGTGTAGAGAGAAGATCGAGACTGATAATTGATGCAAGTGAGAAGTGGTTAAACGATTTAAAATGGAATATGGGCAATTTTAACCCCTCCGTTTTTTATATTTTTCATTTTTGACCTTCTGTTTATAAATGTTTCAAAACCTACCCTTTAACTTTGTTTTCTAAGTTTTCTATGAAAACAAGGTTTTCTCTAGAACCCATCCCTATATATATATATATATATATATATATATATATATATATATATATATATATATATATATATATATATATATATATATATATATATATATATATATATATATATATATATATATATATATATATATATATATATATATATATATATATATATATATATATATATATATATATATATATATATATATATATCAAATTAAATCAAATCAAATTAAATCAAAAACCCTTATATAGGAAGGATGGTGAAACAATACCTTAAATACAAAATTCTATAAAAATGACACATGTAATTCATTAAAGGGTTTCCATATAATACTTCAAAAAGTTAACAGAAACTACAAATAATGCCTTAAATAAAAAAATCTATAAAATATATAAGGAAAGATGGTTTCATTAAGGGATTTTTCATAAAATGCTTCAAAAAGAAAATAGGAATTACAAATGATGATTTAAATACAAAATTCTATAAAAATATATAAGGATGGTGAAACAATGCCTTAAATATATACAAAAAATAGGAATTATAAATGATGCCTTATATATAAAATTGTATAAAAATATATAAGGAAGGATGGTTTCATTAAAGGGTTTCTATAAAATACTTCAAAAAGAAAATAGGAATTACAAATGATGCCTTAAATAAAAAAATTATAAAAATATATAAGGAAGTATGGTGAAACAATGCCTTAAATACAAAGTTCTATAAAAATGACAGTAATTCATTAAAAGGTTTCCATAATTTTTTTCAAAAATAAAATAGAAATTACAAATGATACTTTAAATAGAAAATTCTATAGAATTTACACATGTAATTCATTAAAGGGTTCCCATAATATGCTTCAAAAAGAAAATAGGAATTACAAATGATTCACAATAGTTTAACTTACTAAAATGAAAATATTTTTAGATATTCGGACTGTCAGATTTTGAACTGTGCTATATATTGTTGCTATATTATACACGTGACAAAAAATAATACTAAGAACGAGCTTTTTGGGCTTACTTTTGCTAAAATACACTTTATCACAAAACTTATAAAACAAAATCCTTTCTAAAAAAATTTAACTATAATATTTTTGTTACCAAAAAAAAACTTACATTAATATTAATTTCAAAAAAAATTAATGTAAATTTTTTATTAATTATATTAACATATATAAAATTTATTACCTTATAAAATTAAAAAATACATAAAATATTTATACAATATTATTAAAATTCTAAAAAATTTTAATGTAACAAACTTATTCATAACGTTCACATATGCAAATTCAATTCACTCATAATATTCTAAATAAATAAAATATCTTAAACTACGTTATTTTTGTCCATTTTATGCTACATATTAAAATATTAATGGCATAACTAACATCACATATACTAAAGTTCTAATACAAACACACATAACTTTAATTTTCATTAAAAAAATATATACTTAAAGCTACCCCGTCCACCGGACGGGTCTAAAGGCTAGTATATATATATATATATATATATATATATATATATATATATATATATATAGAGTAGGGATCCTGTAAGAAGAAAAAATAAAATGAGAAGAATAAGAAGAAATCCTGACCACAAATTCCACAAAGGAAGGAGAATTTTAAGGGGAGATGCATCTGACTTTGTAGGTGCATCTGAAATGTGTGGTTGTGGTTTCTTCTCATTATTCTTATTTTATTTAATCTTCTTATTTGATCCTAACTCTATATATATATATAATTTAACCCACTTAGATTCCACTTACTTTTAGAGAATACTAACACTCTGTTCTCAAGTTTTTTTTTAAAGAATGGAAAGGGAATGGAAGGGAAATTACAAAAAAATTGTGTTCTCAAGTTTTTTTAAGAAGGAATGGAAGAGGAACGAAAGGGAAGGTGTGAGTTTTTATGTGTAATCTTGATCAGTCCATTTTTGGGATGATTAGGAGAGGAAGCAGGTTATTAACAATATGGGCTTTTGGTCAGTTACAATTATACCCTCATATTTTATATACACCTTCTGACCTAATTGTACAACACCAACGACGGCATAAAAACACCTGCAAGTTTTCAACCAACCAAGTTTCTCCCAACGTACTATTTCTTTTATTTGACTGCTGTCAAATCTAGTAGCTATGTTATTTGTTAATTTGACATCATGCATATGCATGATATGATATTGAAAACTCATTGTGCAATTCCTGCTGTCATATCAACAAAGAGTGTATAGTTTTATTGCGGTTTAGCTTAATCAGGGTTTATGTGGCAGTTTGAGAATTATCTATAGTAGTTTCCAATACAAGTATATGTGACTTTTTTATATACTCCGTATCTTAGAGCTTTCTTATGTGTTAAGTAAATTTTGGAGTCGACACAACAGTAGAACTTAGGACACTTGGATAACTTGAAACATGATTAGCAAAGTAAAAAACTTGGTGGGATATGAATATAAATGGTAAATCGATTAGTTCACGGTCGTGTATTCAGTTTTATCATGCCTCACGGAATCTTGTGCCTCGCGGAATCTGCTGTTATGTGTATTGTTTTAAGCATTAGAAAACAATATAACTAATCTACTAACGGGAAAGATTAAATAGATCAACATAAAAAGATATGCTTAAAAGTTTGTGAAATTTGAATTGACGGATAGGTTTCCATTAGTTACCTACTTACCTATGCAAGCTTAAATCAAAGTCAACAATTTAGGAACCATAACTAATTAATATGACCTTTGTTTCAAGTTGCTCAAAATTATATTAAGTCGCAAACTTAATAACAAGTGCACCATCATTTTGGTGTTAGTTTTGCTAATCTCTACTGAAGTGAATACTTATATGCTGATTATTTAAAGGGTGTGCATGAGCTTATAAATATTTTCAATAAAAATATCAGAAAATAGAAGTAAACTGAATTTATCTCAGAGGGCGTTGGGTTCTTTCTATCGAGCCCTTAACCTCATAAATTGATCACAGACCTGGGACAATTACAGACTCGGTAAAAAGGTAGCTCTATTAACTTTCATGTTCTAAACTTACCTCAGTAGGTTGCCTACTTCTTAGTTTAGAACAATTCAACTGTATGAATTGTGGACGATTCAATGAACAAGGCACTGATGCTAAAGATACGTGAAGGAGGTGAGTCAATGAACAAGGGTCTGATCCTCAACTCTGAACCCCGTGACCACGTTCTCACCTAGAAACCTGAAATTGCAGTGGGAAACCAGTTGGTAGTTGGTGATAGCAGGGTGCCTTCGTTTATGATGTTTGGGAGTTAAGGGTTGTGATAGCAGGGTGCCTTCTTTTATGATGTTTGGGAGTTCAGGGTTGTGATAGAAGGTGCCTCCAGTTAAGTTACACCTACTAATGGCTTCGAGGACTTCGTTAGTTTGGAGACTCGTGACGAGTGGTGTGATGCCAAAAGCAGATATGAAAGATAGTGAGTTATTGACGGTTTCTACAACAGATGATAGGATAGTACTTGCATCAGCTTTTAAGAGGGATTCAGTGTCTTCTTCTGCAACAATGAATACATTTTGGATTTTTGGGGTCCAAATGCTTAGGATAATATCCAGCTAACTATAGCTTGAACACTCCAATCTGTACATCCATTTAAGATATAACTGTTAGGATTGATGATCACAAGCAATATTTTAAATAGTTACAATTTGTATCAGTCATAAATTACTTTTTTGTTTTTGAAGTTACTAGGAGTTCAGGGATATTGAATCCGAACAATGAAATATATGTATGATGTAAAACCTGCTCCATCCCATTACGACACATACAAAAAACTATTTTGCACTACAGGAATTTTGGTAAAAGGTGATACATATGTTATTGTAGACGAGATTTACGAGCCTGGCATGAACGAAGTTAGGTATAATATGATTATCTGACCATCGAAAATGGGGGTAATTTAATAATTATGTTTGGTTCCCTTTCTTTTCCTCCCAAATAAACATATAAACTCGAGAACATAAATTAATGCACATGCTCCCTTCCTAATATGATCCATTCCCTTCCTTTTCCTGTCTCTTCCTTTTCTATTCCTTTAAAAAAGAACTCGAGAACAGAGCGTAAGTAACGTTTTGACAATAGCAGTGATGTAAGTAGTTTAGGGAGTAATAACATTTTTTGTCAATAAAAAGTTTAAGTTTGAAAATCTATACGAGATTGAGTGAATGTTTTCATCTATTACCTCGAGCTCGATGATGTAATGAGCAGTCTCAATCTCATCTCGTTTGCCAATTTTGAAAGCATAGACGTGGTCTTAGCGATAAAGATTTGGATGCAAAAACAAAGATAAGAGGAAATGAGAAGGTTGTTGTGGAATAGTTTGGTTTATTCAAAACTAAAAGGGTTAGAATATTGACTCGTGCTCAATTCAGTTGGTGTTTAAAACCAATGTTTTACTTACCGATTTTTTAAGTGTCGAGTCTATCTTGATTGACGGTTCAACAAAATTTTAGATAAAAACCGGTTTTTATTTACCCGGTTCAACCTGCTTTGATGGTTTTGAAACACCTCCAAGAACCCCAGAACATAAAAAAGATGAGAAAATACTTAGGTTGCGTTTAGTTGGATGGAAAACACCTTGTTTTCCACAAAATATTTTCTAGAAAATAAGGAAAATAGAAAACGCGTTCAAATCATCATTTTCCAGAAAATATCTCTAGAAAACACAAAATTCCTATTTTCCCTTTTTATACACAAAACAAGAAAACAATTTTTTTTTTGTTTTCCATGTTTTCCTTTTAACACACAAAATCTATTTTTCTCGTTATTTTTACATTTGCGTTGGATATTTTGCTTTTTCATCAGTATTTTACGTTTTCGCAAATATTTTACATTTTCGACAGTATTTTTACGTTTTCGTCAGTAAATTTACGTTTCCGTAAGAAATTTTATATTTTTGTTAGTAAAATTACATTTTCGTAAGTAATTTACGTTTTTGTCAGTAAATTTACGTTTTCATCATTTTTTAACGTTTACGTCACTAAATTTACGTTTTCGTTAATTAATTTACATTTCGTCAGTAAATTTACATTTTCGTCTGTAAATTTACGTTTTCGTCAGTAAATTACATTTTCGTCAGTAAATTTACGTTTTCATCATTATTTTAACTTTTACCTCAGTAAATTTCGTTAGCAAGTTTAGGTTTTTCTTAGTGAATTTACGTTTTCGCCAGTGAATTCACGTTTTCATCAGTAAATTTACGTTTTCGTCAGAAAAATTTTACGTTTTCGTCAGAAATTTTACGTTTTCGTCAGTAAATTTACGTTTTCGTCAGTAAATTTACATTCATTATTTTAATGTTTACGTCAATAAATATACGTTTTCGTCACTAAATTTACGTTTTTATCGGTATTTTGCGTTTTCGTCAGTAAATTTACGTTTTCTTCAGTACTTTTATGTTTTCATCAGCAATTTTATGTTTGCAGGGTAAAATTACTGACGAAAACGTACGTTTACTGACGAAAATGTAAATTTAGTGACTAAAACCTAAAATTGCAAACGAAAACGTAAATTTACTTACAAAAACGTAATTTAATGAAGAAAACGTAAATTTACTGACGAAAACGTAAATTCACTGACGAAAACGTAAATTTACTGACGAAAACGTAAATTTACTGAGGTAAATGTTAAAATAGTAAAAACTTAAATTTAATGAGGAAAACGTAAATTTATTGACGAAAACGTAAATTTACTTACGAAAATGTAAATTCACTGACGAAAACGTAAATTTACCGACGAAACTTAAATTTACTGACGTAAACGTTAAAATAATGAAAACGTAAATTTACTGACAAAAACGTAAATTTACTGACAAAAACGTAAATTTACTGACGAAAACGTAAAAATACTGACGAAAACCGAAATTTACTGACCCAAACGTGAATTTAATGACGAAAATGTAAATTTACTGACGATAACGTAATTGCTGACGAAGACGTAATACTACTGATGAAAACGTAAAATTACTGACGAAAACGTAAATTTAATGATGAAAACGTGAATTTCCTGATGAAAACATAAATTTACTGACGAAAACCTAAAACAACAACACTTGAACATGTTTTTAGTTTTGCTAAATAGAAAACACAAACACATATTTCTCTAACTAAACGCGTTTTGTAAATTTTTAAGTGTTTTGTAGAGATGGAAATCCCTTCTCTTTTTCTATAAAACAGAATATAGAAAATGATAGAAAATGTTTTCCAATTAAACGCACCCTTACACTCTCCCTGGTATGTTGATCCACCACTAATATTGAGCTTATTTTAGGTTTTCATTTGTAACCAGTTAACACGAAACCCCTATAAGGTAAAATCTCTGAATTTATGTTTATTTGTCTCTCATTGCTGAAATCGTATGTGTACACCAAGTGTTTGATGGAATGCTTCACTGACTTTTATAATTCATTTTGCGTTGTTTGTTTTATAAAGAGTTGCTATGGATATGAACTTGAGTAGGCTTTAAATTGAAATGCCGTATTACCTTCTGTAGTGTACTATTGTTTAGTGCGATAATAAGGTTGTTAACAATTCAGTTTTCCACTCTAGTAAATTTAACTAAATTACAATTTAAGTTTTCCACAACTCATCAAGTGACTGATAAGTCGATAACCGGTTCTTATTTGATCAATCAGACATGTATGTTGTTATTTCGGCATTGCTTACGGAGTACATGCTTGGTATCCTTTTAATGCATAACTCTCGCATTGTTATCATGAGGCCTCTGCTGTTATATATTTCAGTATCAATATAACTAAAATGGTAGGTTCCAAAGTATTTTATTTAATGAACTCTGGTTAAAGCAGATTAGACGCTAAGTCTATAGTCCCCAAACCCATTTGTATTAGGTCGGCCCCTCCAAATATTTGTTATCTTTCATAGAAAAAGAAGATTAGAGCATAAAAAATGATGTGGATGAAAAATATATGTGAAAATGGATAGGGTATGAACGGAGGGGCAACAGATGTATGCTTGTGTATCATGGGAAGAAAATGATAGACTTCCGGTTATCTGCATTTTGCCCCCTAAAGTTTCTAGCTTTTACGATTTTGTTCTATTCTTTTTAGTTGAAATTTCAAACAAGTGTAAGAGGTTTACACATATAATGGTTCACCCCTTGTTGGAACCATTATTAGAAATGGTCAAATAATGCTTTGAACATTGCTTTGTGATTTATTAGTTTGATATGCTTTGAACATTGCTTTGTGACTGTTTTTACAGCTGAATTAATGGGGTGTTTACTGTTTAGCACTATATGGGACAATATCCAAAAGTTCTTCTACGGTTACTGATATTTATGCCAAATGTATGCAAATGTAGTTTTACTATAATACTTTGAGGGCGAACAAAAAACAAGTCCATGATCATACATATCCTCCATGCATGAAAACAAAGATTCTTTTTATGACTTGCGTGCAAGATTGACAAACAAATATTGGAAACGTGCACTCAACTCTTAAAATAACTTGAATATAAAGGTCTGCGATAATTTATATGTAAACTTGAGATTACTTCTCCCTTGTTTTCAGAATGCTTTTAGTAATGGTTGGAAAAGCCCAGTTCATAATCTATATGTAAAGAAGCTTATATTCCATTGTGAAGCTAGTTAATTATTGATTACAAGTATACAAGGGCGAATCATCGAGTCATTGAATATTGAGCTACAATTTGCTAGTAGTCTGCTATATTAGAAACAGAGTTTATGCTTTCATGTTGTTGTATATTTAGTTGTTTTAAGACTTTAATGTTTGTTAGTCCGTTATCTAGTTTATTTATACAATAAGGAGGTGTTTGGTTTAGGGAATGTTTTTAGTAATTTGGTCATTTGGTGTTTTCTTTAAGATGGCCTCTTTGACCCTAGCCTGTTTTGACCCAAGTTATAAGTTTGCTTGTTTGGACCCGTGCCCATTTGCCCGCCCCGCTCGTTTTGCCACCTCTCGTCTTTCAGTGTCAGTTTAGAAAGTATATGTTGAAGCCCTGAATTAAATTTGTGTATTACTTGTGTAGTCCCAAGTATTATTAATCATCGTTTATTATTTTCAAATTGGTTCCTTATGCAGACCAAGCTTGTGCGTCAGTTACGAATTCCAACTTGAAAGTTACTTACTAAGAATGAAATCATGTCTTTTTAATACAGTTTACGAGCAATGAAGCAAAAAGTATCCGTCGTTTCTCACGGGTTTGTCCATGTGTTTGCGGAACTCCAAATTTGTGATCCAGAAAATGCCCATAAAGAGTTCAACTAAGACATCAAAACCCGAGCTTCAGAACCCTGATATAACTACTTGGGATATGCCAAAAAAAGAGTTCATCTGAGCCACCAAACCAACGCTAAAGAAACCGACCACTGTAAAGGAAAAACCATCTTCGACACCAAAACTATTCGGACAGGAAGTCGATGATATATTTTTCTAAGAAAAGCAAAAAACCTGAGCAGGAAAAGACCAAAAAATCAGATAAAAGACCGCGTAAAGATTCAAAAGCTATCGAGCCAGTGCTCCGAAGGGAGAAACTGATCAAGACTGGAGTGTCTAATGTTGATAGGTTTGATAGCGAAAATAAATTATCTTATTTTCATGAAATGGATTCTAAGTCCTTCTGATGAGCAAGAGAGAATACCCCCATATTGACAAATTTGGTGCCTTATGTTACCTTTTTTGTCAATTTAATCTTTATAATACTATTAGAGGGTAAGTAAATCCAAGTGGAACAACATCAAGTTCTTGTTTGCTTAGAGTCCTAACAAGGTTTCAATGTTTTGTCGACAGATTATAATAGTCACATATTTGTTATATGGGTATTATGTTTTATATCACCTGTTTTTCTTTTCAATAGGTGGTAGATCGAGCTATACCCTTATTTTAGGAGATTTTGTTAGCATCTTGCTAGTCTATGTTTGATAGCTTGAATATCTGTAATATGTGCAGGTTTGAGACAGTAGTGGAGATGTTTGATATTTCCAAATTGAACATCGAAGTAAAGATAAACGCTCAACTTTTATCTCCAAATGTTGTTTATGGGGTCTATTTAGTCTTCAAACTTAGTGATTCAAGGCAATTCTCAAATAAACCGATGTATGTTAACCTAAGGTATAGAAAGGGACTCGAATATCTACATGCATATTTCGCAACATGGAGAGACAATGAGTGGATGATGATTGAGTTGTGCCAATTCTTGAATGGGAATGAAGATGTCGCTTTTGAGTTTCTACTTGAGAGCTTTAATTCATCCTACTATTGTGGAGATGGTACAATTTATGTTGAAGGCATTGAATTTCGAGCCATTGACGAAGTAAGTTTGCAGTTATATTTCGTGGTTCCATTCCAAACTCTTATGTTACATTATATAAAGAGGTAGGATGCATGCCAAAAAAATGAACTAGAACAATGTTTTCTATTGCAAATATAACATCGTTTTTATACAGGTGAAACATAAAGAAATCGGAGAAATGAAAGAAGTCCAACAAGTCTTGAAATCAAACTTCAGCATGGATCACGTGCAACGATTGCCAATTAACTTTGAAGAAATATTCAAGATCAGCAGAAATTACGACGAGTTGTTCTGGTTGGGCGAGGTCAATGAAAAGCAACTTCTTGTGCTGTCGGCAAAGGCAGTTTTATATAGATTCTCTAATGTGGATCTTTTTACTTCAAAACCATTAGCCGAGTCCAGGTTTGTTTCTTATATATAGCTATTTTTGTCACAGTTTCCTTTAACTAGAGGAAATTCGTGACACTATATGAAACACGAGACCCATACATAATAAACGGGTTCTGGTCAGGTGTAAGGTTTCAGGCCATGTTCGGGCTGGGTCAAATAGATCGACCCGACAACCCATTTAAGTTTTTATGAAAGAAAACACTAATTTTATAGTTGTTTAGAAGTGTTATATGGGTTAAATGGGTTTCACAGGTCAACGTGCCAACCCATTCAACCTATTTAACCAGTGTTACTTACTAAATTGCCAACCGAGTTACTGTATTAGATACACGGGTTAACTAGTCCGTGTTCAAGTTATGTTTAAACAAGTTGGGGTCGACAAGTCTGACCCAAATACTTAAACATGTCATGTTCGGGTTGGAGAATAAGCCGAATCCCACATGAATTAACAGCCTTACCTTTAACCCCTACCTAAACTCTATCCCGATGTGTAGATGTCACACGATAAACTAGATTTTCTGATCGAGTGTTTTTTTTATTTCTAGTTAACAACTAATTTGTAAATGTTTACAAAAGTTTCACTTCTAGGATGTAGTTTCTAGTCCGTATATATAAATTCGTTCTTAATATTTATTACATGCAGATTTCAAGAGGTGATTGAGCTTTTACCACAACAAGTATTTCATCTTAATTGCACAATCAAAAGTCAAATGTTGTCACAAGATACACAATACGCGTGTTACCTTGTGTTCAAGCTTTCAGAAATAGAAAAATGTCAGGGGTTGCATTGTCCGGTAAGAGTACGAGACGTACTCCACAAAGAAAACAATGAGGCTGAATTTGTTTATTTTATAACCCCAGAAGCATCAAACATAAATGGTAACACTAGCGTTCCAAAGCATAGGCAAGATGGATGGATGGAGATTCAAATGTGGAAATTTAACTCAACTCGTGAATTTAAGGAGGGCTCTCTTTCTATTGATATGAAATTTACAAGTCATGAAGGTTCAAATATGTCTGGCCTGATTGTATGTGGCCTCGAGTTTCGACCGGTGTAAAAGAATATTCCCTGTACTCATTGTGTTAATCTGACCTATTTACGTTTTTGTTGGTTAACATTGATAGATGTTTATAATTCGTGATTCGTTTATCATATAATTGTTGATCTACTTTTTTTTTCTTCATTTCTAGCATCAGCACGAAGTTATTGGGTCCTTAACATGTCTGTTAACTAGGTGCTTTAGATTACATGCTGAGGTTGGTCCGTGACTGTGTTGATTTAAAGAAGTCAACACGAGAGGACTCGACCACAGCCTTTGCCCTTAAACTCATCTATGTAAGCCGTTCTCTCAACACTCACCTTCTATCAATTTCGTACCCGATTGCAATTTTCAACCTTAGTGCTACCTTTATTTCCTCAACCAAATGCACCGTATTCATCTTCTGCTCTGCATACAAAGGCCATGTTACCATTCGCAAGCACCCCAGCAACCACTACTTTAAGTCACTAGCTCCATCCACAATGACTTACAAATCCACCCACCGAGTAGTGATTCAGTATCGATAGCTGTGGTGTCCAAGTTTTCACTACCAGACACTTATAGTAGTTCGGGCCAGAAATCCTTCAGCAAGAACAGCGTCAAGTAAAGCCTTTACTACCTGAATGTGGCGACGCGTTGACATATTCTGATGGTGGTTCTCGCACCACCCACAAGAATTTATGTTCATTTTTTTCTAACCACAAAGCTATCTCCTTTAACTGTTCTTTCTTAAACACACCCATGCTCCCGAAACAGAAAAACACTAAACTTTACTCAGTTGTGAGTTCAATCATTTTATTCATTCGTTTTCCTTAGGATCCAAATTGGTTCCCACCAGCAATCAAAGGCTGAATTTGATATACTGGTAGAGTTGGACCATTGGGGATGCATTTACTATCCCGAAGCGTTGCAACAACTGGTATAAGCAGAGTTTTAAGTCCGAAGTCTGAGATTAGTATTGATCTTTATTGTTGCTTAGTTTATCATTTTGCTTTCTTTGTTTACATCAATAACTGGTATTTTGCTAAAACAGATAAACTAGCCACACAAATTTAGATAGAGACACACAAAGCAACTCCGTGTTCAGAACTAAGAACTCAAAATAAGAAAACTGAAAAACAATTATTATACAAGGCAAAACTGTCGTTAACTTAAAAGTCTCAGTTTAACATAAGATCAAAAACAACAATCGCAGTCAAAGGACATAATTGAGTACCGTCAGCATCTAGCTTACCAAACCCCAACTCTTCCTCTGAATAAATCACCAGACCATCTTCAGTTTTCTTCTTAGTTTTAGCCGGATTTTCGCGTTGAAACATATCCACATTCGACCCTCCAGTCTTACTCAGTTTCTCCCTCCGGGGTGGATCGTTATCTTTTAAATATTTGCGCGTTCTTTTATCTGATTTTTTGGTCTTTCCTGCTCAGTTTTATCTCTTTTCTTCGAAAATATATCATCCATTTTCTGTCCAAATGATTTTTTGGTGTCGAAGATGGTTTTTCCTTCACATGAGTCGGTTTCTTTAGCGTTGGCTTGGGTGGCTTAGATGAGCTCTTCTTTGGCATATCCCAAGTAGCTACATTAGGGTTCTGAAGCCCGGGTTTTGATGTCTTAGATGAACTCTTTCTGGGCATTTTCTGGATCACATATTCGGGGTTCTGCAAACACATGGACAAACCGTGAGAAACGATGGATACTTTTTGCTTCATTGCTCGTAAACTGCAAAGACATGATTTCATTCTTAGATGAGCAAATCGCAATGCAGCATTAATTGAGATATATGAATACTCAAAGTGAGTAACTTTCAACTTAGAATTCGTAACCGATGAACAAGCTTGGCCTGCATAAGAACCAATTTGACAATAATAAACGAGTGATTAATACTTGGGACTACACAAGTAATATACAAATCTAATTCAGGGATTCGACATATTATTTCTAAATCGACCCTGAAAGACGAGAGGTGGCAAAATGGGTGGGTCGGGCAAACGGACACGGGTCCAAACAAGCAAATTTATGACTTGGGTCAAAACAGGCAGGGGTCAAACAGGCAAATGACCAAATTACTAAAAACATTTCCTAAACCAAACACCCCCTTATTGTATAAATAAACTAGATAACAGACTAACAAACATTAGAGTCTAAAACGACTACATATACAAGAACATGAAAGTAGACTACTAGCAAATTGTACCACAATACTCAATGATTCGCCCTTGTATACTTGTAATCAATAATCTTCACAATGAAATATTAGCTTGTTTACCTATTAGTTATGAACTGGGCTTTTCCAACCTTACTAAAAGCTTTCTGAAAACAAGGGAGAAGTAATCTCAAGTTTACTATAAATTATCCTAGAACTTTATATTCAAGTCATAATCAAAGTTGAGTGCACGTTTTTGATATTTGTTTGTCAATCTTGCACGCAAGTCGCCAAAAGAATCTTTATTTTCATGCGTGCAGGATATGTATGATCATGGACTATTTTTTTCTTCGCCCTCAAGTATTTCTAGTAAACTACATTTGCATATATTTGGCATAAATATCAGTCACCGTAGAAGAGCTTTTGGATAATGTTTCATAAGAACTATATGTTGTCATCAATAAAACACTTCATTTTGAAACAGGGTCTGCAGTTGTGTTATCAACGCAGGTCAGGCAATCTAGTTGAATGACTTTGACGAGTCACATAAGCATTCGAATTAAAGATTAGATAATTAATCAGTTAACAACACATCTACAATCAAATGTTCCTCGAACACTCCATTAATTCAGCTGAAAAAACAGTCACAAACACCCCTCTAATTCAGCTATTAAAATAGTCTCAAACAACCATTTAAATCAGCTATTATAACAATCCAAAATACATTTTAATTTAGGTATAAGCAAAAAAACTTAAAAACAAATAGATGATACCTTCATAAGTTGATACTTATTAGTTAATTGTAAGAACTGGATTCAAAACAGAACGAGAACAATTTAAGGCAAAAGAAAACCGGTTGGGAAATTATGTTAAGCCCAGTTAGTAATATTTACTTTTCTCCACTTTTCTTTATAGCCCATCAAAAATAAGTGATGGGCAACAAAAATGGCCCATAATTTACAGAAAAGTGCCAAAAAAAAAACACACCCGGAAATTACAGTTTAAGCAAAATCTGTCACCTCTAGTCTTAAGCTTAAACTAACCTAGACAAAAAGGAAAATTACTATTTTGAACTATCAATCTTGGGCAATGGGTAGTCTAAAAGCAGGTCATATCGCTAGTATTTTTCCGTCAATGTTAAAATTTCCGAATTAACCAGGTAAAAAGAATAACGGATCCATAAAATATGGACTTAGTGACGAATGAGGTGAATAAAATTCTCATCGAGGATCAAAGTGAACAAAAGAAGAGAATTATAATATGCAAGTAAAAGAGAATCTTTCAAAGATCAATCCCGTCATTTTTTAAATTAAAATTTAACTAATTTTAGTTCCACATTTGGATTATTTTTATGCCATTCACTTTACATCATCTGTTTAACAGCTTCTAGAGTTTTGCTCAGGAAAATGAGATGTCATAGATCTCCTACACTTGCAATCCATCATGATTTGCGGCCTGGAATTCAAATCCATGATGCATATATTGCAAAAGTTCAGATTTGGTGTTCCCCAATAGTAAAACCACACATCATTCCTAATTCTAGGATCCTAAGTAGCTCATCTAGTGTGAAAGTATGTGAGAAGAAACGAACTATGAGTCTATGACAATTATCGTTGGTGAAGTCTCTCTGCTTAGCTGGCAAATGAGTGAGAACCAGAAGAATCCTCTACTAATTGCTCCACTTATGGTGATTTACGTCAACATCTAGGAACCCTTGGAATATACATTTGAGTCTTTGACCATGGATGTAATGTCGAAACTATTTGTTCGTATTTTGGGTTAAAATAAAAAATATTCTATTTTATTTTAATTTAAGAAATATAGATAAAAGGAGTGTCATGGCCATAACGGTAAAGTATCTGTTAATGGTCGGAAAGTTAAAAATTATAAACACGTCTTATCAGACTATTAAGTTTGTGGGTTAAGGTCTACCGTGCTTGTGACCATTAACAAAAAGCAAGACAGTGTCTTAACCGACGCTTCTTTCTAAAATAAATGAAACTCAAATTTTAATCTCAATACGAAATAAAAGCATGTATTTATAGCTCTCCTGCAGCATGGCCATGTAGCCGAATGCACATTGTTAGCTCTCCTGAAGAGTGACCATATAGAATGCACATTCCACAGATCATAGTCATTGACGTAGATCATCGTTTGTGGAGTCGACTACCTAGTAGGCGGGGAGCCTTCGCCAACAAGCATTGTCACGGTTTATTACTTTTGACAGAACCATAGCCAAATGCACATTCCACGGTTCATAATAATTGAAATGATAAACCACCAGTAGAACAGACTATGTCGTTTTTGACTTGTTTGGAAGGTAACAGACTATGTCGTTTTTGACTTGTTTGGAAGGTAAGTGTCGAACCTTTGCTAAAAGTTATGGCAATGGTTCCTTTCTTTTGACAGGGCTTAACTAGTAGATGATCCAATATGTTCTTCACAGCCTGAGTGGTGGATAATTCTACCCATTTACTTATGGGTATAAAAAAAAAGTGAGAAAGGAGGGGTCACATGGGTCAAAATAAGCCACAAAAGTGAGCTTATGGAACATAATCCCAGACTCAAATAAGCCATAATCCTGCTATATAAGCGGAAAAAACACCCCTTAAGTCAGCTTGTGGGTTAGTTAAACCAACATACAAGATTCTTTGAAAGTAGAGGTGGATAATTCTACCCATTTACTTATGGGTATAAAAAAGGTAAAAAAAAGGAGGGGTGACGTGGTTCAAAAGTCGGCCTTCGTGTATTTTACAGCAATTGAACATTATTAATAAAAATTCAAGCTTGGGACAAAAAACGTTTCAGGTCATACTCACAACTTGACCCATACGAAAAAGCACTAGTATCGACCCGTTACTCATCTAACCCATTTAACTCACTTCATATGATAGTATCAACATGGAATATACAAGGAGAACGCAAATTTCAAAATAGATATTTTATAAAATCACACGAAAAAACTAAAATTGATATCCACAACAATAGTTTATAAAACTAACAGCGGAAAATCATTTAAAAGTCAGTGAAGCATTTCATCGAACAATTGGTGTACACATACAATTGATTCAGCAATGAAAGACAAATAAGCATAAAATTCAACAATTTTACCTTTAGGATTTGATGAGTTCCACCGTGATTACAAATGCAAACCCAAAATAAGCAGAAAGAAAGCTGAAAAATAAGCATTTCATCAAACAATTTTTGGTTTCTTTTTTTATCTTTTGATATTCGGGGTTCTTGGAGGTATTTTAAAAACCATCAACCCGGTTGAACCGGTCAATTCAAAACCGATTTTGACCGAAACTGGATTAAACAGTCATTTTGCATTTTTGTGTAATACAGCATAGCATTAAAATTTGGGCCGAATTTCATCCCCGAGCAAGTCATAACTCAACATTACTGAAATCGGCCCAACTTTACACCTTAACCACTAAATATGTCACTCATATATAGGAGGACAAACCCTACTTCATGTGTTTTCTTTCAGCCGCCAAACCACTATCTCTCTCTCTCTCTCTCTGCTTAAGAAAAAACAATAGTAACATGGTACCTGTTTGTGTTTTCTTTAAATCTGCTATTGTTTGGTTTGAAAGGCGTGTTTGGCATGTGGCATGGGATCATCTCTTTTTGATCATCTTTGTTGTAACAGATGCTTTCGGAATTATTACATTAAGGTATGTAGACCTTTGTTACTAATATAAGTAGATCTAACATGTTTTGACCCGTTTGTTATTTGTTATTTGTTGCTATTAAAATTAAGGAATTTTGTAGGCTCTGGCTTTGCTGTAAGAAATTTATGAAGCTGATGAAGCCGACTCTGAATAGCCCTTCACACTGGCTGCTTGCATCAGAGCCGGATTGTATAACCTATGTGGTGCATCTTCCGGGCGTTGCTCACTCCAAGCACATCGTCTCAGAACCTTGTTGTGACAGCTTCAAGACTAATCAACAACGATTTTCAAGCATCAGGACTGTCATCACTTTGCCGGAAAATGATTACACTCAAATGAAACGAGAAATCTGCTATCAACAACGCACTGCTATCCTTACCATCTACATCAGGGGCTTTGGTGCCACTACTGTCTAGCAATGGAGTAAGAACGTTACCATTCTTGTAGCTTTAGACACGTTGTTCTTTTACAGTCTATATATTTTTATGTGTCAGAATTTTGCAAATGTTATTGACGTGTTTGTACCTTGGATTATATTATCTGCTTTGTTATTCAATCTTGTTTGCAACTTGAGCATACAAAATTCCTTGAACCATGTAAAAAGAAAAAAAGAATCCATTTACCTTGTCGCACATTCTAGATGAGATGGAATATGAAATTATTTAGATTTCTGGTATTCGATTAACCAACGGTTAATCTAACTGGCTAATAGAACCTTTATACTTTGCCATGAGTCAAAATATAGTTTTTTATTGGTGCAAATAGATTCTACATGTAAAACATCTTCCCAAGATATATCTCCTATAATATTTCTTCTATTCACGTTCAGTTTCAAATACGTAACTTAGGGTGCGTTTGATATGTGATTGGGTATCAGTATTAGTAGCTCAAACTCACTGAATACACGCACAAATCAGGTCATCAATCAACACAATGGTGGTGGAGTGCGAGGAGTAGTGGTGACATTGGGTGATAGAGTGGTGTTTTGGAGAAGAAAGACAAAAAAGACAAAAATATCCTTTTAGTACAGTCAAAGGATAATGACGGTTAAAGTCAAAGTACCAAAATAACACTTACCTAAAGACTAGTGAGGCCGCATGCACTTTCGGAAGACCCGGTAATTAAAAATGCAATATGGACAAACCGATTTTGGTGTTAAAAGCGTTGTACCAATAATCGTTTTTAGAAACTGAGAGGGAACATATATGTCAAATTTGTCGTCCATTGATTTGCAAACATATGTTTTTTGAAAGAAACTTTCTTAGATTTGTAGTTGTAGATTTTATGTTAGTTGCTCTAAACATATAAAAAAATTTAGTTGATTATTATAGGTGTTCATTCATAAAGAGTTCCGAGTATCAATGCATGGATGTAGTATTCATGAATCAGCAATGTTATTAGTATCAATATAGGTAGATATAATTTTGTGCATTGTTATTTGTTGCTAATAAAATTAAGAAAATGTGATTTGTTAATTTTTATGTTAAGATTCGTCTTTAGTAGTGTTAATTTACAACTGATTTCATTATGAGATCTGTTTGTTTAAATTTGGTTTCTTTAAATTTGGTTTCTGGTTTTATATACTTCTATTGAATCTAGCTAGTTTTTATTGGTTGCAAATATGTTTTATAGAGTTTGATTGGCTCCGTTAGCATTTAGTCTGATTGTTTCAGAGTGGTTTCCTTTCTTAGAGTTTGAGTTGCAATTTCCTTGTTTAACTAATTAGATATTCTTTTAAAAATGGGGGTTTTTTTTTAAATGTACATCTAACTTGTTATTTCCTCGTTTTGTGTCTTTGGCTGCCTTTAAACGAAATAAAAATTAATAATCAGAACCTTAAAAAACATTTGAGGTTTGTTACAGGAAAAACCCTTTCTCTACAGAGAGACTCTCCTTTGCAGGGCGTTTTCAAGCTGCGATTGGTAAGCCTTACTTTCCCAGCTGTCTTAAGTTTTGTAGAGATGATATAATGGTATGGGCGGGCGGGCGGGGGTAACAGTTCAATTAGCAATTTTGCACCGGTCGAAACGGGTGTGGCAGCTTGAGGTTTGTCTGAAATCATTTTTGCTAAAACTTTTTCTGTATTTAATACTATATTTGGAAACATATTATATGTAATTTTTCTGACAGACAGACTGGAGAGTGACAACAGTAAGTCCTTTCTTTTAGTGCCTTATTTTTACACAATGTTGATTAAAATGAAAGAACGTTGATGTTTAGAAGCTTTCACCATGGTTGTATTGACGGAAGAATAACCAGGGATAGGAATGATTAAGTGGGTGGGTCGGAGTCTTGGCTAAATTAGAAATAGGTGGGTGGAGCCGGGTTACCTTGATGACTTGCCAGATAACCGGTCATATATTTCTTTCTAGTAAAAAGTAAAGATTTCACTCTAATAGCTTTAATTAATAGATATTTTTTAATTTTAAAAAATCGGGGTTTGGATTCATTTTCATTGTCAGGTGGTTGCTTTTCCTGCAAGGGTTTTTGACATTCAACTTTTTTTATATTTACATGTTGCATTGCAATTCAAATTTTATTACGTTGCTTGTGATAGGTCGACACAAACGTTGCTTGTGTGGCCACCCGTCTAGGTTGGATCCCACTACAATCCCTCCCTGATGGTGTCCCAATTCACCATTTGAATGCGTAAGTATCTCACTATCTTGTTACTTATGAGAAAATATCACGGAACTGGAGTATTAATATTTGATATTTCATTCTAGGTACCCTCCTTTAAACAACATTCAGAAATACCTCTTCCCACGGCTATGCACTCTTGGTAAAGAAAAATTGTAAGCTTTATCTTTTTGCGATGTAGGATTGTATGCTGGAAAAAGTATGTATTAAGGTTTCAGCGGTGAGTTTCGGTCAAGGTCCTGGTGATATATTGTTTATAATAGGCGTCTTTTTGGTCTTTTGTTGGATCACATGTATCTTCAGTCCAAATAAATTTAGTATCACTGTTTGTTTTTATACTTAGAAAAACCATACTGCTACAGTTTTATTGTAAAAGACAACCTTTGGCCAATCGTGTAGTATAACTATATAGAAAAAGATTGATTATGCTTCCTCTTGTTTTAGAAAATGTTTCTAAGGTCATGGGGTCATATAGCTGCATTTTGAGACCCTCTTTTCGATTGATGCTTATGTTGGTTGATAATAGATGCTATAAACAATCTCCGTCCAGAAATGTTGTTATGCTTATATATCTAGAATATGTTTGATTTTAGGTTGGTTTGACCGACTCGACGTGTTTAAGAGATATAACAGTGATGATGGCTTGTTGTTGTAGGTCAATGGGCCCGTATGGACGAGATCACTCTTCGCGATGGGTCATACGAGTCATTTGATGATGAAGAGTATGCAGCGCTGGAAAGTTTGATGGTGAAGAGGTGGTCTTGGTGGAAGCAATGGAAGAAGTAGTCATGTTGAGTTTGGTGGAGTTAGTGCAAGCAGGCCACGAGGTGGTGGTCATGGTCAGACAAGTGGCAAGAAGAAGCCAGCAGGAAGTCATGTTCAGGTGGGAAGAAGGCAGCTTACTATTGTGGTGACAGGTATACGGAGCGTCATCTTGGTTTGAAGCGTTGGTGTCAGTTTTTATACTTTAGTATCAAGTAAATTGCTATTTTTATGCCTTAAAAACGCCTTGACAAATCACTGGTTCGCAAATCACTGTCAATCGATAATATGCCATCATCCACATTGGCAAATCAGTGGTTCGCAACGTGGGCTAGACTACTTTCATAGAATCGGTGTTATATTTCTTTTTATTGATAAATTTCTTCGTTTTGTTATTAATAAACTGTTTTGTGTATTTGGTGGATTTGATTTGTAAATTGATAATTTTACCCTTTTGATTGGTGTGCTTGAGATTGAACTAGTGTTTTGTTGTTTAGGACTTCTAGTTTTGATTTTGGAACTAGCAGATCTCATCACCGGTTTCTGCAACATATTATGGTTTTAAATGTCGCTCGGCGGGGTGTCGATGCTCGACCACCGCTAAGCATCTGGTTTACGTATGTAACCTCTGAATCAGATATAAGTAGTGATCAAGTCGATAACTCGTTTTCATTAAATTGTGTCTTATATATAAAATCCACGAGAGCGGGTAAGTGGTTCAGAACCAAGAACTAAAATAAGAAAAATGCAGAAGCAAATGAATTTTACAAGTCAAAACTGTCGTTATTTTAAAGTTCATATATGATCAGAAACAACAATCGCAATCAAAAGGACATAATCGGGTACCTCTGGCATCTAGCCGGTTTTTCGTTTCAAACATATCGACATTAGACCCTCCAGTGTTGATTAGTTTATCCCTTCGGGGCACTGACTAGATATCTTTTGAATCTTTAAGTGTTCTTTTGTCTAATTTTTTGGTCTTTTCCTGCTCAGGTTTCTTTTGAAATATATCATCGATTACCTATCCAAATGATATTGGTGTCGAAGATGGTTTTTCCTTCAAAGGAGTAGCTTAGCTGAACTCTTTTTTGGCATATCCCAGGTAGCTACATCACGGTCCTGTAGCCCTGGTTTCGATGTCTTAGATGAACTCTTTTTGGGCACTTTCTGGATCATAAATTCAGAGTTCTACAAATACATGGACAAACCGTAAGAAAAGATGGATACTTTTTGCTACATCGCTCGTAAACTGTATTAAAAGGCATGCTTTCATTCTTAGATGAGTAAATCGTAAATTGAGATATATGAAGACTCGGAGTCGGTAACTTTTAAGTTATAACTCGTAACTGATTCACTGGCTTGGGCTGCAAATAAACCAATTTGACAATAATAAACGAGTACTTATACCTAGGACTAGACAAGTATTAACAAATTTAATTCAAGGCCTCGACATAATAAACGAGTACTTAATTATACCTAGGACTAGACAAGATATATGAAGACTCGGAGTCGGTAACTTTTAAGTTAGAATTCGTAACTGGAAGTGCAAGAACTAACCCTCAACTAGTGCTCAGTCTATTTCATTCGTTGACCTATTCTCTGTTGATGTCCATCTGAAATAATCATATCCACAATCTGTCAATGATAATCAGTTCTGCTGCTCAAAATCCATTTATCACATGGTAAAGTATGTTAATTATAACAAATTCAATCACATAATAAAGTCTTAAACTTAAAAGCTAAACTTTAACCTAAACTAAAAGGAAAATGGTTGTGTTGAAATATCAATCTTAGGCACTCGGTAGTCTAAAAGCAGGTCATAACGCTGACACCTTTCCTTCAATGTTAAAATTTTCAAAATAACATCCAAAAGATGGGCCTGTGGACGAAAGAAATGTATAAAATACTTATCTAGGAACAAAGTGAAACAAATCGAAAAAGATGCAACTAAAAGAGAATCATTCAAAGGTCAATCTCACATTTTTCATATAAAATTTAACTAAAATTCTTCAACTTTTTTATTAACTTTTTGTCATCCATTCACATCCATCTGAAGTTTAATGGCTTCTAGAGTTTTGCTCCCTATTCATACTGAATTCAGACACATCACACAAGCCTACTGACAAAATAAAATCAATAAAAGTCCAAATTAAGAAAAGAATGCAGATGTCATACATCTCCTAGCAATCTATCATGATTTGCGTCTGTAATTCAAATCCATGATGCATACATCGCAGAAGAACAGATGTGGTATTCCAAATGACAATGTCCACGAATGCAGCAGAAACCATAAAGATTCCATAATAGTGAAATCACCTCCAATGGAAGCATACCCTTCTTTACTTTTGGGTGCCCTGAGCGTTGAAATGAGTTTAGCTAAGTCTTGTTGTAGGAATCGAAACAACCTTGGAAGACGAAGGATATCCTGCCACAATACATCATCATTTTTAGGAACACAGAATAACATCATTACATTACGAATATGGAAATGCTTATAAAAACAAACATACCGGATCAGCAAACAGATTGTACAAAAAGGGCTGCACATCATTAAGTGTCTCTGGGCCTCCGAGGTTCAAAAGAAGTAGACCAACTTTCTCGTCCTCGACGTGTACATGAGATTCAGTACCACTTATTGGATGTATCCATACCCCTGCAGAGCAACGCGTTTTTGCAGCTAAACTTCTACTCTCAATGGGCGTACGCGATTGCAAGTTTGTGATAGCTCCTCCAGTTATATTACAGCTCCAAGATGAACGACATGTTATTTGGCGTGCATGACTGCAAACAAGAACTTAATGTTCAATTCTAAGAACCAATGGGACGAAATTTTGGATAAAGGGACACTATCAACTATCACGTGTCTCAAACAAACAGTTATTCTACTATGCATATATTCACATACTCTAGTTCCTCTAATCGTGAGTTACGTATAGTGTGTTTACATCTTTAGAACTACTTAATGCATACTTAACCCACTTAAGAGGATATATAAACGCACATACGAGAGTATTTGAAAGTAGAGGTGGATACTTCTACCCATTTACTTATGGGTATAAAAAAAAAGTGAGAAAGGAGGGGTCACATGGGTCAAAAGTCGACCTTAGTGTATTTTAACATCAGAACTCGTTAATGATATATTTCAAACATTATTAATAGAAATTCAAGCTTGGGACAAAAAGTGTTTCGGGTTACAACTCACACAACCTGACCGATACCAAAGAGTACTTGTTTCGACCCGTTACTCATCTAACCATGACATATATAAGGAAAAGGGAATCTTATAGTAGATTTTTTACAAAATGACAATGGAAAAAGCTGAAGGCATCCACCATTAATGGCACGTGAGCATCAAATGGAGAAGAAATAAACGCTCCATTGACTCTATAAGATGAATATATTCTATTCTTATCAAGACCGTAAGGAGCTACAATCTGTTGATGTTATCTTAAGGGGACTCCTAATACATGGAAATTGTAATAACCGAGCAACTTACAAGATAGGAGCAGTTGGAGTATGTATACGCTGATTTAACTTGAAGAGTAAGAAACCATAACTGATCACTTTGGTCTAAGAATGTCGTGAGTTCATCTAGTAGCAATACTTTACATTCTTCAACTAAAGCACCAGCAATCGCAACCCCTTGTTCCTGACCTCCACTAAGAGTTTGCACTAGTCTCTGAACACGTTAAACAATTAAGGTTTAGCATATTAAAGTACAATTTGGTATGAAAAATAAATGCAACTACTGAATTACCAACAGCAAGAACTGTAATACTAGTAACTTTGAATAGCAAGTGTTGTGTAACTTATTAAGTCTAGCAAAGAGCTCGGGACAAGAAGTTACACAGAGGTTAAGTGCATTACAAAGAGTTTTTAAACCACAATCCAGTTTAAGGATGATCAGTTAGGCCTAGAAATATTAACCTTTCTGGGAAATGTTTGTTCCAATGAACGTTTGCAAGGGGTCAAAGTAAGGATAAGTAAATAGTATGAGCTAGTATACCTTTGACAGAGAATCTCCTAAAGGTCAGAGAGCATTAAACTCGTCTTCTTCCTGGTATGATTTAATCCGTCTAATCCAGACCCAGTTAAAGGATAAGCCCGAAGGCAAAGGCAAGTTGATGGGGTATGTCGCAGACGGGTTAGGCTTAACACTGAGAGAGACACGGGACAGGGAAGTACTCTAGAATCTAGATATCAACGAAGGCAGGGGTCATTAAGGTAGTCACGGGCAGAATGGTGGAGGGGCGAGGGAGCTCAATCACAAACAAGGGTTAATTTGTCGGAATGAAGATAGAAGAATCACAGGAAGTACAAAATACAAAACCAGGTGTCATCGATCCAAAGATCCAACCAAAAGTGAGTGTTTTGCCCATTACCAATATTCCTATTGAAGCGAGGGCGTAATTTGATTCCATGGATTGAGCGATCATATTTTAAGTTCACTATGTTTTTCCAAGGACCCAAGGGCGTAATTTGATTTCATGGATGGAGCGAATTATTTACACCATGTGGCATTAACGCTCAAACCATGTCTATAAGAGTGTGCAAGCTATCTATCTAAACCACACAATCCGATTTAAGGACGGTCATTTAGCCCTATAAGACATCCATGTAAACGTCTATATGTGGTCTTTTGGAAGAGAAGACCACATCATAGCGGAACTGCCAAGGGAAAAAGTTTGTTCCAATGAACGTTTGTAGGGGTCAAAATAAGAGTTAGCATACCTTAGTCAGAGAAGCTCCTATAGGTCGTTTAGAGAGCTGAGAGCATTAAGCTCGTCTTCTTCCTGGTATAATTTAAGCCGTCTGGTCCATGCCCAATTAAAGGATAAACCCGGAGGCAGAGGCAAGCTCATGAGGTATGTCATAGACGGGCCAGGCCCAACATTTAGCGGGACAGGGGCCAGGCCCAACATTTAGCGGGACAGGGGACAGGCAAAGTCACGGAGCCATATTAAATAAAGGGGCTGATTTGTTGGATTGAATACTGAAAAATCAGGGGAAGGAAATACATGAACGGGTGTCACCGATCCAAATATTCAACCAAAAGTGAATGTTTTTCCCATTACCAATCTTCCAACTAAAACGAGGGTGTAATTTGATTCCATGGACTAAGCGATAATTTTTTAAGTTCACTTTGTGTTTCCAACAACCGACTAATATGTATTATGATTTATAAAACGCACTAGGAGTATGTATATGTTGATATCTATGTTGACTTGTATATCTATTAAGTACTTATCATTAAGATACTAACGACCCCTTATTGTTAAAAACATAAAAATACAAGACATGTTGATCTGTTACCTGCAAATAATCATACATGCCCATAACAGATAATGCTTTTCCGACTCTCAGTTTTGTTTCATCGTTGGTCAGGTTGAATCGTCCAAGGCCAAATTCTGGCACCTATTTCCACAGTAGGCATCGCCACCTAATTTGAGATCATTAGAAGTATGAATATGAGTACTCTTAACATAGTTCACGTCGATATTTGACATACACAATCATAAATAAAGATATACTCGGACATTTTGCTAACAATAATTGGTTGTGAGTTTTAATAATTTAAAAGAGACTCGTTCATATATAATCATATGGAGAGAGCATTTACGGATAATAATATAAACATAAAAAAGGCAAAAAAAACGAATTACTTGGTTATCTGGATTTTGGAAAACTTCTAGGCTTCCTTGCATACATGAAACCATATATTGGGCTTAATAGACCTGCCAGTATCTGCGCAAAATAATAACGCCATGTCACATTGTAGGAGAACCCAAGACGTGCAACTTCATACAACATAAATCACAGTCCAAATGATGCATCCAATGATATTCGTAATAATCTCATTTGATCCTAAAAATCAAACTTAAACTTTATTACCAACAATTTCAGTAGTAACTGATATGAACCATTTCGTGATTATGTTCTAAGACATTAAAGAAACCAACCCCTTTTTAAGATTATATTTCACCTCACCACAATCGTAAACACATGCTAAAATTCTTGCTCATGTAACATAATCGCAAAAGAGTATAAGTTTATTAAGCATTAAAACCACAAAATGGCCTGTTCGGTTTAAGCTTTGCGTAAACTGTTTTTATCGGTTCGCCCATGAATTTTGGCCTAAGTGAACAGTGTACAGATCACCATCAACTTTTTATAACAAACATACAGCTCCTGAACCTGCCTCAAAGTCAAGTTGCTACATATGTTTCCTACCACGTGTGGATTTTATACCCCTCTTTCACCCATTCAATATATGCCTTATGAGAAGTGACGAATTTTTCCGGTGGAGAAGCTTATGAACTTAAAGTGGTCCATTCAGTCTTATAAAAGGATTCAATTAGGTTTGAGAAGATACATAGCTTGTCATACTTTTGCAATTAATCCTAATTTACTATTCAAAAGATAGTACTGTACAAGTTACAGTTTGAGATGTCCACCCGCTACTGAATGCAAAGTCGAGTAACTCGAGTCAAACTGAATTGGAGGAGCATCTTTGTTTCTCATGTAAGCATTGTAAAAGGGAATCCTAGTTTGTCAGTGAATCAAACTTGTTGTTTGGTTCATGTCAAGGTAGTTAGGCTGGTTTGTCAACACATAAACAGTATTTCTAATACTGTCCGAGAAAGACATACACGTCAAGCTTTGGTAGTACCATATGGGTCAATTCAAGTTATAAATCGGTAGCTTATGTTAAAAGGTCATCCACGCGAAAGCACCCTTAACTACTGAAGTGATTCCGTGTCAGCACTCCCGTTCCAATTAGAGTGACAGTTACTAATCTTCTATAGTTCTATGATAGGCAGGATGGTATCAGTAGTAACAGGCCTCATCACAATAAGACAAAACTAACCAGAAGATAATGGCATTACTCATAATAATCACAATAATCCACGACTACCTAGTAAGTACTAGAGTATGATCGTTCAAAAAAAAAAAGTACTAGAGTATGAAATTCAGTTAACGACCTATTTTCGCACTACACCTTCAAAAGAAATTGAGTACACTACAAAAGGTAAGTCATCATTTAAAATTAGAAACCTATTCAAGTTCATAATTAACAATGCAAAATCATTTTGATGTCAGTCAAGCATTTCATCAAACAGTTGGTGTACACATACAATTTCAGCAATGAAAGACAAATAAGCGATATTACCTTAGGGTTCCCTTGGTTTGATGAATTTGACCCCTTGCGAATGTTCATTGGAACAAATGTAAATCCAAAATAAGCAGAAACAAGCTGAAAAATAAGCTGATTATGGTTTTGATTCGGTTCAATTCAAACCGGTTCAATTTTATACAAAACCGATAATTTTGTTTTGTTGGATCGAACCAGACCAAACTGGATTTTAACTGAACATTTTAGTTCGATCCTCAATATGGTGTTTTTGGACAAATTCGATTTTCGGTTTATCAAATACGTTTATGTTTACTTTTTTGAAGTTTTTTTTATGTGTTTTAAAAAGGTTGTTACAAGTTAAGCACAAACAACCTAAAAAAATAATAGAAAGTGCGAATGTGAGTGTGAGTGTGAGTTTTTTCTCTTTTCTTTTTTTGAGTTGTTGTGTTGGTTTGTTTTTTTTCAAGTATTTTTTTATATGTTTATAGATTTTTTATAAATATTTATGAAAAGAAAAAAGATGTGTGAGTGAAATAAAACAAACGAGGATACTCTTCTTTTTAAGACTTTTTATAATAAGTAAAATGCAAAATATATTTTTGTAATTGGCGAAATGATCGCTTCACATCTCTTATCTATACTTCACGTATTTTTCATTCATCCATTAGTAAAATTAGGCGTTATACATTGTTATGGATGAATAGTGGAATTGTTTTTCCTTTTAGGTACTAAAGCAAGTCTAACCGGCAGAATATTGTTGTTTTTTTCTTCCACAACTTTTGATATTTATTTTAGTTAACTTTTTTTTATTTTCTTTTAAAAAAAATGTACAAAATTTAATTTAAAAAGAAATAAAATTTTCTCGTATGTTTTGTTTCCGTTTAGCCCGAAGTATGACGTCAATTTTACATGGAAAAAAGTGTATTTCATATTACGTTGTTTTCCATAAATTATTTTACATGAAAAAATTTCCATATGTGGTAAAAGACACTTTTGATCTTTATGGTCCGTTCGGTATAGCAGTTTTGGTTCAAAAGTTTGAAAAGTAATGGATCTAGTTTAGAACTTGACGATCTGTAACACTTTTGGTCCTAATGTAGGACCAAAGCCGTTTTACCTGGCAAACCATAAGGACCAAGTTAATTGGGACCAAAAGTGTTAAGGTCATTGCATTATGAACTAGATTTGCTACTTTTTAAACAGTTGGACCTAAACCGTTATACCTTGCAAATCATATAGACTAAAATTTAGTTAACTCAAAAAATAAGTTTTTGCATTTTTCACGAAATCTACACTATTTTTTTTATCCGTCCGCTAAAAAACGTATGAAAACAAAAGACAACGTACCAAAAATACTTTTTCTTTACTTCTTTTTACAAATGAAAAATAATGTATCGAAAATATTACTTAGTACATTTTTTTGTAGATCATAATATCCAATTTCATATATATTTACATATTAGAAGAAGGTAAACGGGCAATGATAGGTGTGTAGACACCCATCCTTTTACCACTTAATTTGGGCTAAAACGAGACCAAAACACGTATTTAATTCATTTGTTTGGAATTATGCGTGGTTTTTGTGTTTATTGTGTTTTCAGAGCCAACCGGATGAATATTAAAGAAAACATAGGATTGCACGGGCTTTACTGAAGAAAAAGACTCAAGATAAAGTCTATTGTCCAAGAGATGCAAAAGATTTGAAGTCACTGGGCCTATTCGAAGATTTATCGAAGAAAAGGACCAAAGATGGAAGATTTATATAAGTCGAAGAAACTCAAGTCTATTAAACGAAGAAATTAAAAGACGAGTTGAATTCAATCGACGACAAATCCCGAATCGGAATCGAAAACGGAAACTTTTCTGAAAAGACGAAAAGACAAGAAGAACGGGAGAAAGCCCACTCACCAACCAAAGGACAAGCCTATAAAAGGAGCCCTTCACACATTTTAGAGAAGCTAGCTTAGTTTTTCTTCTTCCCCACTCTTTCTCTCTGTTCCGTTTCATCACCATCACCACTAGGGTGATTGGTGATTTTAATCTTTGTTTTCCAAATCTTGTTATTTTAATTCTTGTTTGATCTTGTTAAAACATTAATCATTCAATACAAAGTCCTTGTTTAATCTTTCTATTTTATCTTGTTCATCATCATCTTTATCTTCAAGTTTTTAAGTCTTTATTTTTCTTGATTTGATCTTCAAAAGTTGTTGGGATTTGTGTTTTTGTTGATGGGATTAGTAGTTTATGATTAGTAGATGCTTTGTGATTGATTTATTTTAGTTTTTGGTGAAAAACTTGGTGATTTTTGGATCAAAACCGTGTTTCCTTGTTCTTCGGTTGAGTTTCTGTATCTGGGTTTCCCAGAAGTTCCGAATCAGTGAATAGTAACTTCCGAATGAGTTGTGTTTTCAAAAGTTCCGAGTCAGTTAAAAGTTCCGAATCAGTGAATAGTAACTTCCGAATGAGTTGTGTTTTCAAAAGTTCCGAGTCAGTTAAAAGTTCCGAATGAGTTTACCGTTAAAAAGTTCCGAACCAGTTTAAAACTTCCGAACCAAACAAAAGTTCCGGATGAAGCATTAAGTTCCGAATCAGTTTGAAAAGTTCCGAACGAAGCAGGAGGTTCCGAACCGATTTTTATCTTCCTTACCAAGGGGATCATCCGACCAAAGAAATCAATGATTCTTTTCCCTTGGAGACCTTAATGTCTATAAACTCGAAGCCGAATGAAACCCCGTGGTTTGCGGACGTTGCAAACTATTTGGCGGGTGGAATTCTCAAGGAAGGGTTGACGTCCCAGCAAAAGAAGAAGTTCTTCACCGACATTAAGACTTACTTTTGGGACGACCCTTACCTATTCAAACAATGTGCCGACCTGATTATTCGCCGATGTGTTGATGGACTGGCAGCGTCTGAAATCCTTAATGCTTGCCACAAAGGACCCACCGGTGGTCACTTTGGTCCCAACTACACCGCTAAAAAAGTGTTTGATTCCGGATTTTATTGGCCCTCCATATATCGTGACACTCACGATATGGTTAAAAAATGTGATGTTTGCCAAAAGCAAGGCAAAATCACACATAAAGACGAGATGCCTCAGAATTTCATTCAAGAGTGTGAAATTTTTGATGTTTGGGGTATCGACTTTATGGGGCCATTCCCTTCGTCTAAAGGAAACAAATACATCCTTGTAGCCGTTGACTACGTTTCAAAGTGGGTTGAAGCCAAAGCTTTGCCTACTAATGACGCAAGGGTGGTTTGTAACTTTTTGAAGGCTCTATTCGCTAGATTCGGTGTGCCTCGCGCCATTATTAGTGATCGTGGGACTCATTTCTGCAATGACCAATTTGCTAGAGTCATGGCTAAGTACGGTGTAAACCATCGTCTTTCCACAGCCTACCACCCACAAACTAATGGCCAGGCTGAAATATCCAACCGAGGACTTAAGCGAATTCTGGAAAGGACTGTGGGAGAGCATCGTGCCTCATGGGCTGATAAACTTGATGATGCTTTGTGGGCTTTCCGTACTGCTTACAAGACCCCAATCGGCTGTACGCCTTATCGTCTTGTGTACGGGAAAGCGTGCCACCTCCCCATTGAGTTGGAGCACAAGGCTTATTGGGCCTTGAAGTGGGCTAATTTTGATATTAACAAAGCCGGTGACCTACGCAAAATCCAACTCAATGAGCTCAATGAACTCCGTAATGAGGCTTATGAAAATTCTTTGATCTATAAGGAAACGACTAAGCTCATTCACGACTCCAAGATTAAAAACCGAGAGTTCCATGTTGGAGACAAAGTCTTACTTTTTAACTCTCGGTTGAAAATCTTTTCGGGAAAGCTCAAATCTCGTTGGTCCGGCCCATTCACCATTGCCCAAATTTTTCCATATGGTACTCTCGAGCTCGCTCAACCTAATGGACCTAATTTTAAGGTGAATGGCCAACGAGTGAAGTTGTACTTTGGTGAGGACACCTCTCAGGAGGTGATTCCATCCCTCACCACGTTCCCCATGAACTAATTTTGGGCCGAGTCAGGCTCGTGACTCGGTTATCAAAAACAAGCGCTCCTCGGGAGGCAGCCCGAGTATCTATCCTTTCATGTTTTAATCCCCTAAGTGTAGGGGAGACTTCTATATGTGTTTGTCTTTGTATGGTGTGATTACAGGGATAAGTGCACTCTTGGAAACTTTGAAGAACCGTGCTCCCGTGTTATCCGAAATCCGGTTCTACCTCTCAACTATCGTGATTCAATTTTCTTCATACTCACATTTGAAATTGATCACGTTAGTCGTCTCTTCCTTAACTTGAGTTAACCAACGTGCACAATGTCATAAGTGTAGGGGAAACTTTTCCCACATGCTTAAACATTGAGGACAATGTTTATCTTAAGTGTAGGGGAGACTTCTATCGAAGTTTTAAGTGGACTTTTCCATGAAAATGCCTTCAATTAACCGGAAAATCCTATTTATCAACATTTTTCAAATTTTTTATTAACTTTGGCCAATTAGTTGTAATTTTTAAATTTTTATCGTTGCTTTCATATGTATATATCCCACAATAAAGTCAAAAATATTAATAAAGTGGGTAGCTAGTTTAGAAGTCTTTGACGTATTAGGCCCGTTGCGTTTATTTTGACTCAACCCGAATAAACTTATCCAAGTTTATTCTAGCTAGTATCCTTAACCATGTATACCTTAATTGGTTTATTAGGCTAAGTATCCACGAGTCTCATTACTTGAGATTTTAAATTATGGAGGACGAGAAATGATAGAGTCAATTATAAGTCGGTATTCTTGCACAAGCTCACTTGGTGTAATTATTTGCCTATTCTCCCATCACTTGCTAATAATTTATCTGTAATAAGTAAGGTCTTACGATTTGAAAAGTTACTTAGCTTCTAGCCCAAGATCGTTTAAAAGTTGCTCGGTAATGATAAGAGTTCATAGCCAAGGCATAACTTATGAAGCGGGGCGCGAAGATTGGCGAGTCCGAAAAGGCCCTAACAAGGCATGAGGATTCAATTTTATTACTGAAGATCCAAAGTGATGTGAAAAGCATTATTCCTAAAATCAATATGAAGGATCAAGACTCACGACGAAAAGCAATCAACTCCCATAAAGATCATGGAGAAGTCTATCCGAAAAGACCCTAACAAGGTATGAGGATAAATAGATCCAAGTCCGAAAAGGAGGCGGATCGTTGTATCTCAAAATCCCAATTAGATATTGAAGAAATAATCATGAAGTCGTGGTCAACAAAGTTGGAGTACCCCTCAAAAGTCTCCAAGTGAAGAAACTCTATTATGATGAGAAGACCATTATCTCAAGAACGTCTCTCGAAGATATGAAGTATGAAGTACATGCCAAATATCGGCCCGAGAAAGGTCTCAAATCGTGAACCAAGTTATGCCAAGATATGAACTTTTTGATATCCCGAGAAGCAGTTTTAAGAGATTTTGTCCTTTAGCTAACTATTGATCAAATCGTCCTACTTTGCTTTCAGCCCTAATAAACTATCGAAATAAGTCCAAAAATGCATCTTCATGATCATTCTAAGACAAAAATAAAACATAAGAGATACACCTAGGAATAAGGGAGCTTAAGCATTTAATTAAGCCATGTGTGTAAGTGTTTGAATTGCTAACTTATAATAACAATGATCTCGTTTTTAAGCTTAGTTTGGGGAACGTGAAACTTGAGGGTGATAAATCTTCGCAGCACAAAAGCCCTAATGTAAGTCGTTGATTTCTTTGCAAGTTATTTCCATGTAGCTATTTTCAAGTGAAAATGGTTTTCTATCCCTTTGTTATCTTTGAAGTTTTATTTCTTTAATTTTTGTTTAGTATAATTTAAATAAGGCCAAGGTTGATTAATTATGAGAAAAATGTAAAATTGCTTTATCACTAAGCATTGCATGAGGGCATGGCAATGGTTAAGTGTAGGGGATTTGATAGGTGTGTAAACACCCATCCTTTTACCACTTAATTTGGGCTAAAACGAGACCAAAACACGTATTTAATATCATTTGTTTGGAATTATGCGTGGTTTTTGTGTTTATTGTGTTTTCAGAGCCAACCGGATGAATATTAAAGAAAACATGGGATTGCACGGGCTTTACTGAAGAAAAAGACTCAAGATAAAGTCTATTGTCCAAGAGATGCAAAAGATTTGAAGTCATTGGGCCTATTCGAAGATTTATCGAAGAAAAGGACCAAAGATGGAAGATTTATATAAGTCGAAGAAACTCAAGTCTATTAAACGAAGAAATTAAAAGACGAGTTGAATTCAATCGACGACAAATCCCGAATCAGAATAAAAAACGGAAACTTTTCTGAAAAGACGAAAAGACAAGAAGAACGGGAGAAAGCCCACTCACCAACCAAAGGACAAGCCTATAAAAGGAGCCCTTCACACATTTTAGAGAAGCTAGCTTAGTTTTTCTTCTTCCCCACTCTTTCTCTCTGTTCCGTTTCATCACCATCACCACTAGGGTGATTGGTGATTTTAATCTTTGTTTTCCAAATCTTGTTATTTTAATTCTTGTTTGATCTTGTTAAAACATTAATCATTCAATACAAAGTCCTTGTTTAATCTTTCTATTTTATCTTGTTCATCATCATCTTTATCTTCAAGTTTTTAAGTCTTTATTTTTCTTGATTTGATCTTCAAAAGTTGTTGGGATTTGTGTTTTTGTTGATGGGATTAGTAGTTTATGATTAGTAGATGCTTTGTGATTGATTTATTTTAGTTTTTGGTGAAAAACTTGGTGATTTTTGGATCAAAACCGTGTTTCCTTGTTCTTCGGTTGAGTTTCTGTATCTGGGTTTCCCAGAAGTTCCGAATCAGTGAATAGTAACTTCCGAATGAGTTGTGTTTTCAAAAGTTCCGAGTCAGTTAAAAGTTCCGAATCAGTGAATAGTAACTTCCGAATGAGTTGTGTTTTCAAAAGTTCCGAGTCAGTTAAAAGTTCTGAATGAGTTTACCGTTAAAAAGTTCCGAACCAGTTTAAAACTTCCGAACCAAACAAAAGTTCCGGATGAAGCATTAAGTTCCGAATCAGTTTGAAAAGTTCCGAACGAAGCAGGAGGTTCCGAACCGATTTTTATCTTCCAAACCAAGGCAAAAGTTCCGAACCGATTTATTTACCAAAAGTTCCGAATCGGAACTTCCAAAACTTCCGAATCAGAAAGTTCCGGATCAAGCCCAACTTCCGAACGAGTGAACAGTGACTTCCGAATGAATGGAAGTTCCGAATGAAGGATAAGTTCTGGATGAGTCCAAAAGTTCCGAACCAAGCATAAAGTTCCGAATGAAGCTTAACTTCCGAATCAGTTATCTTTGGGTATTTTAAAGTTTTACTGTTTCTTTACTATTTGTTTACTGTTTCCTTGAATTAATTTTAATTTTATTTTAATCTTAATTCTAATTTAAATTCAAGTTTTTATTAATCATCATTAAATTAATTATCTTTGATTTAAATTTTTATTTCCACTTTTATTAGATTAGAAAACCAAACCCTTTTATTTAGTAACCAAGAACAATCATTCCACTTAAGACCGAGATCAATTCGAGAGAACTTTAATCTGAACCCAAGCAAAATCATTGTATCAGGCAACAAGGTACGCCGCTAGCCCTTTTTATATAACAAAACCAAGTCTATTATAATAACTATGAAAATTGACGTAAGTTAAAAAAATTCTCCATGAGAAACTAAAATATTTTTTATCAAGTAAAAATATGGTCATACCTCGGCTCAAACAGGAAAATATATGCGAACAAAATTAAATTTTATTTAAAACTTTTTATTCGAGATCCATAGCAGCCTCACCTGATTTGTCAAATAACTTATGCCCTAGATCTTCTGCCACCACCATGATTGGTGTTGCAATAGCTGCCTCCTCAACACCTGATGCAACTATAAATCCTTCATGAGTACCACGGTCTTCACTACTATTTTCTGTATCAATCATTGTTGTTTTATCCTCGGTAAATAAGATCTATGCTATTGGATCCATAGTGGTTTCCAGTGGAGGTGGTTTAGCAGGCGATGCTTGTTTTCGGATTAGAGAAAGAAGTAGAATTTTCAATTAATCATACTTACGAATCCATTCTTCGTGCCTTTGATCTTCTTCCGGTCGGTAAGCTCTAATACGCATGTCCAAGGAAACAAGCCTTTGTGTGTTTGCCTTAAATTTACCAAACTCATCTTCAAGATCTACCAATCTTTTGCTCATAATAGTTCCTTTTAAGCTTGACATTTTTTCCTGTATGAACAGTGATTCGGATGAATAGTGAAGTCTGACAGGAACAGTACCTTGCTGCTGATGGACAGTAGCCGATGAACAATAGGTTTTTTTTGAAACCATAGAATCGAAACAGCTCTGATACCAATTGATACGAACCAAATCGATAAAGAGAGATAAAAGGATAGATATATTATATTGATGGGATAACCCAACCGCTGATGACTTATATTAGTGAGATAAACCGACTCCCCAATTGATTAGCTAATCAATAATTCATTCTCATAAAACATAATATGTGTTATAACCTAATACCATATATATATAAAAAGATAACCTGGTCCTTAAGACAATGCATTGAAAGGAAATTAAATAAACTAATTAATTATAATGATATAGTAATAGAGGATCGTATCATATTTAAGAGCATTCCATTTTGTCATGTCACATGGCATTCACTACACCAGCCAACATAAAACACCGTTTTGTATGTGTTTCAAAATTAAGGTTTTTACTCAACACATCCTCCTTAACACACTCACTCTGCTTAAGAAAAACAAAAACATGGTACTTGTTTGTGTGTTCTTTAGATATGTTATTCTTCTGTTTGAAAGGGACGTGTGGTATAAAAAGTTAACTGAACCGAAATAGATTTTTTTTAAGTCAATCTAAATACCAAACCGTATCGAAATAGAATTCAACACCAAACCGAAAATCTTATTTGAATTTGGTTCGGTTTTTGAGTTGACCCAAATAGCCTTAATTACACTATTTATTTTAAAAAAATACATAACTATATACATATTTAGCAAAAGAAATGTATTTCTAAGTATGAAAATTGTTTTTTTATTTTATGATTAAATTTTAACGGTTCACTTTATATGTATAAATCGGTTTTTGGTTCGGTTTCGGTTCGATTTCGGTTCCGATCGTCAAACCCATACCTAACTCGAAAATAAAATTTGTAGTTCGGTTCTGTTTGATTTTAACGAATGTTGTTCGATTATTAGTTCGCCTTGATTTTTTCGATTTAACTATTTATTTGGTTTTTTTATTCACCCCTAGCTATAAATATAAGCCTAAATAACGGCTGCCCCTACCTGTAGCCCAACCATAAAATAATAACTTAAAAAAAATTGTGACAAATCGACCCAACTTAGATACATTCTAGCCACTAGAAAAAGTAAATATGTATAAAAATTTTGTTAGAACTGGGGGTGTTCATCGGTTCGATTCTCGGTTTATCGAGTTTATTCGGCTGAATTTTGTTTGGGACAACCCAAAAACTATATTTGAATTTGGTTGATTTTCGATTGATCAGAATAACCCTAATAACACTGTTTATTTTTAAAAATTATATAATTATATAGATATTTAGCAAAAAGATATATTTTTTGAGTATACATTTTTCATTTCAAATCGAGTTTGATTTTTAATTAGTAAGTTTTGTTTGGTTTTTCGCTCACCTATATAAGCCTAAATTCAATAGTAATCCGAAAATTATACAAATATTCATCACAACTAGCCCTGCCATAAGATTAGTCCAACAATTCATAACTCAACAAAATTTATGGGTCATATAGAAATCGGCCTAACTTTACATCCTAACCACTAGGTCATTTTACTCATGTACAAACCCTAAATATGTTTTACTTTCAGCCACCAAACCACTCACTCTGCTTAAGAAAAGTAAAAACATGGTACCTACTTGTGTTTTCTTTAGATCTGTTAATTTTCGGTTTGAAAGGCGTGTTTGGCATGTGGCATAGGATCATCTTTGTGTCATTTCTGTTGTAACCAACGATTTCGGAATTATTACATTAAGGTAACTCGATCTTTGTTGATATAAGTAGATCTAACTTGTTATTTCCTCGTTATGTGACTTTGGCTACCTTCATTTTCTAACCGGACTTCACTTTATTGACCTTGCAGTTATGCTGTGAAGCATCATGGATACATACGATGTGGATAGCACACTCAAGACTTTTATTGTAACACCCTATATTGATAAATGGAATGTCACGCGTGATTATGGCGTGTCATCAAAGCATGCAAGGCAATATATACTAAAACATACATGACCATAGGGAAAACCGAAAACAAACATCGGTTCCCAAACATAAGCCCAAAACATAAATAATGTAAATGAAAAAAAGGAAGACTAAACAAGCACAAATATATGAAGGCATGAGGAAAAGAAGTCTAAGGTAGCTCCCATCCTATGCGTGTCCTCCAAATGCTCCAATCTAACTTTAGGTACCTGCCGTTTTGGGACATGGAAAGGAAAGTAACGGCTGAGCATAACGCTCAGTGCACGTATATACAAGCATGAAATGAATAATATAAGCATGAATAACATATAGCAGCGGAAATGTATATGTCCTGGAAAACCTGGTTATATCTTAGTAAACTGGTTTTATAGTTTGAAAAGCCTTATGTTTATCTTGTGAAAACTGTTTAACATATTTTATGATTAGCCAATATAGGTCATGAAATATCAACGTGCATGAATACTTGGAGGGGTGACCTTGTCATGCAAATTAGAGGGGCTACCTCTAATTTAATATACTGGTTTTGGGTAGGAGGGATCAACTCCTTGTGAAGGATGCAAGGCACACACCACATTCACACTGAGTAATCTGCTGAAAACATGTAACCAGGATGCACCCATACGCCCCACCTGATAATAATAATAAATGGCCAAAAGCTGAAAGGACGCTACGAGCAATCACTCCGTCGTGGGGAAGTCATAACACCAGTGCCTCTAGTGTTATGGTTATGGTACCTCCATAACTAGGTGAAACTGGTCATGCATGTATATGGCTTTAGGTATTCTAATTAAACATAAGCAATCAAAAACATATAAAACATATACTAGGGAAAACAGTTGGCTGCATACGGGGAAATCCTAATAAGGAAAGAATGTCCATACTGAAAGAACGGAGAATCCCGTACCTTATGTCCAGTGAACGAAGAAGACGAACAGAAGAGAGTCCTACTTCGGTATCACTAATGCTACATAAATACATACGTGTATAAGTATCTGATTACTGAGTACGTAACTGATTTTATATCATGTCTTAGCTTGTTTTATGTGTTCATGTCATGTTTTACTGATTTAAGCTTAATACTGTGTTTATCATATATTCTGTCTATTCTGATCAAGTATTACTTGTATTTCATGTATTATTATACTTGTTGTGTAACAATAAGTAACTTTCTAAAAATAGCAGGTTTCATAAAATAGAAAGTTTCCAAAAATAGAAAGTTACCAAAAATATAAAGTTTCCAAAAGTAGAAAGTTTCTAAAAATAGAAATTTCTAAAAATAGAAAGTTTCCAAAAATAGAATTACTGCTTAAAATAGATAAGTTTCTAAAAATAGAAAGTTTCCATAAATAGATTAGTTGCCTTAAATAAATAGGTTTCTAAAAATAGAAAGTTTCCATAAATAGATATAAGCTGGATAATTAAGCTAATTATGTAAGCTTAAGTGTTTTCTGATTATTATTCTAAGTCATGTGATTATATAGTATAGTTTATTAATTATTTCATGTGAATTAAATAAACTATAAGTTTAAGTATTTAATTAAATATAACATGATTTTAATTAAATAAAGGTAAAATACTTAGGTTAAAACATGTATTATTACCTATTAATAATATAACCTAAGTGTGAGACCCCCAAAATCAAGTATGGAACAACTAGGCAGCAAGGGGGCGCCACGTCATGGTACAAGAAACAATGAAATATTGTTGACATAAATAAAGATACAAGGTATTTGTTATTTCATTCATATAAAATTTGTTATTCTATATTTGCATGTTTAATTCATGAATGATTTAATCATTCTAAATATCCATTGTCGGTTAGCAATATGAGAATATTGTTTACATAAGGAAAATGTGAGTGTTGGATATATTCTGTGAGAATGAGAATTGTTCTAAGCCAAACTCATATGTATTCATAAGGGATGCATACTGGATTCCCCAACTTCAAACATTTACTTTTGGATCCATGTCATGAGTAATATGTTGAAAATGGTCTGTTAAGTCATCCTTAGACTTGAGATGCAAACAAGTTCTGCATGTGTGGATATCACTTTCATAATTATATGCAAAACGCTGTCCTGAATAAGGTAGTCATAAAAGCTATTTTTTGGAGTGATGTGAAGCAGCATCCACAACACTTGTAGTCAATAAAGGATTTGTTACTCCACTTAGTATGTGCAGAACGATACCATGGCGCCTCTCTAGAATTAATCAGATAATTGTTTGGCCGAACCCAAATGGTAATGCAAGATGAATCTTGGTTACATTTGGTATATCTGAATTGAATTCAATAACGAGAATCTAAATAGTTAAACTATATGGAATGAGTAAGGATCCATATCCATGGTTTAACGGTATCTATAACAAAGGATGATAAGAGGCAAGACATAAATGACCATGCTTCTAAGAAAGTTCTATGAAACTATATCTCAGACACCTCTAGTTAAATAACGAGTGTGAGCGTGCTAGACGTTTCCATCGTTGACATTTGTGCAATCAACTCCAACGACCAAGTGGGAGCTGTTAGTTCATGCTCGTTGGATTAGCCAAATGTGGATAGAGGTGTGTGAGCCTATTGGGGGCACACACGTTACACTTAGAGTGCGTTTTACTTCACAATAAGCTTAGAAATTGTAAACTGCTGGACTAATCATGTAAGAACTTTTATGGCTGTCCTAAATTCGTTTTAGTAAGCTGAGGAAAGATCTAGAATGATTACTTGAGTGTCCAGATTCATTTGAGATAAGGAGTAAAGAAGAGTCATGATAAACATTGGTGTTTGTGTAGGATAAGGCTTAAATTTGAAGATTTTTGACTTATCATGAGTGGGATTTGATGGGTATATAAACACCCTTCTACCCAGCTCATAACATACGAATTTCACAAAGCAAAAACCAAAGAAAAGCTCTGCCATTAACATACTCTTGATAATCAATTTGGGTTTAAACTCAATTAGGGTTTATAATCTTAAATTGATCACTCCATCTCAAATCACTTGCATTTAATCAATCCAAGTTGTTTAGTAGTTGTTATTTGATACTACTAAAGGTTTACAAACCGTGGGATAATCTGTCAAAGGCGTGACAGATCACAGAAGCTATTCCGGGCTTATTCTGATCGTTCTCGGACAAAAGCTTCTGTGCAGATCGGACAGTGTTGTCCGATATCTTACAGCAAAGGGAAAGGTTCTCGGGTAAAGCTTATATCTCGGACAACAAAGCAGTTTTAGGTTGTTTTGTTTTTTTGGTTCGGATAGGGTTTTTCGACACTTGGTGTTTGGGTATACGTGGAGTTCGGCTAGCAATCCGGACGTGTTCATTTGACGTGTTTGTGTGAGCAACCGTAGAGGTGGTATACTTTATCACTCGTTTTAGTTTCATTGCTTTTGGACGAAGGTTAGTTTTCGCGTTTACTTTATTGTTTATTATTAATTACGTGTTAATCATAATTGCTCAAACTAGATCCATTCCGCTGCGCACTCGTAGTTACATGATTAACTAGGTATTAAATCCCAACAATGATCACATTAGTTTATTTTCAAGCGTAAATGCTACATTTACATGAAGCTTGCAAAAAATAATATATACAACGATGTGCAAATTTTTTTATTTTTTTTTGAATAAATGTCCAAATTAATTCATGAATGCGAACATATACAAAAATAAAAAATATAAAAAAAATTACTAGTAATGTTAATGACACATCATTATTTAAATTTAATTTTGTAATTATATGTATCTAGCATTTCTTTTTTAAAACATAAATTTCAACATTTCTTTTTTATACCGAAAGAAAATATTTTCAAACATAAAGTTTTGGAGCATCTTTATACTTTCATAACTTTTTGCATTTAATAACATAAATGCTAAATACATTTAATGAATAAGAGTTTTATAAAAATCTTTGACCATTAATAATGCATAGAAATAAAGAATAAATCCCAGGTCATAGAAACATTATGTTTGCAAAATAAATAGATGGGATCTCAACATTCGCATCTCACGTCTTTCTTTTATCTGTCCTTTTTCTTTTCGTAGATCTCGATTTAGTTTTTTTTTTATTTTACCAGTAACGGTAGATTTATAAATTTTAATTCTCAGCTTTTATTTCATATTTTTGTTTAAAAAGTTTGATTCGAACAAAGGTGTTGGTGTTCGCTTTCGGTTGATCATATTGAAGTTGTGGCTATTTAGATTTGTTAAAAAAAGTTACATGTTAGATTCGGAGGTTTAATGGTTTCGATAGACGAAGGTCGGTTTCGGTTTATAGTTGTTGATTTTTGATGATATTGTATTCGGATGAATGTTGTGTTGAAGTGGGATTTGGATTTCTGGTTTTGATATTGAATGAGTTTGGATTTGGGATTTGTTATGGTTCGTAAAAAAGGAATTTTAAAGGGTTAATATAATTTGGTTTAATTACTTCATTGTTTCAAAATTAGTTTAGATAAGTAGATAAAAGTTTTAAACCGTTTCTTTTCAAAGATCTAAAATTAGTATAGAATTTTTCTTTTAAAATAAAATAGTTAGTAAAACAGTTTTATAATTTTAGATCTTAACAAAAATAGTTTTTACAAATTTCTAAAAATGTCTTTTATCTTATTGTGATTAATGTTTTATGTCTTTTGTTATTTTGGCGTTCGGTTGATCACTTTTGGCGGGAAGATTACGGGTCTTTTAGCTAAATTAGTATTTACACTTTAAAGCTCGTTTTGTTTTTATCTCGGTAGTTAGTTGATACAATTGACAATTTTATCCGCTAATTTGTTTGATAATAACTTTGAAAGTAATAGACTTTAAATTTAATTTAGTTATTAGATCGGGTGGTTCATATTCCTCTCTGATTCATCATTACTGGTTCTATTTTCTATCTCTTTTCTTATTGTGGTTTCATTATCTTAGTTATGTTTATTATTGTTTTGTTGATGTTTAGATTGTATATGATGATTGAGTAGTTTTATTATGCTTGTTAAGTGACCGTGATTTGTGATATGTGTGGAAATAAAAATATCGATTTAGAAATTAAAATCTTTTATAAAAGTTTCTTTTCAAAACAAACGACCGTTATGAGAAATTATATTTTATAGAGATATTAGTTCGTCAAATGAAAAATAAAAATCCACACTCATTGACATAATTACCCCACTTGATACGCATTTTAGTTTAGCATCTTTATTGTCATTAGAATTTTTATATCAATTTCGCTTTATAATTATAGTATAATTGTTATTTTTATCGCTTTATATCTTTTCATATTTAGTTATTTAAATTAGTAGTTTTTAAGTATTTAAAAATCCCTTTCCTTTTCATTCAAGTTTTCGATACGATTTTAACAAAGATTTCAAATTCAACCCTCGCCCGTGACTTAACAACTATGCAAAACAATGACATCATTAACCTTTTTTGTAAGAGAAGGAGCAACGGTGGTGGCGTTGGCATGTGCCAAGCTACCAGCCACAAAGGACCAACGGCTCACAATGTTGTGGGTGGTGTGGTGGTGCCGTTTTTCTAAGTGCTATAGATACCAACCATGCGGTTCGGCACCACATTTCAGTCGTTTACTTTACCGGGTGTCGTTGTTTTTTTTGTTTTTTTGTGATTTAATGGGGTTCGTATGTACCAATGACACACCACATTATCTTTGACTCGCGGTACCGACCTCAAATGTGGCACTTTTGATGCCTTCAAGAGTTTTGCTAATGTGACACAATTTTTGGCCAACAACATCGTTGTTCTGGTATAAAATTAATTTTGTTTCAATAAACATTTATTATAAGATGGGTTCTTTTTTTTCTTTTTTTTGTAACCGTGATTTTCGACTCATTGGCCGACTAATCCACGGGGTTTGAGCCCACCACCACAAAGACTCAAACCATGTAAAGCCCTCATTTTCAAGAGGTTGTTGTGGCCACTTCAAGGTTGTTTGCACCTAGCAGGAATTGAACTTGAGACCTCAACGATTCATATTTATGGTATACAAAGTTAGCTAGTCGTGTTGGTGAATAAATGAGTTAGCGGAAATATATACCAAGATCACAAAATCGTATTACAACTTCAAATGCCAATAACTTTTAGGTAGTACTACTACAACAAATTTGTCTTGTATTTACCCTTTTTCTTTATATTTTAAACATATGAATTATTTATGAGTGTCAAGAATTCTTTCAAAATTCTCACACTTAAAAGTATGAAATATTAAAAAATTCACACATAAAAGTGTGTCAAAATATACATACTCACGTGAAATATGCAAGTCGAAAATCTCCGTTTACTTCCATTTTATCAAATATATTCAATAATGTCGCTCAAAATGGAAATTCAAATATCCTATATGAATGTTTAGTTGGCACGTGAGGTTTTCTTAAAAAGCTCAACTCTTTTTACGATAATTCTTCAACAAAAATAGAATGCTTTATATATTTATCAGAACATTTTTTATGGTGTTACTTGCTTCTCTTTTCAATTTTACAAGTATTAATTTTAATATCATGGTGTGAGAAACAAATGCAAAATAGTTGAGTTCATTTGAGGAGAATTTCAACTACCAAATAAATATTCATGCAGAATAAATCAATTCTCGTTTTATGCGGCTTTACATTACATGCATTGAAAGTATTGGATACTTTTTTACCTTTTATAAAACTAGAATTGATTTATTCAATGCATGTATGTAAAGCCACATAAAACGAGAATTGATTTTTATTCTACATGAATATTTATTTGGCAATTGAAGTACTTTTAAAATGAACTCAACTATTTTGTATTTCTTTATCACACCAAACAACACGCCATGATATTACAATGGGTACTTGTAATATTGATGAGAGAAGCAAGTAATACCATAAAAAATGTTCTGATAAATATATATAGCATTCTATTTTTGTTGAAGAATTATCGTAAAAAGAGTTGAGCTTTTTAAGAAACCTCACGTGCCAAATAAACATTCATATAGGATATTTGAATTTCCATATTGAGCGACGTTATTGAATTTATTTGATTAAATGGAAGTAAACGGAGATTTTCGACTTGCAAGCGAAGTATTCTTCTATAAATTTCACGCGAGTATGTATATTTTGACATAAAAAGAGAGCGTGGCATGAAAATGGGCAGTGTCAACTTTGATTTTAAGGAGACATAAGTTATACTGGAAAAAGTGTTAAGATAAATGTCGTAAGTCTCTTTTGTGTCTATTATTTTGATACGTTTTGTACATTGTTTCTTTGTAGAATTTCTCGGGCACTACAAACGCACCTATCTTTTCTTTTGTTGTAGTATGTTGTTTTGTGTAAGAAACAAATACAAAAGAGTTTAGATTTTTAAGAAAACTTCACACACGAAGCAAATATTAGTATATCAAAATTAATTTTTCATTTTGAGCGCATTAAATTGCATATATTACAAATATCGGATTAGATGAAAGATAAAGAAGATTACCTATTAAAATAGGTTAAGTTTTGCTATATACATTCGGACTGTGTCTATATGTTTTAACAGAAAAAAACAATATGTCATAACAATGTGTGATGGTAGGAATGATTTTATGAGATAACAAAATATAATGTTGGACAAAATGATAAGATAAATTGTGTATTTTTTTTCTTTTTGTTGATTATTTTGATACCTTTTTTTTGTATTATTTCTTTGAAGAATTTCTCAGGCAGTGTGCCGCAAAGGCGCGTATCTTTGCCTTTGCTGCAACGATTGGATTCATTGGTTCAATTTTATTAGTACCTATTGATATATCATGGTATGTAGTTTGGCGTGAGAAACAAATCGAAATAGTTGATTTTTTTAGAAAACTTCACCTGCCAAATAAATATTCATATAGGATAACTGAATTTTCATTCTAAGCGGCGTTACATTGCATATATTACAAGGATAAAATGAAAGGTTAAAAAAATTTCTACTAGTAGACGAAGTTTTCCTTTATAAATATGTTTTGACACAGATAAAATAAATTGGGTAATGACAAAATTGACTTTAATGAACACGTGAGTTATGTTGGGAAAAGGTGATAAGATAGATCTCGTAAGTTTTCCTATGCTAATTATTAGATACTTTTGTACGTTACTTCTCTTCGAATTTCTCCGGCATTACAAATGCAAATATCTTTAGTTTTGCCATAATGTGTTGTTTGGTGTGAGAAACAAATACAAAAAAGTTGAGCTCTTCAAAGAAACTTCACATATCAAACAAATATTCGTATGGCTAAATTGACATAAAATTTGTTTCTTCTTCACACCAAACAACACACTGTTATATAACATTTCTTACTCATAAAAAAGGGAAGAAAGAAACAAGTAACATCATCACAATAAATATTTTATGCCTCCTATTTTTGTCGACAATCTTTATAGTAGTTTATAGTAATCAAATAAATTTAGATTAATTCTTTGGATAATTACTCAAGTATTGCCACACACAAATGTATTTATCGACACGTATCAGGCAACCGGCCAAATTGGTGGTGTATGTGGCAATCAATATGAGAAGAAGGTTTTTTTTATCAACTTTAAGGTATAAAAGGAATAAAGTTGAACATCTTGTTGAGTTTGTTTTTGAGTCATCATGTTTAAGTTTTTTTTTACCCTTTTTTTATAGTAGTCGTTTGATTTGATTTTTTTAGCTACTGTATGAATTAACATCAAATCGAATATACAAATCTGGATAATGTATAACAAATTTTATGAGTATCCACAATGAAATGAGACGATTTGATAGATTTCTGATTATATTTGTTTCAAAAATTAAATTACATAAAATAAGTCTGTTGCATTTGTTTCAGCACAAACGTAACTATAAAGAAAAGCCAAGGAGGAAAAAAGAGATAGTTCATCATGAATTACATTATGTTGCATCAAGTGTATCAAAACACATTGCAGAAATCACTTAACAAGATCGATTACTATGAAAAAATAACCTTACCATAAACTTTCCGACGATCATGTATAAAACATGTATAGAACACCAATCCAGCTCATTTCATACCGCATTGAAAGAAATCACGATAAATATATACATGTTGTGGTCAAAGAAAAAGCTGCTAATGAAAATATGAAATATAAAGAAAACTACATCCAAAACGGTTTCATACTTAATGAAAATAAGGAGTCATAACTTACAAGTTAAATGAACCGTTAGTGTTCAGTGCTAAAAAATGTTTTAGAAATTATTTAAGTGTGACATTGATAGACTTTAAAGGCTAATCTCATTTTAATAAAATTTCATCTGATTTAAATATGTTTTCCAGGACATTTTAATGTTTGGTCTTAGGCAAATGGGTGCATAAGATGTTTCTAAATTTGACTCAAACTCTAACATATGCGGTAAATAAGGTTCTCAAAAGGGTCATAAAGTCTCGCAAGAACGTAAGGTTTTACCTTCACGTAATGCAATAAGCGAAGACGGGGGTTTAAAACTTGACATGAGAATGGAAGCGAGAAAATGTGATAAAGCGTGATAATTGTGTAAAGTAAGTTTTTTTATATGAAAATGAAAATGTTTTAAACCGTACAATAGTAATGTACTTCCCAAATGTATCATCTTGGTACGTAAACTATTTTTTGTTCCACATAATATAATGTACTTTCAGGTTTGTCAATTTCCACCAAGTTTTACAGGCCACTAGTTAAAAATTTTGAAAACCGAAAAAGATTCTGAAAATCATATTTTTAAGGGATTAAGTCTTATAAAAGCAACGAACTTTTTTAAATGTACCAATTTGGTATGTCAAGTTTTTTAATTAAGAGAAAGTACGAAATCTTAAAAAGATTTAAAATTAAGAAAGATTAATTAAATGTTTTTTTAATCACTAGAAAGTATGGATGAGCACGATAGTGGTACCGTACCGATCTCGTACCTAATTAATGGTACCGATTTTTCCCGAGCATAAATTAATGGTACCGGTACTGGTACCGAACAAGATTCGGATATGTACCGATACCGGGAAATCGAGATTTTCCCGTTTTCGGGAATTTCCCGATTTGGTACCGGTCACGTACTGAATTAGCGGTACCGATTTTTTTCCATCTTATTTCGTTGTACCGGTACCGTACGGAACGGGATTCGGGTAACGAGAATCGGTACGGTTCCGGTTCGATTTCGGGATTCGGGACGAAATGCGCATCCCTACTAGAAAGCGTAATTAATTTATTTCCTTGTTTAAACTAGCAAACGAAGTGTTCCTATATAAATTCAGTGTGATTGTAATTTCGCCTAGTAGTAGGAAATCTTCTTTACTTTCCACTGTATACAATACTTTCAAAAATCCGCATAAAACGAGAATTGATTTCAAGTAATACCATAAAAATGTTCTGATAAATATCTATAGCATTCTATTTTTGTTGAAGAATTATCGTAGATAGATTCGAAATTTTTAAGGAAACCTCACGTGCCAAATAAACATTCATATAGGAGATTTGAATTTCCATTTTGAGCGACGTTATTGAATATATTTGATAAAATGGAAGTAAACGAGATTTTCGACTTGCAAGCGAAGTTTTCTTCTATAAATTTCACGCGAGTATGTATATTTTGACACAAAAAAGAGTGTGGCATGAAAATGGGCAGTGGCAACTTTGATTTAAAGGAGACATAAGTTATACTGGAAAAAGTGTTAAGATAAATGTCGTAAATCGTTTTTGTGTCTATGATTTTGATACGTTTTGTACATTGTTTCTTTGTAGAATTTATCGGGTACTACAAATGCACCTATCTTTTCTTTTGTTGTAGTGTGTTGTTTTGTGTAAAAAACAAATACAAAAGAGTTTAGATTTTAAAAGAAACTTCACATAAGAAGCAAATATTGGTATATCAAAATTAATATTTCATTTTGAGTGCATTAAATTGCATATACTACAAATATCGGATTAGATGAAAGATAAAGAAGATTACCTATTAAAATAGGTGAAGTTTTGCTATGTACATTCGGACCGTCTCTATATATTTTAACAAAAAAACAATGTGTCATAACAATGCGTGATGGTAGGAATGATTTTATGAGTTAAGCAATATATAATGTTGGACAAAATGATAAGATAAATTGTGTAATTTTTTTCTTTTTGTTGATTATTTTGATACCTTTATTTGTATTATTTATTTGTAGAATTTCTCGGGTAGTGTGCCACAAAGGCGCATATCTTTGCCTTTGCCGCAACGATTGAATCCATTGGTTCGATTTTATTAGTACCCATTGATATGTCATGGTATGTAGTTTGGCATGAGAAACAAATACAAAATAGTTTATTTTTTTAGAAAGCTTCGCCTGCCAAATAAATATTCATATCGGATAACTGAATTTTCATTCTAAGCGGCGTTACATTGCATATATTACAAGGATAAAATGAAAGGTTACAAAATTTTCCTATTAGTAGACGAAGTTTTCCTTTATAAATATGTTTTGACACAAATAAAATAAATTGGGTAATGACAAAATAGACTTTAATGAACACGTGAGTTATGTTGGGGAGAGGTGATAAGATAGATCTCATAAGTTTTTCTATGTTGATTATTAGATACTTTTGTACGTTACTTCTCTTCGAATTTCTGTGGCATTACAATTGCAAATATCTTTACCTTTATCACAATGTGTTATTTGGTGTGAGTAACAAATACAAAAAAGTTGAGCTCTTCAAGGAAACTTCACATATCAAACAAATATTTATATGGCTAAATTGACACAAAATCTGTTTCTTCTTCACAACAAACAACACACTGTTATATAACATTTCTTACTCATAAAAAGGAAGGAAGAAGCAAGTAACATCATCACAATAAATATTTTATGCCTCCTATTTTTGTCGACAATTTTTATAGTACTTTATAGTAATCAAATAAATTTAGATTAATTCTTTGGATAATTACTCAAGTATTACACACACAAATGTATTTATCGATGCGTATTAGGCATCCGGCCAAATTGGTGGTGTATGTAGCAATTAAAAGAGTTCAGATTTTTAAGAAAACTTCACATAGGAAGCAAATATTCGTATATCAAAATTATTTTTTCATTTTGAGCGCATTAAATTGCATATATTACAAATATAAGATTAGACGAAAGATAAAGATTATTACCTATTAAAGCATGCGAAGTTTTCCTATATACATTCGGACCGTCTATATATGTTTTAACAAAAAAAATACAATGTGTCGTAACAATGCGTGATGGTAAGAATGATTTTATGAGCTAACCAAATTATACTGTTGGACAAAATGATAAGACAAATTGTGTAATTATTTTTCTTTTTTCGATTATTTTGATACCTTTTTTTTGTATTATTTCTTTGTATAATTTCTTTGTATAATTTCTTGGGCAGTGCCGCAAAGGCGCATATCTTTGCCTTTGTCGCAGTGATTGGATTCATTGTGTACGTGAAAATCAATAATATGCGGAGGAAGTAGCCTTAATGAAGTTGAAGGTCTACAAATATAAGTTATTTTTATAATAGTGTACTTGGTCAATTAGAGTTTATGTGCGGCTCAAAAACATGTACCCAAGTTACTACATTTTTTATTATTATTAAAAAGAATTTACTATTAATATTTAGTTGTTTTTTGTTGTTGTTAGATAAAAGATTTATTGTTGTGTACTCTCTCGCCACCAAAGTAATTTTCCACTTAAAACTTGAAAGTGGACTTTAAACGATGTATTTCCTCATAGATAATGACATCTCGCTAGTTACCAACTGGCTTCCGGGAGAAATTGCTAAAAGTGTTGTAAAACCCGCTTTAAAAATCCACGAACATTAATTTCATATAGTCTCAGCTTTAATTAAAACGTTATAGAATTATTTATTCAGATAATAAATAATAGTAATTATTCAAGTATCACGTAATCTTTAATTATTCAGTTAGTAAATAATACACTTTAGAGTTTTATCACGAGAATTTTAAAACACGAACGCGTTTCCAAAACTTATCACAGGAAACAAGAACAAGAGAACGAAAGAATGGGCTTTGAGCCCAACCCGTTTCAAAAACTTATCACAGGAAAAAAAACAATACATATCTCTTATTTCACAAAAGAACAAAATAAAAAGCTAGGGTTTGTTGTGTGTGTATACCGCCGGCAAACAAAGAAAAAAAAGGAGGAAGTTCGTGTTTTGATCATCAATACATTCGGGTATAGTATTATTCTTCAAACCTTTATACGGTTAATTTATTTTAATCAAGAACACATCATAATAATAAGGATTAAACATGAATTAAATCACAGGGGTGTCGGGTTTGTGTTCGAGTTTCATGAAACCGAGAGTCAAGGACTCTCGGTGGTGGCCTTATGATGTCAGCCGAAAACAAAACCCACCAGGGGTGTTTGTTTATCAAACAGTGTGAACCACAAAGCCAAACAGGGGTGTTTGGTTAGGGACGAGGGGGTTTTTGTTGAAGTCAGTGGCAACCGAGACACACTAAGTGTCTCGGTGGGTCTTAGGATGGGCAGCAGTAGGTAGACAAACCAAACAGTGGGTATGTTGACCCAACAACGGGAACCACAAAGAAAGCAGTGGCAACCGGCTGAAGCCGGTGGCTACTGCTTGTGTGTCGGTAGCAAGGGACCACAACCTAGGGCTGTGGTGGGCCTTCGGTTGGGTTGACCCGAGACATGGATGTCTCGGGGAAAGTTTTGGGCTCGTGTTTTCGAGTCCACGTAAGATGTTAAATGCATTATGATTAAGTAGTATTTGTTATATTTGTTATTTAAATTAAGTAGTAAGTTAAATAAATTATGATTCAACTAGTTTATTAATTAAAACGCATGGTTTATTAAATGATTTAATTTTCATGGAAACTATTTTGGAAACCTTTCTATTTTAGAAAACATTCTATTTTTAGCAGGTTACTATTAAAAATATACTAATAATACTAGAGTACATATTTTACTGTAATCAAAATTACAGGAATACACTTATTAGAAATATTTAAGAACAATCAGATTTACCAGATTATACTCAAAACAATACAACAATACAAGAACATAATAAATCAAGTTAAGAACAGTAAGTATCAGTAAAAGTAATAAGATATCAGACAACTCATTCGCGTCCTTTATTTATGTAGCTTTCGTAAAGTCAGAGTAGGAGTTCCATCTGTTTTCTTTGTAGTCAGTTACTGGACACAAGGTACGGATTTCCCGTCCTTCAGTATGGACTTCCTTTCCTATTCATGATTAGGATTCCCCGTCTGCAGCCAAATGTTTTCCCCAGTTATATGTTATAAAATTTACATGAATTGCCATGATAACTATGTTAAATTGCCTGAGCTTTATATACATGCATGACCAGTTACATCTAGTTACGGAGGTACTGTAACCATGACACATAAGACACCGGTGTCATGACTCGTCTGCGGGGGAGTGATTTCTCGCAGCGTCCCTTTTATTTCAGTTGGCCATTTATGAGTATATTATCATCGCGGCAAATGGGTGCATCCTAGTTTATCAGTTATAGTTAGCAGGTGAATGTGTTGTGTGTTCTACATCCTTTACATTGGATTTGATCCCTCCACCCAGTTTATTTAGAGGTCACCCCTCTAACAGCATGACGAGGTCACCCCTCTAAGTATTCATGCTAGTTGATATATTACATGACATATATAAGCTCTTGGCACTTAAAATACAGTACAGACATGTTTTCAGATATTAACAACTAATAATTATGTTTTAAAAGTTATAAACCAGATGTTCCAAGACTTACACAATTTCAGCTGCATTATAGCTATCAATCTTTTAAACTTTCAGTAATTGCTATCTGTTTCTTTTTAATACTTCTTATTATACTTTTATATCCGTTCACTGGGCGTTATGCTCAGTCATAGTTTCTTTTCATGTTCCAAACGACAGGTACACATGGACGCTCTTAGGATTATGAGAGTGTGTATTTGGATGGAAGCTATCCAGACTTCTTACTTTATGCACTTCATACATTACTTTGCTTGTTTGGATATTGTTTAGTCCTTCCTTTCAGTACTTACTTTTACATGTTAGAGCTTATGTTTGGATTACCGATGTTTGATTCTGGTATTTCCTTTATGGTCAGTTAATGTTTTAAGACATTTACCTTGTATGCTTTGATGACACGCAATAAGTACACGTAGCAGTCCACTTATCCAAGTGTGGCGTTACAATTATGGTATCAGAGACCAAGGTTTTGACCTGTAGGCTCTAAAACTGACCTGTGACTAGTGGGTAGTCACCAGGAACTTCCTATATTTTGGCATTGTTATCTTCCATGTATCTCATGCATTTATCAATCAGTTTTCTTAAATTTTGACTAAGTAAAAGGTTGGTACAAGACTGGCTATATTTAGTCACATGTGCTTTTCTGCATATTTTTCGTTTTGGTGAACCAATCGATAGACGTTCACTTTTGCTTTTCAGAATTTGTTTTGGTAACCGACCCATAGACGTTCACTTTTTTTCGTTTTGGTGAACCAATCGATAGACGTTCACTTTTGCTTTTCAGAATTTGTTTTGGTAACCGACCCATAGGTGTTCATCCTTGCTCATGTCAGATTCATTTTTCAGTCGAATGTTATTTTGTGAACCGACCCATAGGCGTTCACCAGTATTCATGTCAAATTTCGTTGGTTATTCCTTAATGAACTATCTCATGCATATGTCAGATTACTTATTCCATGTTTCTATCAGGTTAATCATCTTATCCTCTTAAAACTTTTAGATGCCACCCAGACGCAACAATCAGGATATTGCTGCAGCTGTGCAAGCCATGCTCCAATTGATTCGGGATGAGATTCGTGTTGAGTTCCAAAATGGAACTCAGAATCAGAATAATCCTCCCAACCCGCCACCAGTTACTCTAGCTACCTGGCTAGAAAGGTTCAACAAACAGAAACCCCGGTGTTTTGAGCAAAAAGTGATTCCTGCGTAAAAAAAATTGGATTTCTCATATGGAGAAAATCTTTGAGGTTATGGATTACGGGGATGCCTTCAAAGTCAGGCTAGCTGTTTACAAGCTGGAGGGTGACGCCCTATATTGGTGGAGGGCATATATGCTGACGAATGGAGGAGATGATTGGGTGCTCACATTGACTTGGACATAGTTCAAGGTTCTATTTTATGATTAGTTCTTTCCTCATGCTGAGCAGGCAAGGCTGGAGAGAGACTTTCACTCCATCCGTCAGAGGATTGGAGAGAACAGTATGGATTTTATGCAACGCTATCCCAGGTTAGCTGGATTCCTAGGAGCGGCTGCAGGTACTGGGGAGGAGCAGGCGATACATTTTCGCTGGGCTCTTCACTCCTGGACTGCGGATAGACTACTTAGTACCACGTACACTAACGTGTCGCAGGTAGTTGATGCGGCTCGTAATTTATAGATGCTTTACGAAATGGATGAGCTCGAGAATGTAGAACGACCTGAGAAGAGGTATATTCCATTCATCAGACATAAACAATTTAACTCTTGTACTTACTTTACAATATATAACATGCACTATCCAATTATTATCTTTCAGACATAAAGGAGGAGATCGATACCAGTAGGCTACTCAGCAGCAGGGCTACAGAAATCACGGTCAGTCTTATGACCGTAACAGATCAGACATGAGATGTGGTGGTGACAACTACCGTGGTAGCTCCAACTATTCTGGCAGCCACATGTGCTTCTTTAAACTTCACTATACTAAACTGTTGTGTGACACAAATTCTAACTTTCAGCATATCAACAGAGATGCTAGGAAGGGACATGACCAAAATTCCAGGGGTCAGCAGTCTACTAGACCAGTAAATTCTGGTAATAGAACTCACAACTTTTCAGTCGTATCCATGTTATGTCACCATGATTGTGACACTCGTACATTTCCATGAATCAGGTTCACAGCAAACCAGAGTAGCTCCTACGGGTTACACTAATCCCACATGTACCACATGTGGGACGAGACACCCCAGATCGTGTCACCATGGTTTTAGTGGTTGTTTCAAGTGTGGACAGCTGGGTCACATGATGATAGATTGTAAGAAAGGAGATATTGCCGGTACCTCAGGCCATACTCCTCAGATCTTACCACCACCATTACCACCAACCACAGGTCGCGTATAACACCCTACTTGGACAAGTGGACCGTTACGTGTATTTATGGCGTGTCATCAAAGCATAAGGTAAATGTCCTAAAACATTAACTAACCATAAAGGAAATACCAGAATCAAACATCGGTAATCCAAACATAAGCTCTAACATCATGTAAAAGTAAGTACTGAAAAGAAGGACTAAGCAATATCCAACAGGAAATATAAAAATGAAGTGCATAAAGAAATAAGTCTGGATTGCTTCCATCCAATGCACATGCTCTCAGAATCTTAAGAGTGTCCTAGGGTACCTGCCGTTAGAACATGAAAGAACTACAACTGAGCATAACGCTCAGTGAACGGATATAACGCATGATAAGAATATACTCCGTACTGAACTTGAAATACTTAATAATTACTGAAGCTGAAAGACTGATATGTGGAGTATGATAAAAACTGTAGAAAATATGATAAGTCTGATTTATAAATAATAAAACTGACTGTTATTTGTTAAATCTGAAAACATGCATTTACTGTATTTTAATTGCCAAGAGCTTATATAGGTCATTTGTTGTAACAACTGTTGCATGAATAACTGGAGGGGTGACCTCGTCATGCTATAGAGGGGTGACCTATAAATACTATTATGGGTGGAGGGATCAGCTCCAATGTGAAGGATGTAGAGCACATACCACATTCACCTGATAACTGTAAACTGATAAGCCTAGGATGCATCCATACGCCCCACTAATAATACTGATAAAATGGCCAAGCTGAGCTGAGTGGAACGCTACGAGATATCACTCTCCCGTAGGTGAGTCATGACACCGGTGCCTCAAGTGTCATGGTTACGGTACCTCCGTAACTAGTACTACTGACTGGTCATGCTTGTATATAAGGCTCAGGCAATTTAACTTAATTATAAAATTGATTTCTAATAAAACTTATAACATATAATTGGGGAAAACATTTGGCTGCAGACGGGAAATCCTAATCATGCACATAAGGAAGTCCTTACTGAAAGGACGGGAAATCCGTACCTCGTGTCCAGTAATGAAATAAGAATAAAAGCTGAAGATCTATTCCGACTTCATGGTTACTACATAAATAACGGACGCGAATGAGTTAACTGATTATTGTTTACTATTACTGATTCTCATATGTTCTTAGTTTAATTTATTTTATTCTTGTATTACTATTTATGTATATAAACTGATAAATCTGAGTATTCTAATATTTCTCTGGTTAATGTATTCCTGTTCTATTATTACTTTCGGTATAACACGTATTCTCATGTTATAATATTATTAGTAACCTGCTAATAATATTTCCTGCTAATAATAGAAAGTTTCCTAAATTAGAAAGTGTTCCAAAATAATAAAATCATTTAATAATATTATACCCTTTTTAAATTTTATAAAACTAATTTAATATAAATAAATTAATTTACCACATAACTCATTTAAAACATTTATTTATTAAATAAGGTATAATTTAGTCGTCATTTTAATTATTTTAATTATAGTCCCAAGCCTACCGAGATACTCCCTTTTCTCGGTCGTACTAAAATAATCAATATATATAACATGTCGATCATCTTGGAACTGTAATACAACTAGAAGCGCTATCACAAACTTGCAACTGCGTACACCCATTCAAAGTAGAAGTTTAGCTGCAAAAACGCTTTGCTCTGCAGGAGGATAAAGTTAGGGTGCTTCTTTTGAATCTCGGAGGCCCGGAGACACTTAATGATGTTCAACCCTTTTTGTACAATCTATTTGCTGATCCGGTATTTTTGTTTTTATAAGTAATTTCATATCTGTAATGCAATGATGTTATTATGTGTTGTACTTAAAATGATGTATTCGTCCTCAAAGGTTATTTCAGTTCCTACAACGATCCTTAGCTAAACCTCAATTCAACGCTCAGGGCACCCAAAAGTAAAGAAGGGTATGCTTAAATAAATCCACAAAAGCTATTAATCCCTCTTTCCCCTTGCTTAAATAAAATAAAAAATACAAACAATAGCCAACTTTCGTGTTCACCTATACGAATCTGTTTTTGAAACATGTGGTTACCTTTGGACGTTTATGTTTGGATTCAAGATCTTATAAAGGTCTTTGGTAAATTTTTGTTTAAAGATTAGTGATGCGTTAGTTTTTCAAGCAGTAAAGATCCCTATAAGATCATGGGATCTTTTAAGAGATTGAAAAGAAAAACAGTACTGAGATATTTGGTCTTCTAATATTCGAGTCTTGAACCTGAGTTAAAGTTTGAGGATGATCGGATTAGGCTAGAAATGGTTTTGACTGTATTTGGATGTTGTTTAAGGTTATGTTATGAAGTTGTTTTTCTCCTTGTTCTTTTTTCTGTTTGGCTTTAACTAGGTACTTACGGGGGTTCACTTAACTGAGTTAACTTGGCACTATGTTGACTAAGTTGAGTTGACTATGAAGATTCGAGTGCATTACAACATAAAACCTGATGCAATTTTCGTGGACTCAATCATGGAAACTTATTTGTAGTTGAGCTATTTGGGGCTGAGGAATCACCTACACGACCTTTGTAATTCCATATTGAAACGGCAAGATCACTTCACATTCTTCATCTAGTGCTTTAGTACTTCCACATTAAATTACTCGTCACTTCAACTTCTTCAACAAAAAATACTTCACATCTATGGGCACCTTTAAATTCAGTTAGAGGTCAGCGACACTTGATCTTCCTCAGCCGGACTTAGAACACCCTCCACATTCAATTAGACGACATAACTTTTAAGTATTATAAATAGATGTTTAGTACCAATGGATATGATCATATTAAAGATCGTTTAAATGTTTAACATAAAAACGTATACAGTAAGTCTGTACTTAACATTATATAATTTAAATGATTCTTTTTGAGTTTCTGTTCTATAAATTTGACATTTTTACGTCTTTTTTTCTGCACCAAATTTATATATATCACATTTATTAAAGTTTGGCTATTTTTTTTCAGTTTGACATCAATTGGCCATCAAGAATTATGACTTAACAACATGTCAACATGTCTCATCTTTTTAATCAACAAGGTGTCTAACCCACGTTCTGTCGCGGAGTGTATTAGACTAACTTTGAAACATATCGATAACTTTAAAGACTATTCACGTCAATGAATGACTTTACAAGGAACCAATACGTGATAGACTATTTTCGTAAGATATTTTAAAAATATATATTAAACTTTAACAATTTTTATAAAATCATACGTATGTCAAAAGCATTGCAATATTGAGTTCTTTTTGGTTCGCAATTCGACGATTTTTTCAATGGCATATTTTCTTATCAATAAATCTTTAAGGTCTTTATGTAATTTATTTATTTTGCCAAACAAACAATAGTCCCCTCAAGTGTCTTGTCTTTATGAACATTGGGCAAATGACAAAGTTTGGCTAATGAGATATTTTCACAAAGCCCATCATCAACCTTGTAAAAATCATCAAGTATAAATATGCCTAAATACAAAATAATCATATACCAAAATTCAATCAAAACAACATGTACAAATTAGCCCAACCATATAGATTAACAAAGTCCAAATTTTCGTGGCCCATACAAAAATGAGCCCACTTGATAACATCTGAATCCTAACGAGTAAACCCTACAAATCTCACTTGCACCCACTTGTATAATAACCCTAGAAAATATCTATCTCTTGCAGCCACCAAATTCCAAGCTAACGCTCCACCTCAGTACTTGAAAAAGTAGATCGTAACCTAATCTATATACATCTAGATAGATAGATACATCGGTCACCATCAATTGTCACTAAATGAAGATGACTATATGTAATCACCCACCTTGGCATATCATTGGTTTGATTTAGCTTACATTCATAATACAACCATTGTAAATTTCTTTTTCATTAATGTCTATCCAATAATCCATCGTTTCAACACTGTTAGTACAGTAGCTTGTCAATCTATTAAGTTTTATTATCATGTCTTATATTTTGTTAAATAAAGTCGATTTACTAAATGATTATTTGTGAGTGATTTGTTTGATGAAACATTACAACTAAAGATTTGCTAAATAGTTATCTAATTGTAATGAATAGAAGCATCTCATTAGATTTGTACTAGTTTTTATAGGGTTGCAAAAACGTATGCCTCAAGAATTGTATGTGCAAAGATCCGTATGTTGGCTCTCAGTTTTATCGGATTGTTGTCTCCATTAAGTTCATTATTAAAGCTTGTATAATCTTTAATCTCACATTTTAGAGTATTTAATCTGTTTCAGAGTAGTTTAATTTCTTAGTTCTAGAGTTGCAGTTCCTGGTTTAACTAATTTAAGTTTGGGCAAATAGCATAAAAAGGTATCCATCTTATGTTAAAATTCAATTAAAGGTACTCAACTTTTTTTTTCTCAATTTAAGGTACCAATCTTTTTTCTTGTTGCAATGTTGGGATAATAACAACTTAAAGGTTATATATTAACAACCGTTTACTTTATTATTGCATCGTTAGTCCTTTACATTAATAACACTTTATAATAAACTTATAATTTGTTTTTTTACAGTTTTAGACGGTTTTTCATATTTTTCGTCTAATTTTTACCGTTTTTCGTTTGTTTTTAATCAAACGGAAAAAACGGACTAAGACGATAAAAACCGAGTGAAAACGGTAAAAATCAAACGAAAAAGATAGAAAAAGGTCTAAAACTGTAAAAAACGAATTTTGAAGTTATTAAAAAAAGTGTCCTTTAATATAAAGGACTAACTATGCAATAATAAAGTAAACGGTCGTTAATATATAACCTTTAAATTTGTTATTGTCCTAACATTGCTACAAGAAAAAAGATCGGTACCTTAAATTGAGAAAAAAAAAGTTGAGTACCTTTAATTGAATTTTAACATAAGATGAGTACGCTACCCTTTAACTTTTACTGTTTTTAAAATGAGATTTGTTCATTCTGATCGTTGCATAACGGAATTGCTATTTTTTTATTACTCAACCAGTATATGTGATTTTTCTATTAAGATTCGTGTTTAGTAGTAGTTTTGTGAATTCCAAGCTTCGATGTGAGTGATTTATGATTTATCTACCAAGGATTACAGGTTAAACTTTTCTATACTTATAGGCAATGCTTGATGAGCTTCTTTGGATTTGGCTTGAAAAGTGTGAAGTATATGCCACTTTTGACATTCCATCAGCTTGCTTTTCTAGCAAGGGTTATTGGTCCTACACTGAAGCTGCTATTGGAAAGGACCAATCTCCTTTTGGACTTCACTTAGGGGCTGTAACAAAGGCGAGAATTTCATCCTTAAAGATGATTGGAGGAAAGTACATAAGGATGATAAAACACAGTTATGGCTGGAAATCAAGATATACTATCTTAACACCATTACTTATTTTCTTTTAGGGCGATTGGTAATATGAAATGGAATCTGGTCGAGGTAAATCATCTCATCCTATACATGTATATAATTATTTTTATTTCTTTTGTTGAATGCTTATATAGTTGCTATTACGTTTTTAGTGTAACCAACAACGTCACTACTGGGAGTGCGGGTACTACGTGATGAAGTGGATGCATCAGTTTGTAACCCATTAGCAACATGCGTTCGACGGTAAGTAACTTCTAAAAGTATAAGTAAAACACGGCCAAGATAGAAGTTATAATATGATTAAAAGGCTTACAAACAAGCCGCATAACACAAAACTTGGCACTTAAGAAAATTTTAGTATTTTGTTGATAGCTAGGAGGTTTCTGAATCAGGTCTAGCGAGCCACATATTGATATTTGAACTTTATGCAAGGAACAAAAAATAAATGTAACTACATAGTTAAACTTGTACATAGCTATATGCTGAAGTGATAGAGCTGCATAGCAAACATTTTGACAGCTGATACAAGACACTGACTTTCTATAATGCGTCTCGGCAATTACCATGTTTCAACACTCCCCACTGTAGTTGGCTTATGAAATATTGATATTAATCATAAAATCTTACCCGGTTTTGACTTTAATTATTTGGTTCGTATCTTGGTAATGCCTTCGTAACTGCTTTCATACTCCACCAGAAATGTCACAACGTGTCCTTTTTTTTCTTTGACAAAGTATTACTATATTTTCACGTATTAGGTTCACTGAATATGCACAGGGTTCTTTGTTGTATGAATTCTATTACAGTAGCGGTCCTGCATTTGTCACTCTTAACTCGGCTATAGGATACTCTCCACCTCCATGTATTTCATATCACATTACTTCACTTTGCATAATACATCAGTAATAATAGGTTTGCAAGAATACATGATAGTGAATAGATAAATGTAAGAAAAAAAGAATCTGCATTTGACCTATTTTTTCCCCAAGATCTCATATCCACAAAGTTAGTATTTCTGAAAGGTCGGCACCGTAGCCCAGCTAAACACTTGTTGCGAAAATGTTGTGATCATTAGTGATATTTAGTATGTTAACAGCATAGGACCTTTATCTAATTAAAAATGTATTTTATAATAATATAGAGCAAGGTTACAGAACACAAACCGGGCTCTATTAAGTATCATAAAGCCCGTTTTACAAACCGGGATCTATGCCATTTTCTTATATAGTCCCTCCTTTTTTAAGCCCTCGGGTAAAACCCGGCTTTTTTAACCTTTTTAACAGGGCTCTATTTTGAGTTTTGTAGTGAAAGTTGGTCAGTGTTTGGTATTGCTAGCAAAATGAAACTTTTGCTTATGCATTATTTGTGCAGATGGATGAAACTCCTGTCCCAGATATCAACATCAGCAAGGATTGTTTCAAGAGGGTGGAGAGCCCCGGCTAATAGAATTTTAAATGTGGTATTTGATTTTCGACATGTGCGTTAGACTGTAAGTACCTAAACATTGCACAAGTTCTGTTGAGTTTTGTCATTTGAAGCGGGTTTTTAGTTGATTTTGTTTGTTTAGGAATTTGAAGGTTGTGTAATGTATTAATTGCAGGCTTATTGAGGACTTGAGGTTTGTGTTCCACTTATGAAGTTTGTGATTTGTGAAGCTTTGAAATGAGACGGAATTTGTGAATTTAAATTTTAAAACATATAGTACTTTGTGTAGTGTTTCTTATGAGATGAGACACTACGATTCAGATAGTTTTTACTATTTAGAGCTATGAAGTAAAGTTTTGATATGGAGCTACATATATGACTGTTTGATGTGTGATTTGGTGCACCTACAGGTTGTTATTGACCTGCGTGACATCGACTGCATTGTGTATTAGAAAAAAAGATTTTGAACTTCTTTATATTCATATTGCGTGACCGCTGCTTGCAATTTCTTATAATGGTTAGGCCGTTAGGCCAAGTGACCATGAAAGTTATGGCAAGATGTATGCTTTTCGATCACTTGTTCCTCGTTTATTTACCTTTTTTACCTTCAAACTTCTTTCTACTTGCATCTTTTTCACCTTTTGAATCTGTTTAGTTATTGAGTTGTTAATACTTACATAACAACATAGAACATAATACTTCCGTTTTCTCAAAACAAAACATCATTGTTTAGCAAAACACGTCGACCCTTCAGATTTTCATGACTCCCAAAATGTCATATTTGGAACAGGTATTTAACGTGAGGTATGATTTTTTTCTACCGATAATAGCTAACAATACAAAGCAATGTTTTAAAAACCGGTTCAACCGGTTGAACCGGGAACCGGAATGTTGACCGGGTCGTGGTGAGCCGGATTTTTACTAAAAACCAAACCAGATTGAACCGCCGGTTTTTTATCGAACCGGATCGAACCGTCGAACCGGAACTTGCCGGTTCAACACATATCAAAAGGAAAAAAGAGAAGATCTACATAACTAGAGATGTTCGTTCTGTTGCTGAACAAGGTGCTCTTATCCTTGTTAAAGATGGAGCGATTGAGTTTTTATTTCTACTACATCGGTGTGATTAGAGATCTGTGTTTGTGGGGAAGACGTGTGGTGGTTGTTGTAAACTTGTAGTGATTGTGGTTGAAAAGTGGATCTGCCTTTGTGGAGGAGAGAGAGATGATTTATTTTTATATGGGGAATAGGGGATGTACTTGGGACTTGGGAGAATAGAGATACAAGGATGGGTCACAGATAGGTATACTAAGAGCATATGCAATGGTAAGAACTACAAATGACTTTTTACTATTTGTGTAAGTTTTAAGGGTGTTTTTTACCATTGCAACAACAACTTTTTAGAAGGCTTTTATAAAGACTTGGCAAATACCAAGTCTTTGATAAAAACTCTTCTCATTGATAGTATTTTACATTTAATGCAATTAATGCAAAAAGCTATTTGAGCTTTTTTGCATTGCTTATGCTCTAAGCATTATTTTATTTGCTAAATCACTAGTTGCAACCCACTTAAACTTGCTTGTTTTTAATATTATGTGTACTTGTTTTTTTCTTTGCATACACGCATAGTTATGGGTAAGTTTTACTTGGTGCAAAACCGGTTTGACCTAGCGGTTTAACCGGTTGAACCGGTAAACCGGTGATCCGGTGATCTAGCCGGGTCAACTAAAAAACCAGGTTTTAAAACATTGATACAAAGTATACAACATAAAACAAAATATGTCCCACAGTGCTGGTTTTTGTATCTTATTACCTCTGTTGCCTTTTTATTTAATATGCAATAGAATTCATAGTGATCTCTGTTAGCTTATTATTGAGAGAGTCATAAGGGGGTGTAAAAAACCCGACCCGACCCGAACCCGTTTAGTTTATTCGGTCGGGTTACTCGGGTCAAAAATATTATCCGGGTTATTCGTGTTAACCCGAATACTAAATAGGGTTGGGTTACTGGCTTTACTTTATTGACTTACTCGGTTTGGGTTGACTCGATTGACTGAAATAAAGTTTTTTTGTTTAAGAATAAGTTTAATAAATTTTCTATTTAAAAGAGTAGAAATGGAATTTTTTTTAGTTTTTACTCCTCATATTCGGTTGACCTGAACTGACTGACCCGAATAGATCTGACCCCGAATTCAGATAAGGCTAGTTTTGAGTATGGAATTTTTATCATTGACTCGAATTTGATCAAACGCTAATTAACCCATACCCGACTAACCTGACTCGACTAACACTAAAATACACATCAGTGAGGTTTGTTAAGGAAACCCGTAAAGGATTTATTTAAAGAACAGGAGAAAGAAAATAAAGAACTGGAGAAAGAAAGAGAATAGTTTTGGTAGATGTTTTAGAGAACGAAAATGAGACGGCTAAAGTGATTTTAGTGTGCGATATTTACATATAGATTAGGTTATGGTTTTTTGCCCCAAACTTATAACTTAGTGTATAATAATTTGGACCACTAACAGTGTCGGGCAAAATTCTCGGGTTCGCTGAATTAAAAATATAAAAAATAATTTGTATACACACTTGACGTTCACTTGCGATAACATAAAAACAAGCAATTAAAAACGAGCAATTAAAACCAGCTATTAATCGAACTGACGGACAATTAAAGCCATACTTAAAAACGAGCAATTAAAACCAGTCAGACAATTATAAAAACAAACAACACTATTTTAGTCAGATTCAAACTTTGCGACCACCTCTTACTGGTAAAAAGCGGTAGTCAGATTCAAACCCAAAACATTTTAATGAAACAAACACCACCTAAGTCAAACCAAATGTGAAGGATTTGAAGTGTCAATTGCTACAAGTTGTAACTTTAAAAACAGTCACACCACTTAATTCCTGTTGAGCTTATTTTTCAGCTTATTTCGGATTTGCATTTGTAACCAGTTAACGAAGGAATTCATCAAACACGAAACCCTTAAGGTAAAATCTCTCAATTCATATTTGTCTTTCATTGCTGAATCAATCCTATGTGTACACCCACTGTTTGATAAAATGATTGACTGACTTTTAAATCATTTTGCTCTGTTCGTTTAATAAACTATTGTTGTTGATATCAACTTTAATACGTTTCAAATTCTTATGACGCGTTGTAGACTTGTAGTGTACTAAGGTTTAATACGAAAATAGGTGTCATAAACGTCGTCAATGACTCGACCACTCAACCTCTATTAGCCGAGCGTCTTTGCTTCTTTTTCTAACTACTTTCTCATCAACCTAACAATGGCTTCCCTTTCAGTTTTAGTCCAAGTGTAAGTAAAGCTCGATCTTATCTTATATTTCTGTTTTAGATCCGTCACATTAGTTTCTTCGTTTTGAGGTCATTAGACTATCATATTACGCGGCATGACATGTTTTGATAAAATGCTCAACTCCAATGTTTTATGCCACTCAAACTATGTAGACAGAAGTATGTGACTATTATCATTTTGAGGTCATTAGGCTATTACAGATTTACAGATGTTTGTTTACTAGGTAGTCGTGGATTATTAAAGTCATTATATTCTGGTTAGTCGTATCTTATTGTGATGAGGCCTGATATGGATGAGTCATTACAATCTTAATAAGGATATTATCGTAGAAGATTAGAAGGTACTTATTATTCCTTGTTGACAACATCTGAGATAGATAGATAGACAGATTAGTATGGAGTAACTGTAACTGTAATTGGAACAGGAGCGCTGACGCAAAATCACTTCAGGAGTCAAGGGTGCTTTCCCGTGGGTGACCTGTTAACATAAGCTACCCATTTATAACTTGAATTGACCCATATTGTACTAATAAAGCTTGACTTGTATGTCTTTTTCGGATGATGTTGGAAATACTGTGTATGTGTTGACTTACCAGCCTAACCGCATAGGTGATCCAGGGTCTGGGTAAACATGACTATTTTCTTTAAATAAAATACAATTCAGTTTCGAATTACAATTTAAGTCTTCCACCGCTCATCAAGTGGCTGATAACCGGAGCACTCAACCTCTATTAGATGAGCGGCTTTGTTTCTATCTATAACTACCTTGACATGAACCAAACAACGAGTTTGATTCACTGACAAGATATGATTGCGTTTTAGAATGCTTACATGAGAAACAAAGATGCTCCTCCAATTCAGTTTGACTCGTCTATGAGTTACTCGACTTTGCATTCAGTAGCGGGTGGACAACTCAAACTGTAACTTGACAAGCCAATTCTGAAAGTACATAGTGTTGACCAGGCCATTTTGTGGTTTTAATGCTTAATAAACTTATACTCTTTTGCGATTATGTTACATGAGCAAGAATTTTAGCATGTGTTTACGATTGTGGTGAGGTGAAATATAATCTTAAAAAGGGGTTGGTTTCTTTAATGTCTTAGAACATAATCACGAAATGGTTCATATCAGTTAGTACTGAAATTGTTGGTAATAAAGTTTAAGTTTGATTTTTAGGATCAAATGAGATTATTACGAATAGCGTTGGATGCATCATTTGGACTGTGATTTATGTTGGATGAAGTTGCACGTCTTGGGTTCTCCTACAATGTGACATGGCGTTATTATTTTGCGCAGATACTGGCAGGTCTATTAAGCCCAATATATGGTTTCATGTATGCAAGGAAGCCTAGAAGTTTTCCAAAATCCAGATAACCAAGTAAGTCGTTTTTTTGCCTTTTTATGTTTATATTATTATCCGTAAATGCTCTCTCCATATGATTATATATGAACGAGTCTCCTTTAAATTATAAGCATAATCAAATGGAGAAACAAAATTAAGATTATTAAAACTCACAACCAATTATTGTTAGCAAAATGTCCGAGTATATCTTTATTTATGATTGTGTATGTCAAATATCGACGTGAACTATGTTAAGAGTACTCATATTCATACTTCTCATGATCTCAAATTAGGTGGCGATGCCTACTGTGGAAATAGGTGCCGGAATTTGGCCTTGGACGATTCAACCTGACCAACGATGAAACATAACTGAGAGTCGGAAAAGCATTATCTGCTATGGGCATGTATGATTATTTGCAGGTAACAGATCAACATGTCTTGTATTTTTATGTTTTTAACAATAAGGGGTCGTTAGTATCTTAATGATAAGTACTTAAATAGATATACAAGTCAACATAGATATCAACATATACATACTCCTAGTGCGTTTTATAAATTATAATACATATTATTCGGTTGTTGGAAGCACAAAGTGAACTTAAAAAATTATCGCTTAGTCCATGGAATTAAATTACACCCTTGTTTTAGTTGGAAGATTGGTAATGGGAAAAACATTCACTTTTGGTTGAATATTTGGATCGGTGACACCCGGTCATGTATTTCCTTCCCCTGTTTTTTCAGTATTGAATCCAACAAATCAGCCCCTTTATTTAATATGGCTCCGTGACTTGTCACCCCTACCCGTAACCACCTTAATAACCCCCCTACCTTCATTGATAAGTAGACTACTTCCCTGTCCCCTGTCTCGCTAAATGTTGGGCCTGGCCCGTCTATGACATACCTCATGAGCTTGCCTCTGCCTCCGGGTTTATCCTTTAATTGGGCCTGGACCAGACGGCTTAAATTATACCAGGAAGAAGACGAGCTTAATGCTCTCAGCTCTCTAAACGACCTATAGGAGCTTCTTTGACTAAGGTATGCTAATTCTTATTTTGAACCCTACAAACGTTCATTGGAACAAACTTTTTCCCTTGTCGGTTCCGCTATGATGTGGTCTTCTCTTCCAAAAGACCACATATAGACGTTTACATGGATCTCTTATAGGGCTAAATGACCATCCTTAAATCGGATTGTGTGGTTTAGATAATAGCTTCCACACTCTTATAGACATGGTTTGACCGTTAATGCCACATGGTGTAAATAATTCGCTCCATCCATGAAATCAAATTACGCCCTTGGGTCCTTGGAAAAACATAGTGAACTTAAAATATGATCGCTCAATCCATGGAATCAAATTACGCCCTCGCTTCAATAGGAATATTGGTAATGGGCAAAACACTCACTTTTGGTTGGATCTTTGGATCTGTGACGCCTGGTTTTGTATTTTGTACTTCCTGTGATTCTTCTATCTTTATTCCGACAAATTAACCCTTGTTTGTGATTGAGCTCCCTCGCCCCTCCACCATTCTGCCCGTGAATGACCCCTGTATCTGGATTCTAGAGTACTTCCCTGTCCCGTATCTCGCTCAGTGTTAAGCCTGACCCATCTGCGACATACCCCATCAGTTTGCCTTTGCCTCCGGGCTTATCCTTTAACTGGGTCTGGATTAGACGGCTTAAATCATACCAGGAAGAAGACGAGTTTAATGCTCTCTGACCTTTAGAAGATTCTCTGTCAAAGGTATGCTAGCTCATACTATTTACTTATCCCTTACTTTGACCCCTTGCAAACGTTCATTGGAACAAACATTTCCCAGAAAGGTTAATATTTCTAGGCCTAACTGGTCATCCTTAAACTGGATTGTGGTTTAAAAACTCTTTGTAATGCACTTAACCTCTCTGTGTAACTTCTTTTCCCGAGCTCTTTTGCTAGACTTAATAAGTTACACAACACTTGCTACTCTTAGTGGGGGTCAGGAACAAGGGGTTGCGATTGCTGGTGCTTTAGTTGAAGAATATAAAGTATTGCTACTAGATGAACTCACGACATTCTGAGACGAAAGTGATCTGGTATGGTTTCTTACTCTTCAAGTTAAATCAACGTATACATACTCCTACTGCTCCTATCTTGTAAGTTGCTCGGTTATTACAATTTCCATGTATTAGGAGTCTCCGTAAGATAACGTCAACAAATGGTAGCTCCTTACAGTCATGATAAGAATAGAATATATTCATCTTATAGAGTCAATGGAGCGTTTATTTCTTCTCCATTTGATGCTCACGTGCCATTAATGGTGGATGCCTTCATCTTTTTCCATTGTCATTTTGTAAAAAATCTACTATAAAATTCCCTTTTCCTTGTATATTTCATGGTTAGATGAGTAACGGGTCGAAACAAGTACTCTTTGGTATCGGTCAGGTTGTGTGAGTTGTAACCCAAAACACTTTTTGTCCCAAGCTTGGATTTCTATTAATAATGTCTGAAATATATCATTAACGAGTTTTGATGTTAAAATACACTAAGGTCGACTTTTGACCCATGTCACCCCTCCTTTCTCACTTTTTTTTATACCCATAAGTAAATGGGTAGAAGTATCCACCTCTACTTTCAAAGACTCTCGTATGTGCGTTTATATATCCTCTTAAGTGGGTTAAGTATGCATTAAGTAGTTCTAAAGATGTGAACGCACTATGGGTAACTCACGATTAGAGGAACTAGAGTATGTGAATATATGTGATAGATACTGAATTAATAGGAATAGGATTGGGATAGTTTTATTGATAGTGGCCCACTTCGAGAGGGGCAAGGCCTCCTTTTACAGGATCTCCTTTTACAGGAAAACACATATAAAAACTGAATTGATGATAACAATGACAAGAGACCTATTATTTATACTATCCTTCTTAGACTTAAATAAGGTAAACTGCTAAATAGAAATCAAGTGCAGTAATTGCTCCCTGATTTTGTGCATAATTGATATGAGTAAATCAGCCATCAATTATTTTGACCAAGTGGAGTGGGTCTTTATCATTACTTCCCTCCCGGTAAAACGTCTTGTCCTCAAGACGGAATGCAGGAAATTGCTCAGCCATTAAATCATAGGTCTCCCATGTTGCCTCTTCTACAGGCCGATTACACCAGGAAATCAGCAATTCCAAGTTCGGGCGGCCTGCTTCATAAACCCAACGATGCGTCATGACAGAACTTGGTTGCAAGTTAATTTCCCTGTCTTTAGTGATGGGTAATGGTGTAGTCGGGGCTGTTATGGAGCGTATAACTTCTGGTTTAATGGCTAGGTGTTGGAAACTGGATGATTTTTGGGGACCGGTTACTATGCCTTTTAGTTTATATCGCTTCCCATCTATTGAAAAAATCATGAACAATTCTTTCCAGTTGGCCTGAACCGTATTTAATGTGGCTAACCATTGAATACCCAAAACTAGATCAGCCCCTCCAAGAGAAAAAGGATGAAAATCTTGAGTGATTTTGAGATCATTAATCTGTAGAGGAAGATTTTTGCAGATTTGACCACATCGAATTATATCTCCGTTACCAATTTGAACCCCGAAAGGTGCTACTGGCTGAGTAGCCAGCCTAAGTTCTTTCACCAAACCATCTGAAATGAAATTGTGTGTAGAACCCCCATCAATCAAAATTAAAACTTTAGTAGAATGAAGCTGACCGTGGACCTTCATCGTGGTAGGCTGGTTCTTCCCCAAAATAGCATGCAAACTTATTTGAGCAGCAGATTCTTCCTCGACACAATCGATGCCAATTGAATCTGTTGTAAAGGATTCATCGACATCCTCATTAGCCTCTAAAAGCTTTAAGGTAGCGGTTTTGCAACGATGTCCCGGTCCGTATTTATCGCCACATTTGAAACATTCCCCCTTTAGGTATCGTTCTTGTTTTTCTGCTTCGAAAGTTCGGAAAGTATTTTTTGGTTGGGTTGTTTGGGCTTGGGTGAAAGTTGATGGTTTAGAGTCTGGTTGAGAGGGTTTCGGATTTGGGGTCCAAGAAGCATTTTTTTCGGGTCCGTGGGTGGTGAGTTTAGATTCAAACTCTAGAGCCAGACTCATGGCGCTGTATACTGTACGAGGCTTGTGAATTCGTACATCTGATTTTAACTCATCTTTGAGGCCATTTAAGAACACCCCCAAAAGACAATGATCGGGCCAGTTAGAAACTCGAGAGGATCTCTTAGCGAATTCCTGTCGATATTCCTGTACTGAACCAGTTTGTTTAATGCTACACAGGAACTCATCCGGGTTCTGGAATTCTGCCGGTCCAAAGTTTTTGGTAAACGCCTGGATTAATTCTTCCCAAAAAATGAACTGACCGTTAGAGAGCCATGAATAGAGGTCCAAGGCATCGCCTTCTAAGTGCATTGAAGCTATCTCTACCTTCTCTTCATCCGGTGTTTGATAATACTTGAAATATTTTTCGGCTTTCAGCAGCCAACCGCGAGGGTCTCCGCCACTAAAATTCGGGAAGTCAATCTTGTTATAGGGTCTATACGACTGTCGAACCCTCCAAGAACTTTCCCCATCGAAATTCTTGCTTCCTTTGGATCTGGATCGATCTCCTTCCTTCAAAGCTGCTATATCTTCCTTCATCGTTTCAATTACCTCCAATTTCGCAGCTATTGCAGCCAATTGAGTGGCAACTGGATCGTTCTCGCTATTCCGGGTTTGCACCATGTTTCGTTTCCCGGCAATGGAACCAAATGATAGATACTGAATTAATAGGAATAGGATTGGGATAGTTTTATTGATAGTGGCCCACTTCGAGAGGGGCAAGGCCTCCTTTTACAGGATCTCCTTTTACAGGAAAACACATATAAAAACTGAATTGATGATAACAATGACAAGAGACCTATTATTTATACTATCCTTCTTAGACTTAAATAAGGTAAACTGCTAAATAGAAATCAAGTGCAGTAATTGCTCCCTGATTTTGTGCATAATTGATATGAGTAAATCAGCCATCAATTATTTTGACCAAGTGGAGTGGGTCTTTATCAATATGCATAGTAGAATAACTGTTTGTTTGAGACACGTGATAGTTGATAGCCTCCCTTTATCCAAATTTTCATCCCATTTGTTCTTAGAATTGAACTTTAAGTTCTTGTTTGAGACACGTGATAGTTCATGCACGCCAAATAACATTTCGTTCATCTTGGAGCTGTAATACAACTGGAAGAGCTATCACAAACTTGCAATCGTGTACGCCCATTGAGAGTAGAAGTTTAGCTGCAAAAACGCGTTGCTCTGCAGGGGTATGGATACATCCAATAAGTGGTACTGAATCTCGTGTACACGTCGAGGACGAGAAAGTTGGTCTACTTCTTTTGAACCTCGGAGGCCCAGAGACACTTAATGATGTGCAACCCTTTTTGTACAATCTGTTTGCTGATCCGGTATGTTTGTTTTTATAAGCATTTCCATATTCGTAATGTAATGATGTTATTCTGTGTTGTTCCTAAAAATGATGATGTATTGTGGCAGGATATCATTCGTCTTCCAAGGTTGTTTCGGTTCTTACAACACCACTTAGCTAAACTCATTTCAACGCTCAGGGCACCCAAAAGTAAAGAAGGGTATGCTTCCATTGGAGGTGGTTCACCTCTGCGAAAGATAACAGATGAGCAGGTATGATGTTGGAATTTTTTTTATTGTTTATGGACTCATGTCGTCATAGAAAAATGAGCCCCCAAACAGTCGCAAGCTTTCACGTTATTTCAAAGATACTAGCAATTAACCACGTATAACATACTAACTGTCTTAACACAGGTTGCCACGTGGGTGGCCCAAGTATATGTAACTTGACAAAGAGACTTTACGATCCTAGAATTAAGAATGATGTGTGATTTCACTATTATGGAATCTTTATGGTTTCTGCTGCATTCGCGGACATTGTCATCGGGAACACCACATCTGTTCTTCATGCATCATGGAGTTGAATTGCAGACGCAAATCATAATAGATTGCAAGTGTAGGAGATGTATGACATCTGCATTCTGTTCTTAGTTTGGACTTTTGTTGAAATGTTTTGGTCAGTAGGCTTGTATTCAGTATGAATAGGAAGCAAAACACTAGAAGCCGTTAAACTTCAGATGATGTGAAATGACTGACAAAAAATTAATCAAAAAATTGAAGAAATTTAGTTAAACTTCAGATGATGTGAAATGGCTGACAAAAAATTAATCAAAAAATTGAAGAAATTTAGTTAAATTTGATTTGAATAATGGCGAGATTGACCTTTGAATGATTCTCTTTTAGTTGCATCTTTTTCGATTTATTTCACTTTGTTCCTAGATAAGTAATTTATACACTTCTTTCGTCCACAGACCCATCTTTTGGATCTGTTATTTTGAAAATTTTAACATTGAAGAAGGAAAGGTGTCAGCGGTATGACCTGCTTTCAAGACAAGAATTTTCCTTTTAGTCTAGGTTAAGGTTTAGCTTTTAAGACTATATCATGTGATTGAATTTGTTATAATTAAGATACTTTACCTGTTTACCATGTGATAAATGGATTTTGAGCGGCAGAACTGATTATCATTGACAAATTGTGGATATGATTGTTGCAGATGGACAGCAACAAGGTTAGTTCATGCACTTTCAGTTACGAATTCTAACTTAAAAGATACCGACTACGAGTCTTCATATATCTTGTCTAGTCCTAGGTATAAGTACTCGTTTATTATGACGAGGCCTTGAATTAAATTTGCTAATACTTGTCTAGTCCTAGGTATAAGTACTCGTTTATTATTGTCAAATTGGTTTATTTGCAGCCCAAGCCAGTGAATCAGTTACGAGTTATAACTTAAAAGTTACCGACTCCGAGTCTTCATATATCTCAATTTACGATTTACTCATCTAAGAATGAAAGCATGCCTTTTAATACAGTTTACGAGCGATGTAGCAAAAAGTATCCATCTTTTCTTACGGTTTGTCCATGTATTTGTAGAACTCTGAATTTATGATCCAGAAAGTGCCCAAAAAGAGTTCATCTAAGACATCGAAACCAGGGCTACAGGACCGTGATGTAGCTACCTGGGATATGCCAAAAAAGAGTTCAGCTAAGCTACTCCTTTGAAGGAAAAACCATCTTCGACACCAATATCATTTGGATAGGTAATCGATGATATATTTCAAAAGAAACCTGAGCAGGAAAAGACCAAAAAATTAGACAAAAGAACACTTAAAGATTCAAAAGATATCTAGTCAGTGCCCCGAAGGGATAAACTAATCAACACTGGAGGGTCTAATGTCGATATGTTTGAAACGAAAAACCGGCTAGATGCCAGAGGTACCCGATTATGTCCTTTTGATTGCGATTGTTGTTTCTGATCATATATGAACTTTAAAATAACGACAGTTTTGACTTGTAAAATTCATTTGCTTCTGCATTTTTCTTATTTTAGTTCTTGGTTCTGAACCACTTACCCGCTCTCGTGGATTTTATATATAAGACACAATTTAATGAAAACGAGTTATCGACTTGATCACTACTTATATCTGATTCAGAGGTTACATACGTAAGCCAGATGCTTAGCGGTGGTCGAGCATCGACACCCCGCCGAGCGACATTTAAAACCTTAATATGTTGCAGAAACCGGTGATGAGATCTGCTAGTTCCAAAATCAAAACTAGAAGTCCTAAACAACAAAACACTAGTTCAATCTCAAACACACCAATCAAAACGGTAAAATTATCAATTTACAAATCAAACCAACCAACTACACATAACAGTTTATTAAAAACAAACGAAGAAATTTATCAGTAAAAAGAAATATACAACACCGATTTTATGAAAGTAGTCTAGCCCACGTAGCGAAGCAGTGATTTGCCAAGGTGGATGATGACATATTATCGATTGACATAGGTTGCGGCCTTTTTAAGGCATAGAAATAGCAATTTACTTGATACTAAAGTATAAAAACGGACACTAACGCTTCAAAGCAACGTTCCATATACTTGTCACAATAGTAAGCTGCCTTCTTCCCAATAACCTGAACATGACTTCCTGTTGGCTTCTTCTTGCCACTTGCCTGACCATGACCACCACCTCGTGGCCTGCTTGCACTAACTCCACCAAACTGAGCATGACTACTTCTTCCATTGCTTCCACCAAGACCACCTCTTCACCATCAAACTCTCCAGCGCTGCATCATCAAATGACTCGTATGCCCCATCGCGAAGAGTGATCTCTTCCATATGGGCCCCATTGACCTACAACCACAAGCCATCAACACTGTTATATCTCTTAAACACGTCGAGTATGTCAAACCAGCCTAAAGTCAAACATATACTTGATTTTTAAGCATACAAAGCATAACAACATTTCTGGACAAAGATTTTTTATAGCATCTATTATCAGCCGACATGAGCATCAATTGAAAAGAGGGTCTCAAATGTAACTATATGACCCCATGACACTAGAAACGCTTTCTAAAACAAGAGGAAGCATAATCAATCTTTTGCTATATACTACACGATTGGCCAAAGGTAGTCTTTTACAACAAGAGACTGTAGCAGTATGTTTTTTCTATGTATAAAACAAACAGTGATACTAAATTTATTTGGACAGAAGATAAATGTGAGCCAACAAGACCAAAAAGACGCCTATTATAAAAAATAAATCACCATGACTTGACCAAAACTCACCGCTGAAACCTTAAAACATACCATTTCCAGCATAAAATCCAACCAACTGATAATGAACTCCAATCATAGAACAATGTGTAAGGAAAATGAATCCAAACACAGGATTTTTTTATATAAAATTTAAAAAATAAGAAATATATTTTAGTTATAGTAACCTGCCAGCTGTCACGCCCGTTTGGACCGTTACAAAATTGCTACGCCAGACCATAGCATTTACTCTGTACAAAATTTAGACTGGGAAAGTAAGGCTTAATTACCAGTCGCAGCTTGAAAACATTCAGCAAATAATAAAGAGCCTCGCTGTAAAGAAAGGAATTTCATTCCCCATTAGCTCCATAATTGTTGCTTCCTGATTAACAAACCACAAATGTTTTTAAGGTTCTGATTATAAAAATTTATTTCGTTTAGAGCGTATATAGTGCATCAAAGCTGACCATTACTATATGGAGGTAAGATGAAATCTTCAGAAGTAAGTGACCAAACGCGTGCAGACACTATATGATCCATTAGGAACGCATGCACTTTTCCACTTGGATTGTACGGTGGCAACACATATTTTTCCTTAATAAACCAATATCATGCTTGCTGACCTCCTCTCGCATACTTAAGGCCTGATACAATCCATATATAATTAGTTTCAAAATGAGCTAATCCAGTCATTTTTTTCTTGCCGTACTTAAGGGCCTAATAAAAGGTAAATGTTTAAACAAAAATTATTATAAATAATGATAGAAAGTACCTTGGTCATTGATCTCATCGATATGATTTTTTCAGCCAAGTGATAACAAAGGTGGCTTAGCAGACACGGCGACTTCAACGACCAACCAACCTGAAAAACAGAATGATAGTGTAAAGTCAAACGGGTCAAAACATGTTAGATCTAGTTATATTAGTAACAAAGATCTATCTATATACCTTTATGTAAATATTCCGAAAGCATCTGTTACAACAGAAAGATGACATAAAGATGATCCCAAGGCACATGCCAAACACGCCTTTCAAACCGAACAGTAACAGATCTAAAGAACACACAAAGAGGTTCCATGTTTACAATTGATAAAACTGAAATTCATAAAAGATCTCGAGTAGGTAGCAAGTGAGATTTGAGGTTGTTGAGGGAATTAATGAAAAAGTAAAAAAGTACTAATGAAATAAGAAGGCATGACAGTGTTTCAATCTACTGCCTCTTTTTATAAATGAAATTTTCTAGGTGAAACTTTATGACTAGAAGTACACATAGATAGATATATTATGTTCCCGCTCAAAGAGATGTTCCCGTCAAAATTACATAATCTGTTTTTCTTATTTATTTAAATATATGTAATTTTTTAGAAAAAAAATATTTTAAACTTCAAAAATAATTTAACTTTTACTATAGAATAATGTTGATGTATAAATATTGTTATGCGAATTCGGTTTTCGGTTCGTTTTATATTTTCCAAAACTATATCTAAAATCAAAAGCCGAGATTTGATTCGGTTTTGAAAAATATAAACGATTTGGTTTTGTGTTTTTGGTTCTTGTTGGTACTAACTTAAACTTTATAAATTGAAATGATAAAAGATTATTGGGCAAAGAGGCAAAAATAATTAAATGTGTGTGGTTTGGTAGAGTTTGTTTATTACGAGCATAAAAAAAAATGGTAAAAGATATAATGTATGTGAAAACAAAACAAACAATTCATCGGGTGTCTTTTTATTCACTGGGCTGAATGGCTCGCTCATTATTATTTATTGTGAAAATTTTGGTTTAACTCACAAAACTAAAAACCAAAATTAAATCGAAAAATCCGAACTGAATTTTCCAAAATCAAATTGAACCGAATATGATATATGATGATCTATCTGGATATAGATTTTGTAAAATATAACCGTACCGATCCAAAAACCGACTTCGTATAAAATATACATATGTTCATATATTTATATACCAAAAAAACATTAAAACCATTTCTTAATATAAATATAACTTCTTTTTAGCTTGCGGTTTTTTTTTTGCAAAAACTGTATACAACATAATAAATAATTAAATTTATGTAATCCGGGTTATTCAGTTTGGTTTTCTCTCATTGTTTCATTCTCGGTTCGGTTAAATCCAATTTCAATTTAGTTTGGTCCGGTTTTCTCTCTCACATAATTTTTTTAATCTTACTAAAAACAACGAATAAACTAAACAAACCGATAACGACATCGGTGAACACCTCTAATTTATTATCTTCTTCGTTACTTTTACTTTATATTTAAGATGTGTTATTTAACCAGCTTAGATCCCACTTACATTTACTAATACCAAAATTTTGGCAAAAGTAATACGTAGTAACATTGAGAAGTAGAGGTAAGCATCGGGTTTGGACCGGACTGGACCACGGACCGAAATGGTCCAAACCCCGGACCAGACGAGACCGAAATGATTCGGTCCGGTTCATTCCTCGATCAAGTCCGGTCCTATTAGGTATAATCGACGGGATTTTGATAGGATCGAACCGAACCGGCTAGACCGATGACCGAATTAGTCTAAAACCCCGGACAAAGGACCAGACCAAAATTGCTCGATCCGGTCCAAGTCAGCGGTCCAAATGCTCATTGAAAAGTAGTTGGCAATAGGCTTTTGAGAAGTAACGTCAATTGTCTATAAAAAAATTCAGTACGAAAATTTTCATGAATATCAATTTTCAAGTCCAATCTCGAGCTCGGTGATGTAACAAGAACTCTCAAGCTAAACGCAATTGCCAGAGTGGAATGATCTTTATAGACAGTTGTTATAAAAATGCGTTTTAGAAAGGGAAAATGAACAAAATGAGTTCATTGGCCAAATGTGTTTTTAGAATGTAGTTCAAAAAACATGACTAACTTATATTAGTCCGGGGCAACAAAACAATAGGGCAATTAATGCAAAAATCCGTCAAGTGTAAAAGAAAATATGAAAAAACATAAGGCAACACTGATAGAGTTGCCTCAAAAAATACGACAACATGGGACAAAAAAATCAAGTGTCGCACTTTGCACTTGATTTCCATCTTTTTGTTGCCCTGCACTCATTTGAGAAAACACACATTTTTTACTAGAACTCAAAACATGAATTGAAAAATACTATTTTGGTAATTTTTCCAATTAAAAAAGTTACATGGTTGTATTTATTTTATTAGAGACTTATTTACTCATTTTGAGCATTTATTTTTTGTATTGAGCTATAAGTCTCACATTGCTAAAGAAATGAAACCTTCCTTGGTTATATACTCTCTTGTACTTGATCCACATAGATTGTGATTATCATTGTGTTGTTGCATGCATTCGTGATTTTCTATGGCAAGCATAATTACAAATTAAAAAGTATATAAGTTATATTTACCGAAAAATACAATGACTAAGATTAAGGTTTTTGACGTATCTAAAATTATTATTACGGTAAACTTGTAAACGAAAAGACATTAGTTTGCCAAAAATTTAATAACTTGTTCTTGTAGTATATATTTAAACAATTTTTTTTTAAATCTTAGATCACACGGTGTCATAACATCCTAACATCAAAAAAGTCTCACGTTAGCGTCATATCAGCTGTAACACTTAATGCAAACACCTCCACAATCATAACAATACTTAACACCACCTTCTGAGACACCTTTCTATTAAAAACACTAAAAAAACTTTTGGCCGTTGTTCCCGTAACACCACGGGACACCTTTGTATGAAAAACACTCAGAAAAAAACACTTAGTTCCGTTTTCAAGTTTAGGCAAATAACTCAAATTAAATAATTAATACATGTGTTCATTATGATTTTGTCAAACTTAAGAAATGTCATATTTATATTAGGAATTTTTTTTAATGATTTTTGTTACGCTTGTGATATAAAACCTGATAAAAGAAGGATTTTGGATAGTTGTGTTGTTTAACTTCCCGTGATAAGCGATAATGACCCAAACATATAGTTGGGATTATGAAATTTGGATAACACTTAAACAAATTGAGCCTTGTTTGAAGCTCATTTAAAAAAATGGTATGTATAGACATGTGGTTTAGGCATGTCACCTATTAAACTAAAGAAGCATGTATGTTGTAAGAGGAACGTGAAAATTAGACACATTACTAGTTACCTCCAACTTTTCATGAATATATACAATATAAGAAATTAATTGCACCAAAAAACAAAATACATCAAAATAGAAACAAATTAACCATATTTTTTTACCCTCATTTAATACATAACCATCTTTCTACATTTACTATCCTCACTTAAACAAAGAACGTATGTATCTACCTATATTTACTCCTTTGAAGTAACCTCAAGTCCACATTTACTACCCACATTCAAACAAACCTTACAAAATTGTGGTGAGCAATAAATATGTACATATCTAGCCACATTTAATTGTGTGAAGTAACCTCGTCTCCATATTTATTAGCCACATTCAAACAAACCTAACAACTTTTTGGTGAGCAATAAATTACAATATTTACCTGTATATATCTACCAACATTTACTCATGATATTTTTTTATAAACAATTTTTTCCTTAATGTTTTCGTATTTTAAACTATGAGATCCAATATGTAGATACCTATTCGAGTTGGACTAGGAGTTAATATATACACGCCTTGTTTGCCCGTGAGATGAACAAACATCGCTTCAAGAAATGTTTTTGTTCTGGTTTGATATTTTCCAAAAAAGCTTATCTTTTTACTACATAAAAAACATTTTTGTAATTATTTTATAAAAAACCGTATAAAACTAAACGTTAGCTAATGCAGTAATAACCTTCTTTTGTAAGGTTTATTTTCGGGCTATTGTTCAAGATTTTGTGTAGGGTTCAATTTAAATACGAATTATGAACTTTGCTAACTTTAACTAATACGAAAGTTAAATATGATTAATTATATGGAATCAAATCATGGTTTTATATAAACTGAATATATCAATAACGATTTTATACCTGGTCTTTCTAGAATATGTATTTTGCCTCAAGTTAATAAGCTCGAACCTCTTGTTGTGCCCTTCTTATAAAAAACCAATGGTATTATTTCTCAATAGTTACTCAATAATCCAGAGTATCATTCTCTCAATCAATTCTTTTTGTTTTTCTAATAAGTTTGTTACTTTAACAAGTAATCTGAACCCTATAAAAGAACTGTCTAAATTTGTGTGACACGGGGTTCGAACCCCGCAAACTAGCCCAATTGTGTCATAGTTTGAAAGAGCATTTATCTTGACCTATACGTTACTATATCTACTATATCTGACTTTAAATGTGAAGAATAAATTTATGTAATTCATAAAAGCACGATTATGATGGTTCATAACTTTGGTTTAAAATGAATACTGGCTAGCCTTTGTCAGCAAGTAATCGTGTATTTTTGTGTATACATGTAACAACTTCATATTATGTACTAATTTTATATAAGAATCTTTCACTCAGGTGCTTAAAGACTTTTCATTTTTAATAACTCATTCTTTCACAATTTAGGATTTAGGAAGGTCACCTAAAAGTCATTAGTCTAAGGGCACCAAATCTTCTTTAAGCTTTCTAATAAACTAAATAAATACCCGCGTAAAGCGCCGTATAATAAGAATAATTATATTTATGAAATTGTGATCCTGGTTCGACCCTTGATACAAAGCGTGAGTTTTTTGAAATGCTAATACGTCGTGTATGTTTATTGAAATTCATATAGTATGTGTTTTTTCTTAGGCTGCCTGCACTGTTTTACAACCAGAAAGACGTATGTTGCGCGAAGTATTGACGAGCGGTGCAAGGACTAAAACATCCCTAATGTGACAAACAATTTTAACCGTTAACATGAAAACTATTTGCATCGTCCGTCCTCAGGATGTACGGTGTATCATTTTACAATCAAAAGGATATATGCTGCACAAAATACTGACGAACGGTGTAAAAATAATTTTGACAAAGCACGTAGATAATTTTTGCACTTTACTTTTTATTTTATTTTGATTGAATTTTTTTACAATTTAATGCTGTATTAATTTGATGAAAAAAATTCAAGATGCTTATAAAAAGTCATGAAAAAGATGACCCAGGATCATGGTTATAAATAACGTACGACGTGGCGTAACGGCATGTCCAAGCTACACGCTTTAGCAACTAAGGCAAAACTTTAACGTTTCTAAAGCGTGGCTTATGACGGCGCAATATATTAAAATATTTATTTGTTTTATCATATTTCTATATTATATTTATATTAAGTTCACAATAAGTGTTATTCATAATATAAAAGTTAGAATACTCACTTTTCACGTAATAATATTCATTTTTTTATAGTTGAATTCAAACAATCGCCGCAGCTCATGTCGTAGCGTGTCTTGACTTATTGCGTAGCGTCGAGGTCACGCCTAGTTTCAGCGCGCCTTAAGGCGAGCTATAGCGGGCTATTTAGAAACATGCCCAGATCCTTTATCCTCCTTTGTTTAATTTCACTAATATTTTTTTTTTCTTTTTAAAAAAATTATAAAAGCCCTTTATAAACATAAAAATAAAAATACTTGAAAGAAAACAAATTCACTAATTCACTAATGGAGGTTGCTTAGAAATTCATCAAACACGAATTATTCCTAAAGGTTAAATCTCTGAATTTATGCTTATTTGTCTTTGATTGCTAATCAATCCTATGAATATGCGCTGTTTGTTATATAAACTATTGTTGCGGATATCAACTTTAATAGGTTTCCAACTTAAATGTTGTGTTACCTTTTGTAGTGTACTAAGAATGTTTAGTGCGAAAATAAGGTTGTCAACTGATTTCCAAAAAGTTGGCGTCGCCACTTAAGAGTTGTTATGAACCACCGAAACATATGCTTATGAAGCATAAAGCAAAATCACGTAAGCTTATAAGCCCAAAAATAAGCTTAAACAAACAATCACCCCCTTTCATATACATGGATATCAAGTTAAGGAGAATGCTTATTTATAGCCTAGACCCGTTTGTTACTAACTAATATGGGAGTAGTTTACTAGTTTTAGAATTGCTTGTTATGTTTCGTAAAGTTTTTTGCTTGTATGATACGAACTTGAAAATTGTCTTTGAGAGTGAAAAGATACTAAATGGCTAAAAGAGTGTTGGTGGTTTCTTTTAACTTGACGAAACGTATGGAATGGGTAGCCTTTGGTGAAGAAGATTGTATGTCAAATGCCGGTTCTGAAAGTACATAGTTTGGCTGGGCCATTTTGTAGTTTTAGTGGTTAATAAACTTGTACTCTTTTGTGATAACGTTACATGAGCGAGAATCTTAGCGTGTGTTTATGATTGTGGTGAGCTGAAATAATCTTAAAAAGTGATTGGTTTCTTTAATATCTTGAAATATAGAAACGAAATGGTGCATATCCGCGATGATGTTATTATGTAATGATGATGTATCGTGGCAGGATATCATTCGTCTTCCAAGGTTGTTTCGGTTCCTACAACGACCCTTAGCTAAACTCATTTCAACGCTCAGAGCTCCCAAAAGAAAAGAAGGGTATGCTTCCTATGGAGGTGGTTCACCTCTGCGAAAGATAACAGATGAACAGGTACGATATGTATAACATGTTGGAAAATTTTTGTATCGTTCATGTATGTCATGGACTCGTGGCGTCATAGAAAAATGAGTCCCAAACAGTCACAAGCTTAAACATTATTTCAAAAATACAGGTGGCTGTAAAGCACCTTAAAAACTACTAGCAATTAAGCTTGTATCTCTCATACTGATCGATATATAAGGTGGCTAAATAGTCACGACTTCGCCATCACCAGTTTCTTCGATGTCACGGCTTTAGTTGTGTCCCACCCTTGGTTTCTGTTGAGATTTTGATAACTTATATGTAATTATATGTGTTTCGATGTTGCATTTCATAACATCGCCCTTAAAAACTACTAGCAATGAAGCTTGTATCTCTCATACTGATTGATATATAAGGTGGCTAAATAGTCATGACTTCGCCATCACCAGTTCCTTTGATGTCACCGCTTTGGTTGTCTCCCACCCTTGGTTTCTGTTGAGATTTTGATAACTAATATGCAATTTTATGTGTTTCGATGTTGCATTTCATAACATCAGCAAACAGAACTTGCAGTAACATCTGTCACACTGTGGCCTAGTTTTTTTAGTGAAAAGGGGTGTGTGATTCTAAAGCAGGACAAGAAAACTAAAATTTAATTCACATATAACCTAGAAGACAAATTGAGTGTTATCCCATCACAAGGGCGATGTTACTGCAAGTTCTGTTTGCTGATCGTTATTCCTTGTTCTGGAGGCATTAAGTGGAGCCTGAAATGGTATTCTTAACACGATGTTTCTCTACTGCACATTGATGCAATTTTATGTGTTTCGGTGTTGCATTTCATAACATCGCCCTTGCTCGTTGCTGCAGGCTGATGCTTTAAAAATGGCACTTGAAGCAAAGGAAGTAGCAGATAATGTCTATGTTGCAATGCGGTACTGGTAACGATCATATTCATACTTTTAATGATCTCAATTTAGGTGGCGTGATGCCTACTGTTGAAGCAGATGTGGGGTTTGCTCTTGGACGATTCAACCCGACCAATGATGAAACAAAACTAAGAGTCGCAAAAGCATTGACTGCTGTGGGCATGTATGATCATTTGCAGGTAACAGATCAACATGTCCTGTCTTTTTATACAATAAGGGTTCGTTTGTATGTTAACAATAAGTACTTACAAATATGGTTTAACCATTAATGCCACACGGTGTAAATAATTAGCTTCATCCATGTTAACCACAGTGGATTCCACTTCTAGGCTGCCCTAGCTAGGGTCCTTGGAAACACATGGTGAACTTAAAAAAATGATCGCTCCATCCATGGAATCAAAATTACCTTCTCGCTTAAAAATAAAAATTAGCAATGGGCAAAACACTCACTTTTAGTTAGATATTTGGGCCGGTGACACCTGATTCTGTACTTCCTTTCCCTGTTGGTTCCGTCTTGAATACGACAAATCAGACCCTGTTTGTAATATAGCCCCCTCACCCCTCTATCGATCTGTCCGTAACCATATTAATACCCCCTGCCATCATTGAACACTAGACTACTTCCCAGTCCTCTTTCTCGCTCAATGTTCGGCCTGGCCTGTCTATGACGTACCCCATAAGCTTGACTCTGCCTCAGGGCTTATTTTTCAATTGGGCCTGGTCCAGACGGCTTAGATCCCACCAGGAAGCAGACAAGCTTAATGCTGTCTGAACGACCTTTAGGAGCTTCTCTGTCAAAGTGTCAAGTATGCTAGCTCATACTGCTTACTTATCCCTTACTCTGATCCCTTACTTTAATATACTATGTTTCAATTGCTTAATGTGTTCAGAGACCAGTACAAGCTCTCAGCGGAGGTCAGAAACAAAGGGTTGCAATCGTTGGTGCATTGGTTGAAGAATGTAACGTATTGCTGCTAGATGAACTCACGACATTCTTGGATGAAAGTGATCAGGTATGGTTTATTACTCTTCAAGTTAAATCAACATATACATACTCCTATTTTTTAATTTGCTGTACGTGTTAGGAGTCTCCTTAAGGTAACATCAACAGTTTGTTAGCTCATTACGGTCATGGTAAGAACAGAATATATATTCATCTTATAGAGTCAATGGAGCGTTTCTTTCTTCTCCATTTGACGCTCACGCGCCATTGATGGATGGCTTCAGCATTTTCTAATGTGATTTTGTAAAAAATATGCTTTGCGTTTCCCCTTCTCCTTGTATATTTTATGATGATACTCTTATCGTTTGAAGTTGAGTTAGCTAAATGTGTTAGATGAGTAACTGGTAGAAACAAGAACTTTTTGGTATGGGTTTTGTGATTGGGAAAATTCTTGAAATGCCCCAAAGTTGCACCCATTTTCCCAAAATGCACCAACCAAATGAAAATTTCCCAAAATACCCTATGCAACTTATGCAACTTATACGACTTATGCGACTTTCCAAAAATAGAAAAAAAGTTTAAAAATTTTCCCAAAATTTTCCCATTTTTGGAAAAGTCGCATAAGTTGTATAAGACATTTTGGTAAATTCTCATTTGGTTGGTGCATTTTGGGAAAGTGGGTGCAACCTTGGGGCATTCAAGAATTTTCCCTTTGTGATTTGATTGTTGCATGTGGACAGTATTATAAAATAGGGTCAATTTAGAAATTATTGTCAAATGATGCAGGCCAAGCTTGTGCATCAGTTGCAAATTCTAACTTGAATTTTAGGGGTATTTGTTTTAGCTTACTTGGCGAGCTTATTGAGAGTGTAGTAAGCCCATGCGGTCGTTTCTAATGGCTCGTGCGCTCATCATTTATCGTAGCTTAGATAGAGTCAAGTTGATCAGCTCATGGCGTGCTTTTAGTAGCTAAGTTAAGCCACGTTTTTCTTTTGGGTAAATATAACCATCGTCTTTTCTACTAATTCACTGTTTCTGTACATTACTGCGTAGAGTAACTGTGTGGGACACATGATAAATGATAACATGACTTTATCCCAAATTTCTTCGCACTGGTTCTTAGAACTGAACTTTAAGCTCCTGTTTGCAGCCATGCACGCCAAATAACGTGTCAATCATCTTAGAACTGTAATACAACTGGAAGTTCTGTTTGCTGATCGTTATTCCTTGTTCTGGAGGCATTAAGTGGAGCCTGAAATGGTTTTTGCTCATCTGTGTCAGCCTCTTTAGCGTCCTTAGTTTTTGGAATTTGTAGTTATGTATTTGATATGCAACTTGGATTAACGAAACAGTTCTCACTGTTTTACACATTGCATCTCGTCGATTAAATTTGTTTCTTCTTGATCTGATCTACTTATGAACTATATTGTTAAGAAAATCTTGTAATCTACATATTCTAAAACGAGGTTTTTCACATGTATATGGATGTAAGTAGTAGTTACTTATTCGTAGAGGCACTGATATCTCATTGATGATAGATTAAGAAGGACAAGATTACAAGGCTTGTTGTGCTTCCTCTTTATCCTCAGTATTCAATTCTACAACTAGTTCAAGTGTACGTGTTTTGCAAAGCCTGTTCAGGTAAAATTTTATGATCTCATTTTGTAAATCCCCTGCTTTTATGTCATATCTAGCAAAACTTATAAGAAAAATTAATTTGATATTACCACAGTGAGGACAAGATGCAGTCAAGACTTCTGATTGCTATTATCCAGTCATGGTCTCAGCGAGAAGGTTATGTCAAGTCCACGGCTGACTTAATTCAGAAGGAATTGGAGAGTTTTAGCTCAATTGAGGAGGTAAGAGTTCTTTTTCAGATTGCTTGCGAGAGATACGTTTCTTGTTATTATAAAAATTGCAGGTCATGATATTTTTTAGTGCCCATAGAGTACCAGAAACTTATGTTAGAGATGCCGATGACCACACAATCAGACACCCATGATAGTTTCTTTATCACTTACTTCGGTTACGTTTTCTATATCAGAGTCGTGTTGGGCGTTCAGTGGTTGAAGTCTTATAATGATGAAGTACTTGTTGAGCTTGGTAAAGGCGGTGTAAAGAGTCTCCTAGCTGTGCCTGTTCGGTAAATATCTCTAAAGTCACTTTATAATGATCTTTCTGTATATCTGAATTTGATTTAAGTGTGAATATGCGTTGTATGACCCGAGGCTCATTAATTGCTGCTTTTAACTGTGCATGAATGTGTCTAGCTATAGTAGTTCCTTATTAGCTCAACTACATTTATGTTGAGAGAGAACAGGTCACGAGTTTATCTTTGTTCTAACTGGCACACCAAAATTTTAACACAAAGGTGAACGGTTCAAAAATCCGAATTGTTAGTTTTAGAAATTTGTCTAAATGTTCACAGAAGTATCTCACTTTTCTACCCAATTCATACAACTGTCTGTTACTCTGTTACGCCATTTTTGAACGCAAAAGCATTGTAATTTCTTTTAACATTAAGTTTGTGTTTTTGTGTATCTGCAGCTTTGTGAGCAAGCACATATAAACTCTAGAAGAGACAGACATGGAATATAAGGAGTTGGCCCTCGAATCTGACGCTGAAAAATGGGGCCGTGTCCCTGCTCTTGGGTGCATCTCTACCTTCGTCACCGACTTGGCGGAAGCGGTTATCGAAGCCTTGCCTTCACTCAATAATCTAAGCGTCTAGAAATATAACATTTCTTATGAAGAAAAAGGTAAAATAAAGGAAACATAGTTTACAAAATGGATTGGATTTGAGTTCTCTTTTTGTCAATAATGGAGACATGGTGAAGAACATGTTTCACCTTGGTACGCTTTATTGTTAACAAATTAGAAAGACCTGTGGACGAAAGAAACACATAGGGCTGCTTGGTTTTGTCTTACTCGATCAGCCATTGTAAATTATGGGTTGAGGGCACAAGTATATGTAACTTGATAAAGAGACTTACTATCCTAGAATGAAGAATGATGTGTGGTTTCTGCTGCATTCAAGGATATTAGTGTGGTATTGGGGAACACCACGTATGTTCTTTTGCAATGAGGCATAATGAATTTGGATTCGAATTACAGGCCGCAAAGCATGACAGTTGGCAAGTCTAGAAGAAGGTCTACGACATCTGCATTCTGCTCTTAATTTGGACATTTGCCGACATTTTTTGGTCATTAGGCTTGTGTCTACTATCTAGGCTCAGAATTGTAGAAGCCGTTAAACTTCAGAAGATGTGATGTGAATGGCAAAAAAATAATACATTTAGTTAAGTTTTGAAAATATTAACATTGTAGGAAATTTGTCAGCGGTATGACCTACTTTTCCCATTGCCCAGATTAATATCTTAAGACAGTAATTTTCCTTTTAGTCTAGGTTAAGGCGTAAGTTTTAAGTTTAAGAATACATCACGTGATTAGGTTTGTTATGATAGCATGATTTACCATATGACTAATGAAATTTGAGCAGCAGAACTGATTTTCATTGGCAAATTGTCGATAGGATTGTTGCGTATGGAGAGCATTATAGAATAGGTGAACAGATGAAATAGACTGAGCACTAGTTCATGCACTTTCAGGGTCAATTTAGAAATTATATGTCGAAGCCTTGAACTAAATTTCTATAATAATTGTGTAGTGACGCCAATAACAAAAATTGAAGCTAGGTTGCTGCATATTATTGAGAATCATGTTTACTTACCATATACTAAGCTTTTACACAGAGTCTCGCTAATTGTCATTGTACTTTACTTAGGAAAGTATCATTGTGTACTTGACCAAAGGATCTACTTATGCATTTAAAATTAAGTATAATCACTCGTTTATTAACGTCAATTTGGTTCTTTTGTAGGCCAACCTTGTGAACGGTTACTATTTGTAACTCGAAAGTTACTGTCTTCGATTTCTTTTGTATGTCGAATGTGAAAAAACAAGCTAACAAACACATACTAGTTAACATTCATAAACCAAAAGCATAAGATAGTGAAATAGTAGAGGATTAAATACAGAAAAGTAATATCTTATATAAGCCAAAAAATACATTAAATAAGCCACAACAAAAGCATTTATGAATCATAAGCCAGCTATAAGCCACATGTGGGTGGAATTAAAAGAGTAAATTTCATCACAAATGTAAGATACCTTAGACCATTGCGCCGCTGTTGGCCTTCCTCCTAATGTTCTTGCAGCATCGGCCAACTTTTCTCTAGATACCACAGAAGTACTAGCATTTGCCACTCCATTAGATCCCATTCTTTGCTGAAACTCGTAAGCCTATGATACAAGTCACGCTCCAACCCTTCACGATACACCGCCGCCATAGTACCACTAATCTCCAAGGCCTCCTTATCCTTCTTTAATTTCTTGTTCTCACTGATCACATGACCCAAGCTTTCTTCCAACCTTTTGAATCTAGCCTCATCAACTTTCTTAGCTTCTTTCAAATCATTTACTTCCTCCTTGACCTTTCCTAAACCTCTATCAAACAAACCCAAACGCCTACGCGTACCACCAAGTCTAGCATCAAACTTCACCATATCCTTCTCAACAATGCCCACATCACTTACTCAACTGCGGGGTCATATAGATCCACCTTAATTGTTGAAAGGAACATGCCCTTTCCATCCATTGACCTCCAAGCTTTTTGTTGTTCTTAAGGATTACCGATGCAATCACTCCTCCCATCATCAGCCCCAACGTTAAGAAGAGACAATAAATGGAGAGTTTGTAGTCTTCGAAATATTTATAATAGCAAGCTCCGAAGCATACATTTCAATCACTGATGCGATGTTGTTGTAAAGGCAACATTTTCTGCAACCATAACCTCCGCTTTTGTTTTCTTCAAATAGAGTATCTGCATAATGACCTTATCAGCAACACAAACACATGTTGCGTATAACTTTATCACACTCTTAACTTCAAATTCACTATTGCTAATGGGACATTAAAAATTGTGACAATATCAGCAACACAAACACATGTTGCGTATAACTTTATCACACCCTTAACTCCAAATTCACTATTCCAAATGGGACATTAAAAATTATGACAATAAACAGAAAAACAAAATGAGATAGAGTAAGCTTTGTCTTTGAAAAATACAATTCATATATAATAATATAAAAACCTTTTAGGGTGTGTTTGGTTCACTATTTAGGATAACATGGTTTAGAAATTGGTGTATTTTGAACACTGGAAAGTTCAAAACACTATTTTTTAAAACTAGGGGATAAAGACGAAAAAAATGGAAGGCCCAATAGATGAGTTTATAGAGGAAGTTTTGATGATAAAATCATATGGGAAAAAGAGTGTGTGAGAAGGATAATCTTGTCTCCCCACCCACCAAGTTAAAAGACGGCTCTTTGTTGTGTTTATATATTAGTTTCAAAATACAAAACCTACTTGTTTTTTAAACCAAACACGTTGAAGAGTGAGTTTACATTTCAAAAACATAAAAAACCGGCCAACCAAACAACCCCTTATTGAACCAACATTCTTTTTCCCCATTTCTACATACATGGATGGTAAGCCATGTCCACAAGGAAGGGCTCTGATCACATTAAAACAAACATGAAGTTAAATCGAGAGATTAATCAATCAACATCTTCTGGTTGATAATAATATTACAAATATACTTTTGATATAATAAAAAGTTGCTATTTACCACACGATTGGCCAAAGGTAGTTTTTTACAACAAGAAGTATGGTTTTTCTAGGTATAAAAACAAACAGTGATACTAAACTTATTTGGACAGAAGATACATGTGAGCCAACAAGACCAAAAAGACGCATATTATAAACAATAAGTATATCACCATGACCTTGACCGAAACTCACCGCTAAAACCTTAAAACATACTGTTTCCAGCATACAAGCATACAATCCAACCAACTGATAATGAATTCCAATCATAGAACAACGTGTAAGGAAAATGATCCAAACCCAGATTTTTTATTTTTTCTATAAAACTTTTATAAAAAACGTCTCTTAGTTAAAGCTATTTGAAATAAATTTATGACCGGTTACCTGGCACGTCATCAAAGTACACGGCTTCACCCACCTATTTCTAATTTAGCCAAGACTCTGACCCCCATCCACTTAATCATTCCATCCCTTGTTATTTCTAAAAATTAGTCAACCCAAAAAGAGATTCTTAAACATGTTCACGTATCCTAATTTTTGCAACAAAACTGGATTGTAATGGGTTTATGAAGTCCGGTTATGAAATCAAGGAAGCCAAAGACACAAAACGAGGAAATGACAAGTTAGATCTACATACCTTGATGTAATAATTCCGAAAGCATCTGTTACAACAACAAAGATGATGAAAAAGATGATCCCATGGTACATGCCAAACACGCCTTTGAAACGAAATAATAACAGATCTAAACAACACACAAACATGTAGCATCATGTTTTTGTTTTTTCTTAAGCAGAAGCAGAGTGAGTGTGTTAAGGCGGCTGTGTTGAGTAAGAACCCTAATTTTGAAACACATACAAGATGGTGTTTTATGTTGGCTGGTGTAGTGAGTGTCACGTGACACAAAATGGGATGCTCTTAAAATACTACACTCTTATACCGGACCGGTCCGGTCTTGCCGTCCCGGTCTTCGGTCCGGTCCTACTAGACTTAATAGTAGGGGTGTGCACGGTTCGGTTTGGGTCGGTTTTTGGCTAAAACCAAAACCGAACCGACATATTCGGTTTTTAAAAAACCAAAAACCGAAACCGTTCGGTTTTGGGCGGTTCGGTTTTTTCGGTTTGTAATCGGTTTCGGTTCGGTTTTTCGGTTTTTTCGGTTTATATTTGGGTACGTCCGATTTAGATTAAAAAACTTGTTTTGCGTGTAAAAATAGTTTTTTTTTTTATTTTCAATCTAAGCCTAATAATGTTTATCTCAAATTTCTAATCTATAATTACACAATTATTTTTAAGATAAACACAAATGCAAATAAATATGCGTACAAACAATTACTGTCACATATGTAATTATATATTGTCAACTAAGCACAAATATATATCAAACACGCGTATAAACAATGAAATAAATATATTACTCCTATTTTCCTAAAAGAACGAATATTAATTTATAATTTTGATATATTACTTATTTATTTATATTATATTATATTTATATTTTTTTATTTAATAAAATGGTTCGGTTCGGTTCGGTTTTTACGGTTCGGTTTTTGGATGAAAACCGAAACCGAACCGAAACTTTTTGGTTTTTGAAAACGTAGAAACCGAACCATCGGTTTTTATATTCGGTCGGTTTTTTCGGTTCGGTTTTTTCGGTTTTTCGGTTCGGTTTCGGTTTTTCGGTTTTTTTTGCTCACCCCTACTTAATAGATTTCTTGCTAAGACTGAACCGAACAGAGGGCTAAGATCTAAAACTCCGGACCGATGATCGGATCAAAATCGTCTGGTTCAGTCTGAATTGATCCGGTCTGGTTCGATTTTTTTGTCTGGTACGAGTCAACGGTCCAAATGCTCACTCATATACCAAAGTACTATCTAAAAATAAAAAATAAGGTCATGTTTGGTTTGTGTATTTTTAGACTCAAGAATAACTTTATTATTAACTTTAAATGTTTGATGGATTTACTAAAGAAAATAATGAGACGTTATAGCCTTTGACACTTGCCCGAGCATAAAAGTAACTTTTGGAAATTCTGATGAGCCTTCGTTTCTAAATAGGTTTAGATTTATATATAGGTTTAGGATTAAAAGTTAGGTTTTTGTAAATATAATTAAAAAACAAGAGAGAAAATTTTATCTTTTAAGGAGTTTTTAAAAAATTAAATTTATATTAATAATATAAATATAATAAAGTTGTGGCTCACAAAAACCTATGATTATAAAATGAACATTTAATGGTCTTAATAGTGAAACGCCAACATGTCAAGTGGGGATCAAAATTGACATAAGACTTGCGCGTAAACTAAACTAGAAATATCAAACAACTTATTTTAGTTGACTTTGAACCCAAACCTCCTTAACCCTAGATACCAAACATGCCCTTAGTACATATTCACAAATTTCATGTTTGTATGTGAGTCTAAAATTGGATTTCGCCCACTAAAATCAAAAACTAAAATCGAACAAAAAAACTTTAAACCAGGTTGTAATGGAACAAATTTGCCAAAATTGAATCGGTCTAAAAAATGTATTTTATTCTAGGTCTGGATATAGATTTGGCAAAATAAAAACCGAATCAGAAATCGAATATGAATAAATAGATACATTCATACATAAATTATATATTTACAGGCATGGATGGAGCTAGAGAGGTTCCCTGAATACTCGGTACACCTATGGATTTTTTTATGTAGATAATTTTTGAAGAAAACATCAGTTTTTCTTAAGTGCATGCGGTCAATGAGAATATGTTTTTATTATTCGTTATAATTCACTTTTTACATTATATCATATTACGATTCAACAAAAGTTTGTACAACTAGTCATATTCATATTTCGTTTAACTTCGTCCCCGTTTATAAAATAACTAGGCTACAAATGTTATAGCCAACAGGCTACGATTCTCCTATTAAAATACACAAGAAATAAGTAAGAGATAGAAGCCCGCACAAACGACTCATTAACCCACATTTTTAGTGCATTTGTAGCTAAAAATAACATTATAATTTTTTCTTAATATAAACATACTATTTTTATATTTACAATTTCATTTGCTAAAAATGTATAAACTAAACGAATAAACAATTAAAATAATACAATCAGGATTATTCGGTTAAATACAATTTGAATTCAATTTGATTTGATTTTCGATCTCGAATATAACTTTTTAAACCTAACTAACTAAACCGAATAAACTAAACAACTCAATAATCACAACGATAAACAAGGCCAATTCATTACTTTCTTCGCTACTTTTACTTTATATTTAACGAGGAAAGAACATCCGTGTGATGCACACGGGCTTTATCATGTTGTTTAATGCATCATGTTTTGTTCTAACGGGTGTAATATATTGTTTAGAGTTTGTGTAAATTTGTCTCTTGAATTTCATAGTTGCCTAAATTTATGAACTATACGCATCACTTTTACCTTTGATGTGTTTATTTCAGTGATACTGCTTAGTTAAGCGGGTGAATACATTATTTATAGGCTCTAAGTCCATCGACGTAGTGTGCCAGCCCATACTCTAAACATAAAAGTAATCATATTGATCTTCTAATGGTTATCCATCATAAGACACATAAATTCGTGATTCAACTTAGTATTTTGAATTAATTTTGTGAAAAGTCATAACTCCTCCATTATTCAACAATGGAAACAAAATAATGTAAATGAAAATAATAAAAATAATTAACTCAAACCCCTCATCTCTGCCATAACTTTGTACTTAAAAAATCAAGAATTCTACTGTACATTGTTGGCTTTTTAATAAAGAATGGAAATAGGACCAAATCGAAATGTGTTTATGTATGTCTATACATGAATAGATGGCACCATACTAGACATAACACATTAAATTGATGCTTCCATAATTACTTGTACCGACACCCCGCCGAGCGACATTTACAACCTTAATATGTTGCAGAAACCGGTGATGAGATCTGCTAGTTCCAAAATCAAAACTAGAAGTCCTAAACAACGAAACACTAGTTCACTCTCAAACACACCAATCAAAACGGTAAAATTATCAATTTACAAATCAAACCAACCAACTACACAAAACAGTTTATTAAGAACAAACAAAGAAATTTATCAGTAAAAAGAAATATACAACACTGATTCTATGAAAGTAGTCTAGCCCACGTAGCGAACCAGTGATTTGCCAAGGTGGATGATGACATATTATCGATTGACATAGGTTGCGGCCTTTTTAAGGCATAGAAATAGCAATTTACTTGATACTAAAGTATAAAAACGGACACTAACGCTTCAAATCAACGTTCCATATACTTGTGACAATAGTAAGCTGCCTTCTTCCCAATAACCTGAACATGACTTCCTGTTGGCTTCTTCTTGCCACTTGCCTGACCATGACCACCACCTCGTGGCCTGCTTGCACTAACTCCACCAAACTGAGCATGACTACTTCTTCCATTGCTTCCACCAAGACCACCTCTTCACCATCAAACTCTCCAGCGCTGCATCATCAAATGACTTGTATGCCCCATCGCGAAGAGTGATCTCTTCCATACGGGCCCCATTAACCTACAACCACAAGCCATCAACACTGTTATATCTCTTAAACACGTCGAGTAGGTCAAACCAGCCTAAAGTCAAACATATACTTGATTTTTAAGCATACAAAGCATAACAACATTTCTGGACAAAGATTTTTTATAGCATCTATTATCAGCCGACATGAGCATCAATTGAAAAGAGGGTCTCAAATGTAACTATATGACCCCATGACACTAGAAACGCTTTCTAAAACAAGAGGAAGCATAATCAATCTTTTGCTATATACTACACGATTGGCCAAAGGTAGTCTTTTACAACAAGAGACTGTAGCAGTATGTTTTTTCTATGTATAAAACAAACAGTGATACTAAATTTATTTGGACAGAAGATAAATGTGAGCCAACAAGACCAAAAAGACGCCTATTATAAAAAATAAATCACCATGACTTGACCGAAACTCACCGCTGAAACCTTAAAACATACCATTTCGAGCATAAAATCCAACCAACTGATAATGAACTCCAATCATAGAACAATGTGTAAGGAAAATTAATCCAAACACATGATTTTTTTATATAAAATTTAAAAAATAAGAAATATATTTTAGTTATAGTAACCTGCCAGCTGTCACGCCCGTTTGGACCGTTACAAAATTGCTACGCCAGACCATAGCATTTACTCTGTACAAAATTTAGACTAGGAAAGTAAGGCTTACCAGTCGCAGCTTGAAAACATTCAGCAAATAATAAAGAGCCTCGCTGTAAAGAAAGGAATTTCATTCCCCATTAGCTCCAGAATTGTTGCTTCCTGATTAACAAACCACAAATGTTTTTAAGGTTCTGATTATAAAAATTTATTTCGTTTAGAGCGTATATAGTGCATCAAAGTTGACCATTACTATATGGAGGTAAGATGAAATCTTCAGAAGTAAGTGACCAAACGCGTGCAGACACTATATGATCCATTAGGAACGCATGCACTTTTCCACTTGGATTGTACGGTGGCAACACATATTTTTCCTTAATAAACCAATATCATGCTTGCTGACCTCCTCTCGCATACTTAAGGCCTGATACAATCCATATATAATTAGTTTCAAAATGAGCTAATCCAGTCATTTTTTTCTCTGTTGCCGTACTTAAGGGCCTAATAGAAGGTAAATGTTTAAACAAAAATTATTACAAATAATGATAGAAAGTACCTTGGTCATTGATCTTATCGATATGATTTTTTCAGCCAAGTGATAACAAAGGTGGCTTAGCAGACACGGCGACTTCCGACCAACCAACCTGAAAAACAAAATGATAGTGTAAAGTCAAACGGGTCAAAACATGTTAGATCTAGTTATATTAGTAACAAAGATCTATCTACATACCTTTATGTAAATATTCCGAAAGCATCTGTTACAACAGAAAGATGACACAAAGATGATCCCAAGCCACATGCCAAACACGCCTTTCAAACCGAACCATAATAACAGATCTAAAGAAAACACAAACAGGTTCATCATGTTTTTGTTTTTTCTTACGCAGAGTGGGTGAGAGTGGTTTGGCGGCTGAAAGTAAAACATATCTAGGGTTTCTACTCCTATATGAGTCACACATATCTAAGTGGTTAGGATGTGAAGTAGGCCGATTTCAGTATTGGGTCAAAAAATTTGTTGAGTTATGACTTGTTGGGCTGATATTATGGCAGGGCTAGTTGTGGTGATCTTAGGTGAGTGAAAAACCAAACAAAACGGACTAATTAAAATCAAACTCGAATTGATTGAAAAAACCTATACTCAAAAATATAACTTTTTCCTAAATATCTATATAATAATATTTTTTTTAAAATAAACATTGTAATTAGGGTTATTCGGATCAATAGAAAACCCCCGAGAACCAAACCAAATGAACACTCTCAGTTCTAACAAAATTTTTATACATATTTACTTTTTCTAGTGGTTAGAATGTAATCTAAATTGGGCCGATTTGTCACAATTTTTTTAGTTATTATTTTATGGTTGGGGCAGTTGTGATTTAGGTTTATATTTCTAGCTAGGGTGAACAAAAAACCAAATAAACCATTAAATCGAAAAAAAATCAAACTGAACTAATAATCGAACCGCATTTGGAAAATTCAAACATAACCGAACTACAAATTTTGTTTTTGGGTTAGATATAGGTTTGACGATCGGAACCGAAACCGAACCAAAAAACGGTCTATACATATAAAGTATAGCGTTAAAAGCCGCCTTGGATTTGGGTGCGAGTTCCATGTGGCATGGTGAAAAATCGTGTAAACTTTGTTGAAATATGTAGTCTCAGAAGTATAATCTAAAAGGTAGATCTATAGCGTCTAGTGATTTGGTAGTTTTGTTAGTTTAATGGCACTTAATTGCTAATGATCTCTCTTGTTATATAAAGATACCCGAAATTTTTATTCTCATGGTCTTTTTTGTTATTTTGTAGTGCTGACGAGTGCGGAGAAGAGGATAAACTTATTCTCGTATAGAACATCATGCTGACTCAATCATCCAACATCATAACCATAGCCCGTCGTGTAATGGAGGGGGACATGTTTTGGCCCGAACGGCCATTGCCATCGCCATTTCCTTTTCTTTTGGCACTAGCGCCAGTCTGTCTTTCCAAACTGTAAAAAGAATTCCCTATTGAATATATGTTGTCGATGGTCTTGATATCGTATCTTCTGCATTCAAAGATACGATTGTGGTTAGGGATGGCAAAAGCATCCAAAACCGATGGAGAAAACCGAAACCCGAACCGATTGGGTCGGGTTCGGATTCGGGTTGACGGGTTTGGATGCGGATTCGGGTTGACGGGTTTGGATGCGGATTCGGGTTTGGATGCGGATTCGGATTCAAGTTTGGATGCGAACCCGTACCCTAGTGATGGATTGATGTTTAGTTTAAAATATTTATAAAGGGTAAACTTCAAATCTTGTCCCTTGAATATTGTAAAAATGCGAAAACCCCCCTGAGACGAAAGGTGGTGCAAAAACGCCCCTGAACTTTCGCATTTTGTGCGAAAAACCCTTGAAACGTT
>JANFOE010000578.1:0-448762 GCA_025667525.1 Glebionis coronaria
ATGTATATATATATATATATATATACATGTGTGGCTTGATCTTATCAATTATGATGTCGATTTTGAAAAATATGTTAGAAATTAATAAGTACTTCACGACAATATGGTACTTTCGTTATTCTGCTTGATTTTGTTATTTTTGAGTATTGATCATTAAGGATTTTTTTATTATTTTTGATGGATTTTACTAGATCAAAAAACATTGGTTATCATTTTGGACTTCGCTAACCCGCAAGAGTTGATAGAAACTTTTAATTTCAGTTTTTTTCCTTTATGTTGTATGATTCTTGAAAATTATCATCACATGCTTGGTTGATAATAACATCAAACTAATATATGTTTTTCCATGGTTTCTAACTTTTGAAATTTACATGTAAATAGGCCATCGATTTCTAACACAAGATCAAGGTCACCAAGATCTTGAACAAAAATAAGGAAGACGGTGGTGGCTGCAGCAACATCAATTGCAGTTTCGGATATGAGGTAATTTTTATGTGCAAAAATGTACAGACGGTTAGAGTTAACATACTGGAGGATGGAACAAAACATGGTCTAGGGTATAAAAATCTTTGTTTAAATATATTAACTATTTTATATGAGCTATTTTATTAGACAACTATTAGGGTATCATCTATGTCCATATATCTTTGATGATAGAATAACAATACTATAGAAGATTTATTAACCATTTGTTTGGCAGAGGTGTTCTATATTGTTTAAGTTACAACCAATATTAAGCTGAGTTGTTTTGATGAGGATATAATATTTTCTGTTTTTGTCACAAGGCACCTGTCAATAACGGAAAGAATCCTCATATCTATTACAGAAAACATCTTGATTAGATGTTTTGGGAATTTTTGACGGTAAGACACTAAACGAAGATGCAGAGATATCACTCTCTCCGAAAGATATAAATATGTTTAAAAGTTGGTGAAATGAGTATGAGTGATGTCAAAATGATTTGGTTTAGTAGGCACTATTACGTTGTCTTTAAAATATTATAAAAAGGTTCGTTATGATCTTATTTAGCGATGATCTATGGTTTGCAAGTGCATTCTGTGAAAGTTATCTATACCAAGCAAACTTGGCAATCTCAAGGCTATGGTTCCGTCAAGTTAGTTAATGTTGCGATGTATATTTTGTATATAGTAGTTTGGTGCATAATGTTGACACCTCTTCAGGCTCAACGACTTCATTTGGCGCTGGTGATGTAATAGATTATACATTGTAGGAGACATTTAGCACTCATTATCCCTCTGATAAGAGTGCCAAGGTCGTAACTGATATGCTTATAGGACACACAAAAGTTTATGATTTTGTGAAATTTGGTCATGAGAGTAAACAAATACGGGCTGTGATTGAAAACAAATGGAAGATTGTGCTCCATCAGACCTTGATGATTTCATCATCTGCTAACAAAAGAGTGGTAACTCAACAACATATGGAAGGTATATGTTTCTTTCAGTGGGTTTAAATAGCAGAATTACATTTGTAGGATGTATGTTTGAAACAGCAAATGTTTCTCACTTGCCATTTGAATTTTGTATCTTATTTTGTTAGAAAAAGTCCTATTATTGGTTCTGACTTTTGAGAGTCAAATTTAACTGAATGTCAAAATTGTATCTTCTTTTGAGACTTGATCACATTGTTTGAAACATAATAGAAATAAAGGTAACGGAGTTTAGTTCTAGAATGTCATATGTAATTTACTAAATCTAATTGACTTTCAAAGGATGTGTTGAATGGCCCATTTGATTCTTCATCTTTCTTTAGTTGACCTAATAAGATAATATGCAACCTAAACCCCTCAAGTGACTCCCAATTATTACCGTGTCGATTTTGAGCTTATTCTTGAGTTGATTGGCAAATTTCAGGTTTTTTTAGATCATAAGCGCATTGTGTTTGGGGCTTATTTCTGAAACGTTTGAGACCATTAACAAAGAAAAGAAACCATTTCATGGAGATCTTTGACCTATGGGTAATGTGCGTCTCCGTAGATAGTGAGAGATCTTTATACTATTAATACTCTTTATAATAGTAGTTGCCAATTATTCATAGATTTTTTTTTCATGTGCCCTTTTAATAAATTGGAAAGAATAATCAAGGTGTATATTTTGCAATGCTAAATAATCAAAATCTGCTAAGCGATTTTCCTAGAGCACATTTATCATATTACATGAGAATCCGCCTTTGGGTATCCTTTTCTAATAGATATAATTGTGATACGTTTTCTATGTGCATTATATACAGATCACATAGAAGACGGTTGATGAAGTTGAAAACCATACGAATAGGCGCCTGAAGAGTGTTACTATGAAGGATAACTTGGGGATTATGTATTAATATTGTAGCTATAAACATCTTACAATCGTGTATATCATATGTTAATTTCAAGCATCTATTATTTCATATTAATTCTTGAAGCTAGCCGCTCATCGGGCGGGCCTTGAAGCTAGTATATATATATATATATATATATATATATATATATATATATATATATATATATATATATATATATATATATATATATATATATATATATATATATATATATATATATAGTAGGGATTCAATAAAAAATGAAATTAAAATGAAAAGAATAAGAAGTTATTTATAACCACATATTTCAGATAAGAATAAGAAATTTAAAGAGAGATGTGTTGGAAATACGTTCTTTACGTATTTAGGAAGGATCGGTCATTACAACGAGATACATCTAGTATGGGCTCGTGATCTAGTATGTAATAGTATAACCCACAAAACTTACATGTTGGGTGGGCTATATATACCCCCTCCTAGCATGTTAGGAGGGGTTGAAACACACATTTCACACATCTTCTAATCTAATATTTTCTTATTCTCTCCAACCTCTCTCTACTTTATCTCTTTAGTTCCTCATCTATCTCTCTCTCTAGTAATCATCTCCATAGTTAGATAATCCAAGGATTACGATAATCTACAAATGGTATCAGAGCCATGTTTGTAGGTGCATCTGAAATGTGTTGTTGTGGTTTATTCTTATTCTTCTCATTTTATTTAATCTTCTTATTAGATCCTAGCTCTCTATATATATATATTTTGTTAAATAAATTTCAAACTATTCTATATATAAGTTAAAGATTATAGTGTTAATGCAAGTGATGCCTAAAAACATTATTAGTGTTAACTAATCTTTCTTAGTTTTGATCACAACTAACTATACAACACATTTAGTGTAAAACATAAAAACGAATTATTTAACTAACACTATCATCAAGGTAATAATCATATCACTAACCTTTCTTAATCATACTTAGTGATCATCAAAATGATTATTCTTAAAACTCACTTTTGTTAATATGACAAAAGACTTTTTAATAAACTTTCTTTTTTTAGAAAATGTTTTATTAAAATGGAAAATGAAAATTTGAAAATAGCATATTCCATATGCCATTAGAATATCCTTTGAAGGCTTCAAATACCTCAGATATTCCTATCCCACTAAAAGACAAAAAACGGAGCGTACTCTAGGGGCGGTACCTTAAGTGGCTAGGCGGTTCCCTAGCGATATGGAACCGCCGGGCTAGATAAGGTACCGCGCCCAGATAGCCGTTATGTATCCGTTATACTTTGTCTCCTTTAAATAGTGGGTCAAATCTTATTTTCCAACAAGCCTCTTGGACGTTTTTCTCAGCCCCCTTTCTCTTTTCTATAGCATAATGATTAGTAAATGATCACTTAAAGTGTTAAGGATGTTTACATATGATTATCCTCTTGATCCCCTCCTTTACCTTGTCCAATGGGAAGATCACTCACTCACTAGTGTTTTGATAAAGATGAATCTATGAGCTAGTCATATTCATCATGATACCCTTTTTGTTTTAGGTCAATCCATTGTATTTATGAATACTTGGACTAGTTGTGTTCATCCAAGTTATTTGTGAATACTTGGATTTGTTGTATGCATCCATTGCATATGTGTTTGCTTGGATTTGTGTTGTGTAAATCCAAGCTACATGTGTGTACTTAGATAAGTCTAGTTGAGTTGTAATAGATTTGATTAGTAGTTCTCACTAAACTATAAAGTGATGTGGTTGTGTCTTGTGAGTTCTCACTAAACTTGAAAGTGATTAGTAGTTGTGTTGTGTGAAGTTCTCACTTAGCTTCAAAGTGAAGAGTCGTGAAGATTGGTTCTAGCTTTGGATTAGAACTCGACATCTAGCCTTGTGTCGTAAAATGGTGAAGTAGGCAACGTCGTGAAGATTGGTTCTACCTTATGATTTGAACTCGACATCTAGCCTTGTGTTGTTAAATTGTGAAGTAGGCAACGTTGTGTAGATTGGTCCTAGCTAAAGATTAGGTCTCGACATTTATCTTAGTGTCGGAAAATAATGTAAGCGACGATGTAAGGTTTTCTCCGCCGAGAAGGGAGCTTGTGGATATAGTGGAAATCTCGAGTAGGTGTACTCGAGGAGTGGAGTAGAAACGAGGATAGAGCCTCGTTGTCGAACCACTATAAATCTTGGTGTCTTCCCACTAGGTTGTCTCCTTCCTTACTATTTACTTATTTCATTATCATTACACTTACCTATTATCTTTGCTAGTTCATTTGAATTGAACCTAATCATTATGCAACTTAGCTTCAAGCAAAAGATATTTTTGATACAAACCAAATTGAAAGTAATTTTAATTTGGTTGCCAATCGAAGAGAAACTATTCAACCCCCCCCCCTTTCTAGTTTCTACAATTGGTATCAGAGCGATGGTCACTCAAGATCTTTGAAGTATATTGTACTTTGAAACTTGGATCGATCCATTGTCTCCTCAAATTAGAAGGTCAAGTTGTACTAAAGTTTCTCTTTGGTCAAAACTATTTTGTTTTTGAAAAATAGGTCCTTTAATTGATAATATTGCATCCCACTTAAGATTAGTAGCCTTTATGCATTTTAGATATACTATTGAAATGTATCTACTAGTTTTCATCTTGCTTTGTGTAGGTACTCATGAAGATCAATCACTTAATTGATTGTGGATTGAGTTACTTGCACTTGTAGAAGACTCATCTTCATTGATCTTTAACATCTTTGAATGATGATACCAAGATGATTGGGAATGATACTAGTCCTTGAAGACTTAGTATTAATCATAGTCATTCTTGGGCATAGCATTTATTCCTTCATGGATTGCTCTTTGTGGCCAAGGTACGCTTTCGTTCTTCCACACGCCCTTTGATCATTCTTTTGATCATTACTTAACTATGTGCTTGTTCTTGGCATCCTTGCCTTGACATTTGTTTGTGGTTTGTGATTCTTTTCTTTTATCCTCTCAAACCTTCATTGCTTGGATACTTGACTCACTATGGTGATGTAGAGTGAGTTAGTAGTAGCTTAAAGTATCAAGCATGATTTCCATAGTTTGCACCCATACGGTTAGTAGGCCCTTTGTGGGAGAGAAAGTGAATTAATACCTTGCTCATATTTTGGTTTAGACTAAGACTATTATTGAAAGTTATCTTAGTCTATATATGAATAATTGCTTTGTGTTTATTTATTACCAAAGCCGTTTAACGTTTCGCCAGAAAGGCACGTCTTAAACCACTATATATGACACAAGCTCTTCGTTACCACTATTTGAAGATTGTCATTAACCCCTTGAGCATTGGTCATAGTCTTGATTCACTTCCCTTGACTTCTCTCCACTTTACCGTTTTGCTACGAGTAGTTGTTTGTCCGTTTCAATTCTTTTCGATCTCGATTTAACTCGTAATCCTTCTTTAAACATATTGCCTAGTGCTTTGATGATCCAATGTTATTCTAAAAGGTTCATGATATATTTTTAAGTATCTTAGAAAAACTTGGTTTTTAAAATTTGGCGTTTTTCATTGATAAAAACCAGCCTCTGTAGGCGGTTCTTTATCTCTGGCGGCTCAAACCCGCGGTTCCTTATCGATAAGGTACCGCGGGCAGTAAAGTTTGTCAGAGCGCCAGTTTGATTATTTTATTCTTTTTAAAACCACTATCTCTCTCTCCCAAAAACACACAACTGACGTTTTCTTGTCTTCCACCATTGTTGAAGCTTCAAAAACATTCAATCACTCAAATTAATTGATTCCAAGTTGTGGGTTTCACTCATCCTTCATCTAACATCAATTAATTGTAAGTAGTTTCTTTCAATTTCATCTATTTTATTCTAGGGTTCATCCTTTCATAATTGGGGATTTTTAAAATTGAAATTGAATTAAAACCTTAATAGGAATGTGGGTTGACATGGTTATTTTACTATGATTTCTTAGGTTCATATTCATTAAGATTTCACTAAAACCCACTTGTAGAACAAATCCGAACTTTGGCTAAATGATTTTGGTTAAAATATGGATTTGAGATGAACCCATGAACAAGTAGGTAATGACATTGTTAATGCTTACCTAAAAACCTTGTTTTGAAAAACCAATGTTCTAATCCATTGTTGATCTAACATAGATCACGTGTTCTTGGTTAATGATGGAATAGACACATTGTGAACATGAGAATGATATGGATTCAATCCTATGTTTGTCAAGAAATTGATATAACACATTCTCATATCTTTTGTTTGTTGATATTAATTTTTCATATGAGTGATTGGAAAAATATTCTCTTGTTTAGGTACTTATCATGTCTTCGAGATATCAAAAAGATCATGAACGAACACGAGCATACATGCCCTCTTCACCTTACCCTCATCTAACTCACTCTCTCAAAAACTCGTCTAAGTCTCTTGAACATCGTTGTTTCCATGAAGGACGCATCGTTCGTTCCAATTACGCAAATGAGTTTATTCGCTTCATGTTTAAGTCTATTGGGTTTGATTGTCTTCTTGATATTGATGAGCCAATATTTCCTTCGTTTCTTATAGAGTTCTTTAGCTCATTCACATTGATAGGCATCAATAATGGTATATCTATACGATTTTCCATTATGGGGAAAATCATTATTTACACTCTTGAAGAATTCAGTGAATTCTTAGAGTGCCATCTAATGGTTAATGTCGATTCACCGATGCTTGGAGTATTGACTCTTTAGAATCGGCTCCGATTGATGCTCATTATGTGACTGAGCCTCCATCATCTTCAGACATCATTCATGTCATTTCTAAACCTCGTGAACATCCTATTCTTGGTAAATTTCAAGGAGTTGTTCGAACTCTCTCTCCTTGGGAATTACTTACTAGTGATCTTAATGATTTCATGATTCCTTAGGCCGAAATCATTAGGGAAAATGCAATGTGTCTAGATGGGAATCGAGACTTAGTACCCTCCTGTCTTGTACATATGTTGTATTGTGTTGCCACTACAACTCCTTACAATCTCGCATTTTTCATAGCTAGAAGAATTAGATTTGTTCTTCTTGAGTCTAAGTCTAGTCTTCCCTTCGGAATGCTTCTTTCTCGTCTTCTTATAAGAGTTCTTTTTGACTTTCCGTCTTTTCTTTCCTCTCCTTATCACTCTGTTGATCGTGTCATGTCTCCCATTCAAGGTAACATTTCACCCGAGATCAATGCGAACTCGTGTCAAGTCGAAAATACTTCTCAAGAAGAGTCTTCTAGCAACCCTCCTTCCAACTTCATTGAATTCATGTCTTCTTTAATCTCCATTTTGTCCTCCCATGAAGTTGATTCCGACTATCAATTTTATCTCAATCATCTTCTTCGAGAACGTCTCAGAATTGAATCAAGGAATTAGATGTTATGCTCATGGTTACTTGCAACACTCATCTAGGATGATTTCTGACTTTCTTTCCTTCATTTGGTTGTGTATTAACTTATGTTTGGATTATTATTTATTTGGTTCCTAAATGTTGCTTATGCAATGATGTTTGTGATTTACATAGCTTTGTGCATCTTTGTGATAGTTAGCTTATTAGATTATGATCTGTAGTTAACTTTGGCTTGTGAATCTTTTGGTAAAAATTTGGGTTTATAAAAAACTGGGATTGAAATTTTTGAAAGACCTCTGGTCGCGGTTCCATATCGACCCGCGGATCCTTATCGATAAGGAACCGCCGGTCCTAGATAAGGAACCGCCGCCACTGTGTCCGATAGAATCTTTTGCTTTACACTGTTTTCTTAAATCTGTGTAAAATTTGCATGATTTTTTGCAAAAACCTACACATTTCCTAAACTAGGTTACCTAAATTCATTATTCACCTAAAATGATTTTAACCCATTACTAGTTTGGATCATCCCCTCACCCATTTAAACCCACCTTGTTAGTCATGTTCTTCACACATCAAAACATCCTTCCCTAACCCTTAAACCACCCTTGTCAACCATGATTTCTACAAAAACCTCAAACACCCCAAGGAAAACACTTAAGATTAGGATTAAGGTACCCAAGCCTAACTCCTCACCCTTTCACACACCCAAAAATGAGATGGTTCCAATCCTCATTTCCTCATCACCTTCACCACCCCTTGCACCATGCAAGACAACATCCACCCATGGTACTAACCATTCTGTTGGTTCTACCTCCTCTTCATTCAACTCTAGAATGAATGAGCTCTCTTCACCCTTCACTCCAAGTGCACCCTTGGATGTGACCACACAACCCCAACCAATCCAAAGCATTCCTTTTGTGAATGACTTTGATGACACCTTGGTGACTTCACCATTTACCCTCCAAATTCACCCATTTCACCAATCTTGGAGAACATACATCCACACTCACCCATTTCCCCTTTAGGGAACATGCCTCCACTCTCACCCACATCACCCTTGGAGAACATGCCTCCTCCACCTCCACCCAACTCAAACATTCCAATTTTGGGTGTCCCACTTTCTCTCCTTTTGGGTGATCCATACTATGGGTTTCAAGAAACACATGGTCCTAGTTGTCCATGTTGTCTTTACAACCATTACATCATCCATAACCTTAGGATGGAAATGTTTGGACTACATAGGAGGTTGCAAGAGTTCTTGCTTGCCTTGTTCTCCATGCCTCATCCTAGGAGATGAATGATGAGTTTTCTTAATAAGTGTTTTCAACAAAACCAAGCCAAAGAAGACTACTCATCTAGATTTAATGTTAAGCTAGCTTTGTATTAGTTAGTTTTCTCATTTGTCATTGTATTTGCTTCCCTCATGAGTGTTTCATGAAGTTGTTCTATGGATTTAGCTTTATGTGTTCCTATTCTTATGTGCACATTAATCAACTTTAATTTGAAATTAAAATTGAACCTAAATCTATCACAACCTCTAAAAACTTGACTAAAATTGGTTCAAAATGATATCTAAATTATTTTGTCACCCTTTGTCAAGACATTCTTTGTGAATGTGTTGCTTTATGCAACCCTATCATAATTTGGTGCTAATAGAGGTAAAATTCCAAGATTTGCAACTTTTTGAAAAAGTCTTAGTTTTTCCCAAAACCCTGGAAAAACATGGTTTCATGTCCACTGGACGCGGCTCACTAAAAGTCGCGCGGTTCCTTATGTGATAAGGAACCGCCGGTCCCTTTAAGGTACCGCGGACAGAAATCAATTTTTGACGATTTTTTGGTCAAAACTTTTAAAACCCTATACCCAGTCAAGATTCCTTGTTTACTCAAATTGACTAAACATTCCTTGACACTTCACATTTTGTATTCAAATTCTTACCTTGATTACATTTTACTTATACCCTAACCTTGAGATTTCATTCTCACACCTTCCCAACCTTGAGAATTCATTCTCACACAACCTTGAGATTTCATTCTCACACCTTTCCAACCTTGAGATTTCATTCTCACACCCTCACAATGCCTAACTCATACTTTCATAACCTTGAAATTTCATCGTCACAACCTCACTCACCCAAAGCTTCCTCATCCAAGCTTTCAAAGAAACCGAAAATCTCGGTTCGACCTATTTGGGTTAAGAAGAATGAACCATCTTCCTCCAAACCACCCAAAAACCCTACCTTCTCTCCAATCAAGTATTCGAATGAGACTTATACCATTAACCCCATCACCGAAGCTAAAGAAAATGTTCCCCCACCACCACAATCCTTCAATACCCCTCAACTCAATGATCTTTCAACCTTCCCAAACCTCACAAGGCATTGTGAAAACATTTCCAAACCCATTACCCCTCCACCACCAAACCCTAGGTTTGATGCCATACCCTCATCAAACGATTTTGTGTTGCATCATGGATCCTCGTGTGCTTGTTGTCGATTTCAACAAATTGAACTTGCTCATGTATATGAGAAGTTAAATTTCCTTGAATTCCTCCTCACTCGACCTCCTATCCAAGTTTTCGTCCCGGTGGACAAAACTTCGAATGATGCATCGTCGTCTTATTTTTCCAACTAAAGGCCTAACTACTCTTAGAGTCTTTATCACTTTAGTTGTTTTAGAGTCTTTTATTTTTTAAGCAATCTTGGAAAATTATCACTATTAGAATAGCTTATGCTTAGTGGTTTATTTTCCATATTTCTTGCTTTAGATACTCATATTGTGTGTATGACTATCTACTTTGTTGTGTCTTTTCTTTTATGTAACCTTTGTGTTGTTTGTGTGTTATTTCCTTAGTTCTATTTTGAGTTGATCATGGTTAATTTTTACGATTGCTTATGGGTGATTCCATCAATTCTAAACTTTAATCCATTGACAAGCTTATCATCTTCATTGGATTGAAGTTTGATTTTGTCAATTACCTTTTTGGACAAACTTAGCAAAATACTTGCTTCTAATTTGAGATTTCTTCTCTCTCTCCCTCTCAAGTTACTTAGTAGGTAGTGATCATATATACATTGGTGTTTCTTTCCTTTCTACTAACCTTTGTGTAGCATGTCACCTTAGCTCATATACTTGGTGCCCCAAGCAAGGGGGAGCAACCTCCAAGGGGGAGCTACTAGCAAAGTTCGATGTTCTTCAAAGACTTGTGCTAACCTTTTTGCTACGACAAAGGGGGAGAAATGATAGTGATAAACTCGTTAATAATTCGTTATTTTGTGTTTCTATGCAAATGAGTTTATAGTTTGTCGTAATCAAAAAGGGGGAGATTGTTAATGCAAATGATGCCTAAAAATATTATTAATGTTAACTAATCTTTCTTAGTTTTGATCACAACAAACTATACAACACATTTAGTGTAAAATATAAAAACAAATTATTTAACTAACACTATCATCAAGGTAATAATCATATCACTAACCTTTCTTAATCATACTTAGTGATCATCAAAATGATTATTCTTAAAACTCACTTTTGTTAATATGACAAAAGACTTTTTAATAAACTTTCTTTTTTTGGAAAATGTTTTATTAAAATGGAAAATGAAAATTTGAAAATAGCATATTCCATATGTCATTAGAATATCCTTTGAAGGCTTCAAATACCTCAGATATTCCTACCCCACTAAAAGACAAAAAACGGAGCGTACTCTAGGGGCGGTACCTTAAGTGGCTAGGCGGTTCCCTAGCGATATGGAACCGCCGGGCTAGATAAGGTACCGCACCCAGATAGCCGTTATGTATCCGTTATACTTTGTCTCCTTTAAATAGTGGGTCAAATCTCATTTTCCAACAAGCCTCTTGGACGTTTTTCTCAGCTCCCTTTCTCTTTTCTATAGCATAATCATTAGTAAATGATCACTTAAAGTGTTAAGGATGTTTACATATGATTATCCTCTTGATCCCCTCCTTTACCTTGTCTAATGAGAAGATCACTCACTCACTAGTGTTGTGATAAAGATGAATCTATGAGCTAGTCATATTCATCATGATACCCTTTTTGTTTTAGGTCAATCCTGTTGGGAATAAATCTATGCTTATTTGTTTCCCTTGCTAGTTGATTATTCATACCCCTACTAGAGTAAGTTCCCCCTGCTAAATAACAAAGGCAGGGGGATCAGTTCCCCTGCTGGAGTCAAAGGCCCTGCCGTCAAAGATAAACATGGAATAGATTTTTACGCGTTTCAGTTATTATTCCTTAATACTTTCCATAGTTTGTTAGTAGTGATCTTGTACGTGGGTCCTTGTATCTATAAAAGGACTCACTAGATTAGCATGCAAAGTGTGTCTTTCTCATTTCGTTTTTCATTATTATTACTTTAAGGTTTTGTAAACCCTAATACCACTTTGGGTATTCGTATATCTTTGATATATTAAAGTTCAACGTTTGAATCTTATTTGTTCTTGTGCTAAACATTACATTCCGCATCTTGTTTAGTTACTTTGCTTTGCAAAGTTTCTCTAGTGTTAGATTGAATTCTTTCTCTCTATCACAACCCTTAAACAAGCTATTAAGGTTTAAGATCTGACTTTGGGATCAACAAGTGGTATCAGAGCTTGTTGAGAAACTTTGTCTAAATCAAGAACAAAATCCTCATAGCAAACATGTCTTCAGATTCATCCACAAACAGCAACAACCATAATAATCTCAAGTTACCCATGTTGGATCCTGAAAACTTTGAATTATGGGAATTCAGAATCCAACAATACCTGAAAATGGAACACTACGTTCTTTGGGAGATCATATAGTTTGGTGATCAATTCAACAAAATGGTGGCAGTTGAAGAAGGCAAGGATGAAGGTGAAAGTTCCAAAGGTAAGGACAAGAAGAAATCTGCTGCTCTATGTGATAAGGAAATACTGGCTAGAAGGCATGATGTCAGGGCTCACAGCTCATTGCTGTTGGCCCTACCAGATAGACATCAACTCAGATTCAGGAAATACAAAACAGCTAAGGAACTATGGGAATCCATAGGCAAAACCTTTGGAGGAAATGAAGCCACAAAGAAGAAGAAAAATCAAATGCTGAATGATTTTGCTTCTTTCAAAGCAATTGGTGATGAATCAATTGGAGCTATTTACAATAGACTTCAAGACATGGTGGCCCACTTGGAATTCTTTGATATTGAAGTATCAAAAGAGCAGGTGAACACCAGGTTTCTTAACAGTCTCCAGAAAGAATGGTTTGTCTATAAGGCAATTTGGCAGAATAAGGATGATTTGGATGAAAAAGACATTGATGACATATATAATAACTTAAAGGTTTTTGAACCTATTGTCAATGAAATGATGTCAAAAGGAACAATCCCCACCAATTCAAGTGGAATCATCGATTCCCCTGCTAACATGGCATTCATATCACAAAGCAGTGGAATCTCCAAGAACAGTGGAATAGAAGGAGCCCCTGCTACCTATTCCCCTGCTACCAGGTCTGGACCTTCCTATGATGAAGAAAGACCAGCTACATTCAGCCTTGATACTGCATGTGCTTTTATAGCATCACAAGGGCCACAAGGATCTACAGTATTACATGAAGATCTAAATCAAATCAGTAAGCAAGCGCTAGAAGAATTGGATATCAAGTGGAATATGGCTTTGCTCAGCATGAGAGCCAACAGGTTCCACAAGAAGTATGGAAAGAAGATCACAATTAATCCCTCTGATGTGGCTGGGTTTGATAAAACAAAAGTTGAATGCTACAATTGTGGCAAGAAGGGTCATTTTGCCAGGGAATGCAGAGGACCTAAGTCTGGAAATAGCTATAGAAAGGAGACAAGAGATGATGATTCTGGTGCTAAAGCTATGGTAGCCATGCAGGGAATAGATGGAGCAAATGGATGGGACTGGAGTGCTATGACAGAAAATGTGGAAAGAAATCAAGCCTTGATTGCTGAGGAAAAGGAAGAAGACTTTGCACTTATGGCTATGTCAAGTTCCAGTTCTGACAATGAGGTATATGATGACTCATATTGTACTAAAGCTTGTAGGAAAAATACTGAGTCTTTGAATGATCAAATCAGAAAGGTAAAAGCTGACTATATCAATTGTGATAATGATCTTGATAATTACAAACGTGCTTTAGAACAACTAGAGTCCACCATAAGAGAGTATAGGCAAAGAGAAAGTGAGTATAGGGATCACATTGTGATTCTAGAAAGAGATGCAAAGGAGAATAACCAATCTATAAAAGTTTTAACTGTTGAACTTGAAATTTTCAAAGCTAACCAAAAGATAGATGAGGAAACTGTTGAAAAATTTGGAAAAGCTTCAAAAGATTTAACCAAGGCATTTGAAATTGGTCAATCTCCTAAGGACAAAACAGGGTTTGGAATTAAGAATATGAATGCTACTATACCACCACCCCCTGCTAACATCCATGCTGCCTATCCTAGAAAAGACTTGTCATGGACTGGTCTCCCTTGTTTTGAAAAACAGGATGACATTGAGTTTGACTTGAGTGATTATATACCTAATAACCTTGATACAGAAGAGTCTCTAGTTAAAACTAGTGTCATTAGGGATGTTAAACAGGAACAGGTTGGCTTAAAGCAAATTGACAACCCTGTTAGATTTTCAAAAGAAGGAATTTCTAGCAGCAATCCAAATTCTAAGAGTATCTCTCCCAAGTCTAAGGCTAGGCCACAGTCTCCTAAGCCTACCATTAAATATGCTGGTATGTACAGGAATATCAGAGGTAATCAAAGAAATTGGAATGACCAAAAGTCTCATCAATTAGGAGAAGACTTTGTGATCAATACCAAGCCCTGCTTCACATGTGGCAGTTTTGAACACACTTATCAAGAGTGTAAGGCACCAATGGAGATGGTGGCTGCAAATCCCTTAAAGGATATGCAACCTAAAGCCATTCTTCTAAATGCAGGGGCAAAATCCTTTTCCCCTGCCAAGTATGTTGCCCCTGCCTTAAGAAATAGAGTGACTGAGAAATATGTTGTTCCAGCCCTTAGAAAGGAAAATGATGTTCACCCAAAGCCCAACACTTCTGTGACCATCCCAACACCTTATACTGCATATAGATCTGGCCCTAGACCTTACCAACACACAAACAGAGGCCAAAACAAAAGGTGGGTTCCCTCTGCTAAGCATAAGGATTCCCCTGCTAAAACTGGGGTATCCCCTGCTAGAAAAGTTGTACATTCTAGGAACATGGGAAGATGGGGAAAAGCTGTGAAAGCCTCAGCTCGTTGGGTTTGGGCACCCAAAAGGGGTACTCAATCTAATGGTGTATCTCTAGTTTTCGATAAGCTATCCTACATTGATACACGAGGTAGATCCAAGTCTGTAATGGCTTGGGTCCCCAAGAAAAACTAATTTGTTTTTCCTTTTGCAGGTGACAAAGAAGACAAGGGATGATAGAGCATATTGGGATAGTGGATGCTCAAGAAGTATGACTGGACACAAAGCTTACTTGTCTAACTTTGTGCCCCTGCATGACAATGATGGTGTTTCTTTTGGAGATGGGCATGGAACTATAACAGGAAAAGGAAATATTGTCACAAATGGGATAACTTTTGACAATGTGTACTTGGTGAAAGAACTCAAGTATAATCTCTTCAGTGTGTCACAGATGACTGATAACAAGAATTTTGTCTTGTTTACTGACACTAAATGCTTGGTATTAGGAAAGGAGTTTGTCTTGCCAAAAGACACTCCAATTGTTCTCAGAACACCAAGACAGAAGAACATGTACACAATTGATCTCAAGGACATATCTCTCCAAGACAACGAAACATGTTTCATTGCCAAAGCTTCAGCAGATGAATGTAAGAAATGGCATAGAAGACTTGGTCATCTTAATTTCAAGAACATGAACAAACTAGTAAAGCATAATCTGGTTCATGGTCTTCCTTCCAAGTCTTTTGCCACTGAACATACTTGTGCAGCATGTATGAAAGGGAAGCAACACAGAGCATCTTGCAAGTCAAAAACAAGTATGTCCACCACCAAGCCATTGGAACTACTGCATATGGATCTTTTTGGTCCTACTTTTGTGGCAAGTATAATGAAGAAATGGTACTACTTAGTGATTACTGATGATTTTTCAAGATTTACATGGACATTCTTTCTATTTGAAAAGAGTGACACTGCTGATGTACTCATTGGGTTCATCAATCAAACTGAACTGTCAAAAAGCATGAAGGTAGTTACCATAAGATCAGACAATGGTGGTGAGTTCAGAAATCAGAAACTAGATTCTTTCTGCATAAACAAAGGCATCAAGAGGCAATTCAGCATTGCTAGAACACCTCAACAGAATGGAGTGGCAGAAAGAAGGAATAGGACACTCATTGAAGCTGCAAGAACTATGCTGTCTGATTCCAAACTTCCAGTTATCTTTTGGGCTGAAGCTGTATCTACTGCTTGCTATGTACAAAACAGGGCCTTGGTTGTCAAGGCACACAACAAGACCCCTTATCAGCTGTTTAATGGAAGACCTCCCTTAATTGACTTTTTCAGACCTTTTGGGTGTCATGTTATCATCTTGAACACCATTGACAATCTTGGTAAGTTTAGTGAAAAGGGTGATGATGGATACTTTGTGGGTTATTCCTTAAACAGCAAGGGATATAGGGTCTTCAACAAGAAGACAAGCAAAATCACAGAAAATCTTCATGTGAACTTTCTTGAAGACAAACCTGAAGATGTTCAAACAGGTCCTGACTGGTTCTTTGATATAGATGTACTTTCCAAGTCCATGAATTATGTACCTGTTGTCTTGCAGAACACTAACATTTCAGGTACTCAAGAAACAATTGGTGCAGAGAAGTCACCTCTGAGGTACATGAATGTACCCTCATTGTTTCCTAGTGAAGCTGATAAACAAGAAGATAATTCTGCTTCAGGAAAAGAACAGCCAATCTCATCCCCTGCTATGACTGAAGGTAGTGGAATGGCTGAAAGCAGTGGAATCCAGGATTCCCCTGCTAGAGGAATTGATTCCTCTTTCACAAAGGATCATGATGCTAATGAGACTACTGATGCAGAAAGAGAATCCCCACTCATCTCATCATCTACACCCATAAATGATGGGCCTATCATATCCAGCAGTGGAAGCAGAATCATCAAGAGTGGAGGCCCCAGTTATTCAGAGCTTCATTCTGCTCACAAGCACCCATCTTTAGGTCATGCTGTCTCATTTGGAAGTTCCTTTGAGGACTTCTTTCCTAATCAAAATAGCCCCATCAATTCTGATTTGGAAGAAGATGAAACAGAAGTCATCATGCAGCCTACCTATAGAATCAATAAGGATCATCCTATCTCTCAGATCATCGGCAATCCTGAAGCCCCCATACATACAAGGTATACAGCAAAGGAGCACAGCTTCATTGCTAATATCACCATGAAGTTCAATCATGACAACATGCAATGTTGTCTGTTTACTGCATTTTTGTCACAAGAAGAGCCAAAGAAGATTTTTCAGGCTTTAAATGACCCAAGCTGGGTTGAAGCCATGCAAGAGGGGCTCTTACAATTCGACATACAAGAGGTTTGGATTCTGGTTGATTGTCCCAAATGGGCAAGGCCTATTGGGACCAAGTGGGTACTCAGGAACAAAAAGGATGAAAGGGGAATAGTTGTCAGGAACAAAGCAAGGTTAGTGGCACAAGGGTATACTCAGGAAGAAGGGATTGATTATGAAGAGGTGTTTGCTCCAGTAGCCAGGATTGAAGCTATTAGATTATTTCTTGCTTATGCCTCATTCATGGACTTCACTGTTTTCCAGATGGATGTGAAAAGTGCCTTCTTATATGGAACCATTGATGAAGAAGTCTATGTCATGCAACCACCAGGGTTTGAAGACCTAGAACATCCAGACAAAGTCTACAAGGTGAAAAAGGCTATGTATGGACTCCACCAAGCTCCCAGAGCCTGGTATGGTACTCTCTCTAAATATCTTCTAGACAATGGATTTAGCAGGGGGAAGATTGAATCAGACCCTGTTTACCAAGAAACAAAAGGGTGACCTTCTGCTAGTACAAGTCTATGTGGATGACATCATTTTTGGATCAACTAACTCCATGCTTAGCAAAGAGTTTGCCAAATTGATGCAGGATAAATTCCAAATGAGTGTCATGGGAGAACTAAACTTCTTTTTGGGGTTACAAGTTCAGCAGCGGAAAGATGGGATATTTATATCACAGGACAAATATGTGGCTGAGATTGTGAAGAAGTTTGGCATGTCTGATGGAAAGAAAGTGTCCACTCCAATGGACAAGGATCATCCATGGGGTAAGGATGGTCCTGGAAAACCTATAGATGTCAGGAACTACAGATCTATGATTGGGTCTCTTATGTATCTCACTGCTTCAAGACCTGACATTATGTTTGCAGTCTGCTTATGTGCAAGATACCAGGTGTCACCAACTGAGTGTCACTTATTTGCAGTAAAAAGGATTTTTAGGTATCTAAAATGTCATCCTACCTTAGGACTCTGGTATCCAAAGGAGTCACCATTTGAGCTGATAGCTTATTCAGATAGTGATTATGCTGGTGATAACAATGATAGGAAATCTACAACAGGGGGATGCCAATTTTTGGGGAGCAGGCTTATATCTTGGCAATGTAAGAAGCAGACTATCATGGCAACATCCACAACTGAAGCTGAGTATGTAGCAGCTGCTGCATGCTGTGGTCAAGTTCTTTGGGTGCAAAATCAATTGCTTGATTATGGGTACAACTTTCTTAAAACCAAGATATTCATTGACAACAACAGCACTATTTGCATCATAAAGAACCCTGTTTTTCATAGCAAAACCAAACACATTGAAATTAGACATCACTTTATCAGAGATTGTTTTGAAAAAGGACTGATTGTCCCTGAGAAAATTGATACAGAACTTAATGTTTCTGATCTTTTAACAAAAGCTTTTGAGGTAGGGAGGTTTCAGTATCTGGTTGCAGGTATTGGAATGGTTACTCCTTAAAATCTGATGTCTATTTTGTCATGTGTAATCAGGGTTACTTCACTGCTGTTGTTGTATAATTGTTAGTCAATTTTACCATTTCTTTCATTCCACTGCTTTTTAACACTGATTCCCCTGCTTGGGGTTCATTCCCCTGCCAAGAGGATTTTTCTCTTAAGCTGGGTGTGTTCTTTTTACAAAAGTGGTTTTATGTGGTTTTAGACTAACAATGCAGAGGTTCATATGGTGCATACTATACTCCTTGGTGGATCAGGTATATACTCTATGTTTCAGGGGAGGTTAGGTCAAACCTTTAGGATTCAGGGTATTCTTAGGATACTCATATATGATTCTAGATCATATCCATTGGTGAGTGAGGGTTCAGGGTAATGATGACTTGCTGCACAGCTTGTCTGAACTCTGAAACCTTGAGGCACTGTAGTGTGTGTTTACATTTCTTTATTAAAGCAGCTTGCTGTTCAAATACAGATGTGTGGCACACATTGCCAAGACTAACTGACCGTAGGTAAGGGACAAGGTTGGGATGGTGACTGGGGTATGCATGTTTTCTTGGGTTAACCTGGTGTAGGGGGGACTTATGTATTGACTTTTTGTAATTGGGACCTTTGTTGAATAGAGGACTCTTGAGTCTCTATGTATCTATCTTGTCTGATACAAGTGTGTGCATTAGAGCAGAGCTGGTTAGCATTGGTCTCTCCATGATTAGTCCAATACCCTTAGGATAGTTTTCCCCTGCTTTTATCTTTTCATTCCCCTGCCAACATATCATTCCCCTGTTTGACCGTTGACCGACAATGCCGTTACCCTGTTCATAGCCGTTGGGCCTGCTAGCTAAATTTTTGGTTAGGGAATATTCTATTGTTTTTAAAAGATATTTAAGGCGCTTCCTTCGCTGATTGGTAATCTTTTCCTTTTTATTTCAAATAAACTAATTTTTTATCAAGATTTATCTTTGATATTTTTGCAATTTGAAAATTTTGGTCCAATCACAGCTCTCTAATTCGCCTATATAAACTTAATTCCCTTTACCAACAGGCTCATCTTTCTCTCACGACTTAATCCCACTTACCTCTCATCTCTATAAACCTTTCACCTATTTTCAAAATTCATCATGACTCTTAAAATTGCTTCTAATCATAACCAAATTGCTTTGCTTCATGATGAACCAGCCGAGTTTGCTGAGGCTGTGGCCTTTCTAAAGTCCTCACACTTCAGAGTGGCCGTTCTCATCAATCCTCGCATTTATACCTCACACATTCAACAGTTCTGGTCTAAAGCCATGACCAAAACAGTGAATGGAGAGGTCATAATTCAAAGCACAGTTGATGGTCATTCCAACGTAATCACACTTGCCTCCATCAGGGAGAATCTCCTCCTTGATGATGAGGATGGAATAACCAACTTTTCTGAGGCTGAAATTTTTGAAGGTCTTGATAAATTGGGGTATAAACTTTCTGAAAATCAAAAATTAAAGTTTGCTAAAGGCCAGTTTGCCCCTCATTGGAAATATTTGATTCATACTATTATGTAATGTTTGTCACCAAAAACCACTGCTTTTAATGAGGTTGGTAGTGAGATAGCTTCTGCCCTGATCTGCTTTGCAACAGGAAGGAAGTATTGTTTTTCTCAAATGATTTTTAAAGGCATGGTTAAAAATGTTTCAAGCACCTCAAAGTTTTGTATGTATCCAAGGTTTATAGAAATTTTGCTGAATATGAGTGATCATGGTCCCATTACACACAGAAACTATTTTTCAGCAACCAAACACACAACCAAACTTTTCACCACATTACTTGCACCATCACCTTTGTTTTCTGGCAGAAACATCCCATTCACTTCAATTATGCTAGACCAAATCAGACGGGAAGAAGCCAAAAATCAAACAGCCATAAATCAACCTGCTGAATCCCCTGCCAAGAACCTACCACCTGCTGATCCACAACAAGAAAGGCGTTCAAAATCCAGGTTTGCCAGGTCTCCCTTGCCTGGTGAATCTTCACAAGCAGCAGAAAGGAGAGTCTCCAAGAGTTTGGAGCAACCTGGGGGTTTGGCTGCCACTACTGTCTCATCCTCAAGGGGTGAGCAGGATAGTGACACCATCAATAAGTCCTCTCCCCCACTCCATGATATCCAACAAGGGGAGAAATTCCCTTCTAGGATTGAGAGCAGTATGAAACCTTTGACAAATCTGGAATTGACGAAAATGTGCATGAGTCTGAAAAGGCAGAATGCACAACTAGTACAAGATGTCAAAAAGCAAGGTCTAGTTATCTCTCAACTGGAAACCAGACTTGCTACTCTTGAGGGGAGGAGAAAGCCCAGACTGATTCTTTCCACATATGAGGATGCTTCCAAAGGGGAGGAAATTCCACACACAGAAGGATCTACTGAGTATTATTCATATCCTGGTGGGGAGCATGGAAAGATAACAAGTGCTAAGAAAGGGATGGAGAGAGAAAGTGCTGATAAGGGAAGTGACAAGGGGAGTGCAACCAAAGATATTGCTCAAACATTGCTCACCATGGGCAATCAAGAAGAAGCCCCTGCTTCAAAAGTTTCCCCTGCCATTGCTGATCCCACTGCTGTAAGTTTATCCCCTGCTAAGAACATTACTCAAACATTTGTTAGGAAGAACAGAAAGCAACCAGCTCAGAAGGGGATAACAATCAAAGAACCTGCATCTAAAGCAAAACCAGCACCAGCAGTGGATCCAAAAGACAAAGGAAAAGGAATCATGGTGCAACAACCCAAGAGAAAATACAAGCATCTGACTCCTGAACAGCAGAAGGTCCAAGAAGCACATGATGCACAAGTAGCTCTCAGGCTACAACAAGAGGAAATGGATATGCAGGATCAAAGAATGGAGAAGATGAGGCCCAAAGATATGCTAAAGCAGGTTGAGATTATGCATAGGGAACTAGATGACAGGGTACCTCATGTTGGAGAGTTTCTTGATCAATGGGAGAAGGAGTTGAAAAATGCTCCTTTGGAAGACAGGTATGAGTTGACTTGCCTTGTTTACAAATATCAAACTGAATATCTGGAAAGAAGGGCAATGCAAATTCAGAGTGAGAAGTATCGAACGTCAGAGAAAAGGCAACTTGATCACTACAAAGTTCTGCTTAAAAGGCATAGAAAGTGGAAGGATGGTGACTTCAGAGATATGAGCTTTGAAGCCATAAAGAGAGCAGTCAGACCAGTTCTAAAGTTGTATGATGTGGAGGATTGGATGACTATCAACACTCCTGAGGAAGCTGAGTATCTTAGGAGACAAAGTGAAGTGCTACAGAAAGCTAGAGCAACAAAGAAAAGAAAAGCTGGAGAGACTACACAAGCAGGCGCATCATCCCAAGCAGGGGCATCGCACCAAGCAGGTGAAAGTTTTCCAGAAGTACTTGAGAAGTCTGTACTTAATGTACAAAGAGCAGCAAAGAGACTCAAGAGAATGGAGCAAGTGGGCATAATTACTAAAGAGTCTCAAGGGCCATCAAATGATGAAATTGATAAACAGCTGATTTTGCAAGAAAATGATGAAATCTCACCTAGTGAACTTGGAAAGAAGTTTGCTATTATAGAGTATGCTGTTTATGAACACAAAGGGAGGACTTGGTGGAAGCTTACAAGGGCTGACAATACAGCACAGACATTTCTAAGCCTAGATGTCATGTTTCAAATTTTGGATAGTGAAGACTTAGAAGATCTGTGGAAAATATTGAAGAAAACGTTTGCTGCAAAACCTCCTACCATGGATGGTGTGGAGAAGGATTGGGTAATCTGGGAGTGCATGCATAGAATGTATGAACATGAATTATTTGATCCTCTATTTGATGCAGTGAATAAAGGAGATTTGGTGTATTGGAAGCTATTTACAAATTCTGGGGTCTATGAAGTAGTAATGGAAGGTGTGAGTTTTTATTTACTCAATCATAGGTATTATCCCTTCTCTCAGGAAACCTTGAAGAAGTTAGCACAGGCTAAGTTAATAGTTGATGCCAAAAAGCCTGTTGCTTATGATCTGGTAAGAATGGTTCATAGTCAGATTTGGCCAGAGAGTTTGTAAGCATCCTCATCAACTAGCATTTATTCAGAAACTTGTCTTTAGGGGAAAGCACAAGTTTAGGGGAGGATTGTTGGGAATAAATCTATGCTTATTTGTTTCCCCTGCTAGTTGATTATTCATACCCCTGCTAGAGTAAGTTCCCCCTACTAAATAACAAAGGCAGGGGGATCAGTTCCCCTGCTGGAGTCAAAGGCCCTGCCGTCAAAGATAAACATGGAATAGATTTTTACGCGTTTCAGTTATTATTCCTTAATACTTTCCATAGTTTGTTAGTAGTGATCTTGTACGTGGGTCCTTGTATCTATAAAAGGACTCACTAGATTAGCATGCAAAGTGTGTCTTTCTCATTTCGTTTTTCATTATTATTACTTTAAGGTTTTGTAAACCCTAATACCACTTTGGGTATTCGTATATCTTTGATATATTAAAGTTCAACGTTTGAATCTTATTTGTTCTTGTGCTAAACATTACATTCCGCATCTTGTTTAGTTACTTTGCTTTGCAAAGTTTCTCTAGTGTTAGATTGAATTCTTTCTCTCTATCACAACCCTTAAACAAGCTATTAAGGTTTAAGATCTGACTTTGGGATCAACAAATCCATTGTATTTATGAATACTTGGACAAGTTGTGTTCATCCAAGTTATTTGTGAATACTTGGATTTGTTGTGTACATCCATTGCATATGTGTTTGGTTGGATTTGTGTTGTGTAAATCCAAGCTACATGTGTGTACTTGGATAAGTCTAGTTGAGTTGTAATAGATTTGATTAGTAGTTCTCACTAAACTATAAAGTGATGTGGTTGTGTCTTGTGAGTTCTCACTAAACTTGAAAGTGATTAGTAGTTGTGTTGTGTGAAGTTCTCACTTAGCTTCAAAGTGAAGAGTCGTGAAGATTTGTTCTAGCTTTGGATTAGAACTCGACATCTAGCCTTGTGTCGTAAAATGGTGAAGTAGGCAACGTCGTGAAGATTGGTTCTACCTTAAGATTAGAACTCCACATCTAGCCTTGTGTCGTTAAATTGTGAAGTAGGAAACGTTGTGTAGATTGGTCCTAGCTAATGATTAGGTCTCGACATTTAGCTTAGTGTCGAAAAATAATGTAAGCGACGATGTAAGGTTTTCTCCGCCGAGAAGGGAGCTTGTGGATATAGTGGAAATCTCGAGTAGGTGTACTCGAGGAGTGGAGTAGAAACGAGGATAGAGCCTCGTTGTCGAACCACTATAAATCTTGGTGTCTTCCCACTAGGTTGTCTCCTTCCTTACTCTTTACTTATTTCATTATCATTACACTTACCTATTATCTTTGCTAGTGCATTTGAATTGAACCTAATCATTATGCAACTTAGCTTCAAGCAAAAGATAGTTTTGATACAAACCAAATTGAAAGTAATTTTAATTTGGTTGCCAATCGAAGAGAAACTATTCACCCCCCCCCCCCTTCTAGTTTCTACATATAGGTCGAGCTTTGTTGTAGTTTTTGAATTCACGTTCTTAAAAGCTAAAGAAAAGGTTTCAAACTAACTTAGAATTTTGTAATATCTATTATGCAGTCGTATAAAAACGAGAGAATATTTTGTTGATTTTTAAGTGAGACCGTAAGAAAAGATAGAGAAACATATTATGATGTAAACTTGTTTAATAGTATCACACTTGTGTATATATATTTGATCTAACAAAAAACTCTTCGGCAAAGATTATTTAACTCCATGAGTCAACAAAAAGTTTTTAAAAAGGGAAAATTCTCAAAATATCTATTTTTTAAGGGTGTTTGTGAAAATGCCTTAAAATTTTCATTTTTCTGTAAATACCCCAAGGCATCCGAGACATCCGACATCTTGCACCATATGGTGACACGTGTCTGACAAAAGTACAGGATGCCTCGAGATGCCTCAGGTGTCGTGGATGCCTCGGGACACGTATCGCTTTATGAAACAAGATGCATCGGAAGCTTTGGATACTTCGGATGCCTTGAGACAGTTTGGGAAACAAAATTTTTTTGGGGCAATCAACACCCACAACCTTTGTGTATGAGGCATTTACAAAATTTTCCCTTTAAAAAAAATAGTTGGAGGAGTTATTAAAATTTACCAACCCAACCTCCACATTTTATCATAAACTTCAACCACTAAATTAAATGTTCAATTCATTACTTCTATACCTACCATTCATCCTCTTTTCAAAACATATTTATCTTCCTCATTCAGTTTTCATTTATCTTTGTTTCCTAAAACAAAAATCATAACTGCAATTCGTAAATAATTTTAGGAACCAAACGAGAATTAGTAGATACACTAATCCATACCTCCATGAACCAAAAACTCACCCACCAAATGGAAATTTTTGATTGAGAAACATGTGGATGATGAAAATAAACCCACAAAGAGGTCCCAAGAAACCATCACTACCGTTGCTATCACGGCGGGTGGTGGGTTTTTTTTCATATACTTCAGTGCAATGTTCTTTAAAGTGGGTAAAAGTGCATGTTGCGTTTGTGTTGCTTTGTTTTTTTTGCTCCGAATGATGTTTTTATACCTTTGTGTTAACTCATTCTTGAAGTATCGGTGGGTGTTGAAATCCTTTCGGGTTTTATCGATTGTTTTTGGAATATGTTAAACTTTCTTTGTCCAATGTTGCATAACCGTAAAGAAAGCTTAAAAATCGGGTCACGGTATGATTGTCTATTTAACGACTAGTCGTAGTCGTATCGTTTTATATATCACTGAAGAAAATATATATCGATTATCACTACCACTAGTCGTTAATTAGAAAATCATATTTTGACCCTATTTGTATGCTTTCCTAAGGATTATGCAACATTCCACAAAGAAAAGTTTAACGATTCCCGAAAAAAATTAATAAAACCCAAAAGTATTGCAACATCCACCGGTAGTTCAGGGATGTAATGCAATTGAGCATTCAGTCGAGCATGAGTTAACAAAAAGATATTCAAAACGCTTTTCGAAGGTAGAACCAAAGCAACACAGACGTATTATGCAATTTTACCCACTTTAAAAAACATTGCGGTGATGTAGATGAAAAACCAACACTCGTTGTGATAGCAACCACATGCATGGTTTCTTGGGAGTTCTTCGTGGGTTTATTATCATCATCCGAAAAATAAATGAAAACAGTTGCAATATAGTCTATCATATAAGAGGCACTGTAATTAAACTCTTAACATTAAAAGCCCTAATTCATTATTCTTATTGTATGATTTTAGTTTGTTTGTTTTGTTATGATCTTGATTACTTTTTGAATCACGTTACAAATGCAGTATTTCTCATAATGAAATCGGTAGTTTGTTTCTTTCACACAATTCATTCCAAAATCGTATAAAGGAGGAACTTAATTTGATTACTATTTTAAGGAGCGTATGTTTCAGATAATATAGGCGGTGTATGTTTCTGCTTATAAGCGGGCTTATGAGCTTATTTGATTTTAGCTTTTAGTTCATACGCCCTAATTTTCTGGCTTATTTTGATACTTATGGGCTTGTATAAGTTTATCATGTCGTAGTAAACTTATATAAGCCCACAACTCTCAAAATAAGTCAGAAAATTGAGGCTTATGAAATATAAGCCGAAATCAAATAAGATCATAAGCCCACATATAAGCCGAAACAACCATCCCTTATATAGTCCGCTTACGCTCATTTGGTTTTGGGCTTATGTTTCATAAGCCCAATTTTTGTGGCTTATTTTCAAAATTCTCGGCTTATATGAGTTTACTATGAGATAATGAACTTATATAAGCTGAAAAGTTTCAAAATAAGCCATAAAAAGTAAGCTTATGAAAAAAACACCCCTAAATATGATAATAGGTGACTCATGAGATGAATGAAGTTAGAACTTTTTAGGATTTTGATTTAGGCAAAAAGTCATATATATAATGTCAGTTACTAGTCATAAATATACAAAACTGTGGTGAATGAATCTATATGATTAGCACATGTTAGTTTTACGATCATGATTCTGTGTAGAGTATCACAGGTCATGTTGGACGTTTTGTTAGCAGATAACAGTAAAATTTCGAAGACGGCCACCTTGTATAAATAAACCGTGTTTGTTGGATCAAGGATTAAGTCACCTGATAGAGGTTTCATTGTGTTGTAAGTTTATGTTAGATATTTTTATATGTATTGTTTTATTTTACCAATGATGTATGTAAAATTGATTTCATTTTCAAGGCGTTTTCTGCTACACAAAGGGTAAGGGCAGCAAGGGCAGACCCAGAATATTTTATCGGGTGTTGCATAAATTTTTTTGGATGCGTTACATATCATTTCCTTATCATAAACATGTTTTAACCTAAACCCAAGTAGCATAAATTTTTTTTAGGTGTTGCACATTCTAGAAAATCAATACTTTTCGAAAAAATTTACACTTCGCAGCCTCAAATCAGGTGTGGCCCGTGCCACACCCGACTCTCATGTGGGTCTGCCCTTAAAGGGCAGTGGTAGGATAGGGAAGTTTGTAGGATGGGAATTAAGAAGAAAATCTAAAAACATATTTTTTTTCAAAAGCGACATTTTTACCCTAATAACATAAAAGTCTTCTTGATTCGAATGTTTTCGGAAACGAAAAATTGTAATTACAAGCCTAATCATGTTTTTCTCTAATGAATGCGATTTACTACATTATTTGCTGCTTAACTTTCACTGTTAATGCTGTAAAGGAAGTTTCTTACTGTGCCATTTACCAAATACCAAGTTAGGAGTTTGCCATTTGGTTAGAGTAGATTTTTTAGCAATCCTGTTTGAATGTGAGAAATACAGTACCTTGATATACAATGACTTTACATGCCCTCTTGCTTAGTCTTGCATTATAAAACCAAAAAACATTTTAAATAACTTATAAATTTAGTATTTATCAAGTGTATTCGTGGACTGCAAAAGTGTATCTCGCGCCAAGGCTTGGCGATAACTGTTGAAGGTTTTGAAATAGGCCAACTAATTACAACATGCTGACCTATTTAATTCTATAATAACAACGTGGTTATTGGCTTTGCTGAAAATGTATGGGATGATTGTTTATATATCGGCTCCCATCATGTGTTTGTTTAAAAAATAGTGTCTGATCCATGCATTGAAGATATGTTATCAAGTTATTGTAATATATATGGGCATGCTTGATTACCAATAATTATAACATATATGTGTATGATTAGTTACCAAATTGTAGCACACATGTGAAATATCTGTCTTTACATATTAGTCTCTCACGCTCTCAATTTACACTCGCTCCTATAGTGAAATGTGTGCCCCTCTTCGATTTATTCCATTTAGGGATTATTAACACAATTAGTTTATAGGAATATAAGTTGGCCTACACCTCTACAAGAACCATTGATAAGTGATTCACATGAATCGTTTAGGATGGGAGATGATTCATCTCCGCCGATGAGTTAATCATGTATTGATGAATTATACATGATGGGAGACGATTCTCCACCCACCAGCTGATCAGGTATCAATGTATCCTTTGGGACAAGAGATGATTAAACATGCATAAACAAGTTTATCCTGATTATATGATACGTGGACAATCATCTCCACCCATGTCGGCTGGACATCAATTCCTGTTTAACTGATGATGCGGAATAATCTCCCATCTTATAGTAATCCTTGATATGATTCCTTATTAATTGATGGGTGCAGAATCATCTCCCACTGTGATGGGGAATAATCATGTGTTTCCAACAATTAGTACTAAATGTGGTTAAAGTGGGGGGGGGGGGGGGGGGGGGGGGTAGTGGGGAGCTCACGGTTTTGGGTAAAAAAGTCATGATCAACTTCAAAAGACTGGTTCACTTGTGGCACTGGTGAGCCAGGTTGGGCCGGGTCGCCAGGGGCAACTGGCAAGAACACACTGAGTTAATGACTAGGGGAACTCGGTGATGACCCATCCCAACTATTCAACGACCTGTTATGACCCGCCGATTTTAAATTGTTCACATTGTGTAATCGTCAATTACTGACATTGGTACCAACCCAGAAAATGAAAAAAAATCAGATGACCTATTGGACACGTCCACTGTTTTGCCCCACTCAATTCAACCCGCAAGGTTGAGGAAGATAATCGACCCTAAAGGGCTCAGTTCTTCCGAGTTTGCTAACATCCTAATCATGATAAGAAATTTTCTCATTCAAATTTTGTGAAGTTTGTTTTACTATTTTAATAAAATCATGCAGTATTTCTGGTGATTGAAATTTTGGTGATCTCCATTTATCGTTAAAGTCATGATATAAGACATAATAAAAGCTATCAATTAAATTCTTAAATGAATCCCGTTGTTTTTTGCATATGAAATTATGAAGTTTTCAACATTTCATGATGCTTTTATTACTACTCATTCATATTTCCGGAAGGTTTTTTAATTTTAATAAATTCATGTAGACACTTGATATATAACATATACTAGTAATAGAATTTTCATATGAAGTTTTCAACATGTTACTCCTGTGGTGCATCTTTTGACCTGAGCTATGTTATATACATGTTTTGCTTGCAGACACTTGACATGCTGGAGAAAAAAGAAAAGGTACTTTTGAAAACGGATGATGCGGAGTTTGAAAGAGCTAGAGAATTTTCCAAAGCTAAGAAAAAAAGGGGTACATTGTAAAACTTCATCTTGAGTTTATGTTATGTGCCCTTGGATTACTACTTATTAGTCAAATATATAATATTAGTATAATAGGAGGATACAATATGTAACTATGTATTCTATATATACAATTGTAATCTATCGTTAAGAATACAATTACAATCTAGTTACAAAGTTTATCTTGGTATCAAATCCATCTTCCACCACTAACCTAGCAGAAGCCACAACCCTGCTGTAGATCAAACCCTAGTTTTTTTTTTATTTTTCTAGCAGAGTCACAACCCTTGCTGCAGATCAAACCTTATTTTTTTTTCTTTTTCCAGCTTCTTCTGCCAAACAGTGGCCATGATCGCTGCGATCTCCCCAACTGAAAAACATCTCATCATTCTCACAAGTTTGCTTTTTACATTATCTCCCACAAACTATGGCTTTTGGAAGACCATGATTAGACCGTTTCTCATCACTATTAATACGATTGGTTATATTGATGGAACCATACCCTCCCCCTCTCCAACTATCACCTCTCAATCATCAGACAAAGACGCCCCTGTATAAACCCAACCAAATCCTAACTACTCTACTTGGGTGTCTAATGATGCCCATGTTAGGATGCTCATAATCTCAACCGTCTTCGAAGCTTCGTTTCCACATGTTCATGGCGAAACATCAAGGGATCTTTGGCTCTCTCTTGAACGAGCCTATGCTCCTCATACATCTTCTAGGGAATACACCCTAAAGACTCAATTACTAAAGATTGAGATGAAGGTTGAAACATCATCAACATATCTTACTAGGGCAAAAGAATATTCTGATGCCCTAGCTAATATTGGTGAACTGGTTAAAGAAAAAGATTTAGTCATGCTAGTTATATCAGGCCTTCATGAAGAATACAACGGTCTTAAATCTACACTTCTTGCTCGACAAATTCCAACAGCCTTCAATGAACTCCATGATCTCCTATTTGATCATGATTTTATGGCGAAGAAATCTGCACCGGTTGTTTCACCAGCCCAAGCCTTTGCTGCTGCCTCCACCAATCACCCCTTACCTGTAAACCCGGGTTCTCAATCAGAAACCATGTAGAGTCTCCAACAACTTGCTACTCAACTTGGATTTCAACTTCAACCACTACATCAACAATCCTCACATGCTTTCTTTGCCTCTCGTCCACAAAACAATCAAGGACGTGGCTTAAAAAACCGCCGTGGACGGGGCTCATATCAAAACCAACAATCCGAAGGCACCAGAAATCAAAATCAGTTTAGTTGGGCGTCAAACCAGAACACCGACTATGGAACATGAAATATGTGTGGTATAGGACATGTACCGTCTCAGTGCCCCAACCGTGACCCTGCTACCATAAAGTCAAGACAACAACAGCCTTTTGCCAACCTTGCTGATTTTCGTTCTCAGGCATCTAGTTCATGGCTTTCAGACACGGGTTCGAATAGTCATGTTGCCCAAGATACCTCACACTTCGACAATCATGAGCCTTATTACGGTGAGGATGCACTTCATGTTGGTAATGGTAAGGGTTTACCTATACTTCATATTGGATCTACTTGTTTTTATTCACCATCTAAAACTTTTTCACTTTCTAATATACTTCATGTCCCACAAATTACACAAAACCTACTCTCAGTCCAAAATTTTTGTCATGATAACAGTGTGTTCTTTGAATTTCACTCTACTTTATTTGCTGTGAAGGACACGTCTACCCACATCACCCTCCTCACGGGTCCAAGTAAAAACGGGATCTACTCCTTTTGTCCACCTCAAATTCGTCAAGTTCCCAAAGTTGCATTCATTGGTGTTCGTGCTTCTTCCACCATATGACATCAAAGACTTGGTCATCCACATCCCCAACTTTTGCAAACTATGCTGAATAAATATAGTCTTCCTGTTTTCAATAAAAGTTTGAATTCCTTCTATAATTCTTGTCACATTGGGAAATCATCAAAACTTCATTTGTCATCTTTTAATTATAAAAGCACTCATATTTTGGATTTATTAGTTTGCGATGTTTGGGTCCATCACCTATTACTTCATCTGATGGCCATAATTATTTTTTACTTTGTGTTGATGACTTCTCACGTTATATGTGGATATTTCCCTTGACCCATAAATCTGATGTCTTCAATGTTTTTAAACATTTTATTACTATCATTGAAAGATAATTCAGTACCAAACTAAAATCCGTCCAAACAGATTGGGGAGGTGAATTTAGGAAGCTGTCAACCTTCCTCACATCTCTCGGGATTCTACACCGTCGCTCATGTTCTCATACTAGTGAGCAAAATAGTTTGGTTGAAAGACGCCAACGTCATGTGGTGGAAACGGGTCTAGCTCTCCTCCCCCAATCGGCTGTATCCACAAAATTTTGGCACTTTGCCTATGATACAGCGGTTTATCTAATTAACCGCATTCCTTCTCGAAATTCCTCCAGCACCTTACCATTTGAACACATCTTTAAACGCAAACCAGATTTCTCTTTTCTAAAGGTGTTTGGCTACCAATGTTACCCACATCTTCGACCTTACAATAAACATAAGATGGACTTTCACTCCATTCCTTGTGTTTTCCTTGGGTACAGCCCTTCTCATCATGGATGCAGATGCCTTGACGCTACAAGTAATCGTCTTTACATTGCCCGTCATGTACGGTTTAACGAGCAATGTTTTCCATTCATGATATCTTCACCTTCATCGTCATCTTTCCCATCACCAGACCCTTATGTGTCTTCTTATCCATGTGGTATAATTCCCTATGATTCTATTCCCCAGTCACCTACACCCCCACCAACTACATCCCCACCACCTACATCCCCAACACCTACACCACAAACAACAGGTGACAAGTCGCCTACACCATCGCCACCTACACAACAAACAACAAGTGACAAGTCGCCTACACCATCGCCTACACCATCGCATACTCCATCGCCTACACCACCACGGACTGTCGTTGCTCCGTCACTTGATCCACTGTCTGACACGGCTATCCCAACACACTAGCTCGACACCGCTGTTACACCTCCTAGATGTGTCCGCCCTCCTTCCTTACGCCCCAATCCAAAACAACCTGTGCGTTACAACCCTTACGCCTATCACACCTCCTCTGCTATTGAAACCAAACCTTCCACCTTTTCCGTTGCCAACAGAGATCCTCACTGGAAAAATGCCATGGTAGAGGAATATGCTGCATTGATTCGTAATGGTACTTGGTCTTTGGTCCCACGTGTTTCTACTACTAATGTGGTTGACTGCAAATGGGTATACAAAATCAAAAGGGACCCTCATGGCGTCATTCAATGGTACAAGGCATGTCTTGTGGCAAAAGGTTCCAATCAACAACCGGACATCGATTATCATGAAACTTTTAGTCCTATGATTAAATTCACTACAGTTCGGGTGGTTCTTTCCTTTGTCGTGTCTAAGAAGTGGCCTTCACGACAATTGGACGTTCAAAATGCTTTTTCGCACGGTGATCTGACTGACACGGTTTATATGCGCCAACCCCCTGGTTTTGTTGATTCACACAAGCCGGATTATGTTTGTCTTCTCCACAAGTCATTGTATGGGCTTAAGCAAGCACCTCGGGCATGGTTTCATCGGTTGTCTACAACCTTACTTTCTTTTGGTTTTACAGGATCCAAGACAGACACTTCACTTTTTATCTACTCGTCCAGGGGTACCGTTACGTTGATGACATAATCTTGACAGGTAACAATCCAACAACTCTTGAGCAGATTATTAAAAATCTGAGCCAGACCTTTGCTGCTCAGGATATGGGATATGTTTCTTATTTTCTTGGTATTGAAACTACTCCTAAGGGCTCGGATTTGCATTTATCTCTAAAAAAATATATCTTGGAGATCCTTCAAAAGGCTGGTCTCTCACAAGCCAAGCCCGTCAAAATATCCATTACCACAACAGCTAATTTAGCTCTTGGTGAGAGTCCCCTTTTTGACGACCCGGTTTGGTATCGTCAGATCGTTGGTTCTCTACAATATGCAACCTTGTCTAGACCTGATATTGAATATGCGGTTAACAAAGTTTTCCAGTTCTTTCACCCTCCAAAAGAAAAACATTGGTCTGCTGTAAAACGGAATCTTCGGTATTTAAAAGGCACCGTTGATTTTGGTCTTCTGGTCAAACAAGAGTCAGGTTCCATCTTACATGCGTATACTGATTCTCATTCCCCTTATGTAAATGCCTTTTCTGATGTCGACTGGGTCGGTTGCCCAGATAACCGTCGATCCACCAGAGGATATGATATCTATCTTGGTTCTAATCTTGTCTCATGGTCAGCTAGAAACTCAGGCATCACCATATAAAGCCTTAGTAGACACGATGGCTGAAATCACTTGACTGGAAGCCCTCCTTCGTAAACTTCGAGTTCCCATGGCTACACCTGTTTTATGGTGTGATAACCTAGGAGCTACGTACTTGACAGCCAATCCTATGTTTCATGCTCGCACAAAGCATATAGAGGTAGACATTCACTTTGTTAGAGAAAAGGTTGCGAAGAAGAAACTCTCGGTTAGGCTCATCTTTACTAAGGATCAAATTGCTAAAGTTTTTACTAAGCCACTATCCTCACAACAATTTGATAGTATACGGTTCAAGCTGCTGGTCGTTTCCTGGCCTTAGCTTGCGGGGGCATATTAGTCAAATATATAATATTAGTATAATAGGATGATACAATATGTAACTATGTACTCTATATATACAATTATAATCTATCGTTATGAATACAATTACAATCCAGTTACAAAGTTTATCTTTACTGAAAGAATTGCTCAATGGTTAAAAACTAGAAGTGTTTTTGACAAAACAAGTCTGATTTAAATTGCTCGTCGGAGGATGAGTCAAGTGGGGACTTATGATTTGCTACATCTAGATTACTGTTATGACTTGAAGTAATGTTTTTGAAAACACTAGTAAAATATTAAAAAGTGTTTGTAGGTCGTTACTACCAAACACACCTGTTTTGACAGGATACCTAGTCTGATCATCTTGCTACCTCTAGTTTATCTATTTGGTCATAAGTTCGTTTGTTATAATCCTTGTTTGTCTTGTGGACGTCATTCAGGAGAAAAAATTATTATGAACAACAAATTGAACAGCTTGGGACCTTTAATTATGTATACACGATCAAGTGATTTTCTACTATTTAGTAGTATTTGGAGTGTGATTATTAGATGATTATGCTGGAAGGTGCAAAAATTCCACTACATTTATTTAGTATGTAGTTAATCTTATACTAGTTAGGCATGATCATATGTATTTAAGTTTATTTCGGTGCATACACACAAATACACACATCAATTTGTTACCCACTGGAACATTTTTTAAGTTTACGAGTCAGAATCGCCATTTCTACATGTTTCACTACATTATAAATCGATCTCCGTGACACCATTTGTTTTTCTTTGAACTGAAGGAAAAATCTATTGAATTTAATTATTTTCATGAGTGCAGGAATATCAATGATGTTGACAAGACAATGGATGAGCTAAATGAACAAAATGAGACCATGAAACAAATGTGGGATGCAGTTAAAACAACTACATTTGCTGATTTTGATGAGGTATATTGTCTACAGTTTCTTCGACTCCCATTTGTCCTAGTATTTTTTTAACATGACCTTACACACGTATCGATATACCACTTTTGAATAAGCGGTCCTAAGTCCGACTCATGAGAGAAGTAGAACTGGGAAAAAATCAACAGACTCTTTATCTATTGATTAATAATAGGTATTTGCAACATAAATAGAACACTGCAATTGCAGAATTGATGGCCTTCAATGCGATTTACCTATTTTTTTGGTTTATTATTTGCTTGGGTCGCAATAAAAAGAGAGGCTTGGATGATACATGCTTTTAGTTTTCCATGCTTGTGATGCACATGTTTGATTAGTCCTAACTTATGAGTTCTTTATAAATAAATAAGACCTTTCATATAAAACAACAATTGAATCGTTGCTGCAGAACGTAAAATATGTTGAATAGTGTGAGTTGCATTAAGTAGTTCAAAAAGCTTGGTGGACCCTGTGAGCAATGTTGTCTAGTAAATGCTACTAGTCATAATAGTATTGGTAAACATTGAGCAGATGTGGCAATTTTGATTTGTATGCTTATAAACTAGTCGATTTGGGTTAGGTTGTATCCCTCCTAACATATATGATGGGTAAAATCAAAAGATTTAGCTAAAAGGAAATGGTTCAAATGGATTGAGGTAGGTAAAATATTTTCGAAGGTGTATCTTTAATGCACGCAACTGATTCTTTTTCTCAAATTAAAAAACCAAGGCGGCGTTTGTAATATATATGTATTTTTGCAACCGTAACACAATAATCACTTATAATATTTATCGAATGCACAAGATGGTGTTCATGCCAACCCAACATGTCCTAGAAGCTACATATTTTGAGCCGTTACCGGAACCACCAACTGCCCATTGTGCCACCTCACTAACAATATGAGTAATTTGGTTAATCCAGGATGAATTAAATGCTGAACTTGAAGAACTGGAAAGTTTTGAGTTGGAGGAACAAATTTTCAAATTAAACACAACCGCTCCTACTGTTCCTCCATATGTTTCAAATCCACCTCCATAGAAGAACACAAGTAAGGAAGATGAAATTTCTAAGTTGTAGGCAGAATTAGCGCTTTAGATCAAAGATCAGTGGTCACCTCAATTAACATACTATACAAATTTATCCATCTCTTCATGGGTATATTAGTATTATACTAAAATGAATCAGTACTGTAATATTTTTTAACTTAACAAGTCGTGTTTGCTTGATCTTGTAAGACTATGTTTATCAATGACACTGCTCCAACCGGTTGGAAGTACAACCTAATAAATATGGCATATTAAATTGAAAACAAGTACAAAACCAACACAACCCACACACGTCCAGTTCACTTAGTGATTCTCAGATTTTGCATCCAACCTGACCACATGTCACAATATTATTAGCCACTCATGTTTACATCTATTTAAAAACAATTTTGCTAGTAAAAAATAAATTAAAATGGAAAAGAACTCAAAAGAAACTCAGATTTCTCTTTTAATACATGATAACGTGTTCTTAAAATACAAGAATTAGAGAAATTCATCATCAATCTTTAAGCTCAAAACGAAATTTAAGCAACCCACCTTGACCGTATACAAGATCTCGAAGTAAAAGGATTTTTGTGTTCTTCGTGTATTTTTACTGAAATATATGCCCTTTTGGATCTCTCTTATTAAAATGAAATACACTTTTGTACCTGTTGTGGCTGCGGATGGCTTCAGATAGATGGGATTACTACAAAGTGTTACTTTTGTGGTTGTGGCTGCGTAGAGAAATAGGTAACAGATTTTAGGGTTATGTATTGATGGGCTATTTAAGATAAAAATGTTTTAATTTAGGATTATCAAATTAGGTAGGCCTAAATCCACTAATGTTGGTATAAAGATTAATGAGGTTGCTTGTTAATTTGAATTTTATACATAATTTTTATACAAAACTTTAAATAGTTTAATAAAATATAAAGGAAATAATATTATATGTTTGATTGGGTTGGGTTGGTTTGTTGATAAATGATAAAAATATATAGATTTGTTGTATGTATAAATTGTAGAATTTGAGAAGTAAAAAATAATATTTTAATAAGAGGTTGGGTTAGAGGAGGTTGTGAATAAACATAGTCGAAGGGCTATGGGTACTTGATGGTGACTTGGATATTATGATTTAGGTGTCACACAAAAGGGTTCAAAAAGATGCTAATTGTTTTATATAGAAGTTTCAAAGTGAGTGTTGTGTTTGATACCTTACTTTTTGTTGCTCGCCAAGAATTAAATGTAGTACAGTTGCACTTGGCTGCTTCTAGAAAAGAGTTCTAAGTTTAGATGTAATCGGGTCCTTCGGATTCCTTAAACAAGTAAGGTAAACGTGTTAGCCTTATCTTGACTAAGCTCCTGGTGGTTCTCCATCAAATTTTCCATTCCCTATAGCAGATGGGTTTTGGATATTGCCTCGGTTCCAAGGTGCAACCAAACACTTCGGAGTACATGACAATCTGAGAGACCATTCTGTTAATTGGTGAACCAATTTTGCAGGGGTGTCAAGGTGTGACATAATATTGACGCAAATTGTCTCACCACCCACCCAGATCGAACTAGAAGGGAGGAATAGAACCATCTGGTCCTCCTACACACAAGCTTAAACACACAAAGACTTAGCAAGGTTAAGAAACAATCCGTAGAAGGAAAGATACCTACGCAAAAGTCATAATTACAGTAGCAATAGGGAAAATGAGGAACGTGATAAAGGTACCAGTTGGAGTTGCGTAGCTTGCTGGACTGCTACTCTAGAAAGCCGGAAGACGGGACCAAAAGAAACCCTAGAGCAAAATGGGAAACACACATAACAAGTCAAACATAGGGCATAAGCAACCCAACCCAATCAGAGAGAGTAAGAGGGGAAAACTTATCGGATGGGTACCCCATTTATTTAGTTATGTAGAAGGCCGACCAGAGGATCTGAACCTATGTTAAACGCCATGCCTTCATTCTGATCATGAAAACCACACCACCTGTACCACCATCAACACTTTTCTCCACACCCGCACTATCAACTTTTTGTCCATCATCATATTTCCTCATCTTGCTGACGTACCCTCAGTATGGTCCCCAGTCGCACTCTTACAGTAATATCACACCTGGATCACTGGATGTTGAAAACTGGTTAGACCTACTGTGTCAAATAAATGAATAAAGACCACTAGTAACTCCAACAAAGTGACAAACTATACAACAACCAATGACTATTTTGAGCAGCCTTATTCTTGTTTTCTTTTTTTATAGAACATGAACCAACACCATTAACTGAGTCTAGCATGCGAAGAGGTTCCATGTCTGTAAAGGATCTATACGTGCTCTATACACTGCGAGCCTCAATGCATACGTTTTATCCTTGCCAGCTTGTAACTTTGGCTTAGTTACTACATTAAAAAACAAAAGCCCCTCTATAGATCATGTACAAGAGAACACATTTAGAGCGGGGGGAACAGTGGCTGGTGGTTGGGCTGGTACCACTTTGGCGCTAGTCTGGCGTTGGCGCACCACAGCGGGTCTCGCGCCATCCAACCTCGCACCAACCACACCAGCTCGGCTTACCTGGTAGCTTTATTTTTTTTTCTAAATTTTTTTGAAAAAATATCAGTTGGAGAGTCTAATATAGCAGTTTTTTAAAAATAAAACCCCATTTTCAAAATTTAAACCTAAAATATCTATAAATTGTGGAACATTTAACGAACCGTAATGAATAAATTGTAATCTTTAATTTCATGTAATATTTTTTTATATACTGTTTTTTGTAATGTTTTGTTTTGTAATGTTTTTATTTTATTTAATAAAGCTTTTATTTAAGTTATTTTGTATTAAAAAAATCTTTTATCACCACATTTTGAGCCCTAACCATTGTCACAGGAAATCTGGTGTCAAAAGACACTTTATGCTACGTGGCACCTTTGACTCTAACTTTGGGCCCCAACCTCCACGTATAGTTCCAACACTAGGACTTCCTCCGTCCCCAAGGGTTACATTCAACAGAGGGCGTGATATCCAAGCCTATGTCCTCCTATTCCGTATTATCTTCATTGCTCACACCCACGACATACTGAGATATCAATTGGCCAATGACCAAAGGGATTGTGTCCCAATTGTATCCCATGTTGTGTGTGAATCTCCTCTACCAAATGGTTGTGGGTTAAGTCCTACTTCAGGCAATGTACGTGCTAAATGGGCTTGACAAACTGAATCAATTATTGGGTCCACTTGGAGCCCATGCATTCTGTGATTATACGCATAACCTAATTTACAATGTAATATATACTCGTAAGGTATTCTATCTCTTCCCTAGAATTTGAAAGAATATGTACATGTAAATAGTATATGTTTCGAAAATATCTTGAACCTATGGGAGCGCACACATGTACACAGAGGATACGTATTAATATATTAATTATATAAATATGTTTTAAGAATAATTGAAGGCGTCATTAATTATAACGTTTGACGTTAGAACTAATTAATATATGGACCAATCGAACTAAAGGAATACAAGAGGCTCAAAGTGTAGATTTTTGAAACTTGAGGAGGTATTGACTTAAACTTGGAGACCAAGTTTAAAAGCTATATATACCTCAATCTCACAAATCTTATAAAGTGAAGATACCCAATAGTCGATCTATGATATACTCTTTATTCCTTTGATTCGTTTCTACCGTATATATTTACCATTCATGTACAGTTCATGCATGAATGTATTAATATCATACAAATGCATTTATTATTTACATCCATGAGAAACTTTGGTTCTCATACACTATATTGTCATGATCGACAATTATTGTTTTGAGATTTATTCGTGTGACGCCAAGTACCAATAATAGAACATTGTGTTTGGTTATTTATTCGTGAAGCAAGTACTAGCATACTAACGTATTCCGGTGACGTGTAGTGTGTGTAACCGTATAGGTTATCTACTTTGGTAACTTGTAGGGGTTTCACATATATTGAAGATTTGTGTTGATTGGATTAATTGCTAAAAGGTACGTTTTTCTTTATTGTTTTGTTAATTAATTGTCTATACGTGATCTTTATATTCCGCTGCGTACTCGTGTATATTAATGTGGTTAATATCGTTAAGGGTTTTTATAAATTCCAACAGTGGCATCACGAGCCGTTCGTATAGCTTTTAATTAAAAATAACGAAAGAGATAAAATTGTGTAAACTTACTATGATGGCGTTTGAATTATTTTATTTGATGATTAGGTTTTCATAAACTCTAATTAGGGTTAATAAAATTAATTAGACAAACCCTAAGTTGTATGAAATTTTATTGATATATATATTGTTAATTGTTAATTAGTCGTTATTTATCACGTTGTTAATTGTTAATATTATGGTTCGATTCATGGGAATCATGAAAGTTTGCCATGGATCATGTGTTCTTGACTAATTGATTTAATTGAAGTCATGATTGATGTGGTATGCATGAAGTATGTGATTAATTGTTAATTTGATATACGTTTTAGGTCAATGTTTATTTTTTTTGCTTTTGATTATAATTGTTATATATCATGGTTCGAGCAAAAGGTTTTTCAAAAAATAAAAGTAAATTGAACTAAAACTATATGAAATTTTATTGATTATAATCTTGTTCTTGCACGATCATATGTGGCAATAAATGAGTCGCCCTTACATGGTTTTAAATCTAACTCACGCTGTGATTAGCAAGAATCAAGTTTATAATTTCTTTTCTATTTTAAAGTTTTATAATTTTATTAATGACGTAATTCACAAAAGTACTATCTAGTTGCAAGGCTAAGGTTCAGAAAGACTCATCAAGACTTCGGTCTTGTAGATACCATTGCCCTATAATACCTGACTACTTGTAGTCTCCTTATCTTGCATACTATATTAGAAGTCACGAATGGTATAGGGTTTGAATGATTTTTAATCATTCTTTAACTTTTCCCGTGATAAAATTAAACTTTTTTAAACTGGATAAATGTTGAATCGTCAATTTTTATGATATCACTATTTATACAATTGAATTGTGAGTTAAATATGTGATGTCTATAGTTAACGAATTGAGTAAATTTTATAAATTATCATGAACAAAGATGTCGCATGCTTCTTTGTACATATTTTGAATTGTCAAAATTTATACCCTTTAAAATAAGTTTATTTGCCATCCAACGTGTAAAAGCACTTGCACTTACTCTTTCACCATACGTTAGACTGATGGTGATTTTGTAACCCAAGGTGATATAATACACTTGATTGTGATACGTCGGTGCTATATAATCACGGTTTTCGGTTGGACAACTTAAGCAAGTTAAGATAGGTGAGACCTTAACTCGTGGCAATAGATGAGATAAACATGTTCACTTTTTCATTTTTAAATTATCACAAGTGATAAATGTAAAGTTGATTCCCATAATTCTAGAAGTTGTATTGGATGAAATTATTGAACGTCAATTATCCCTTGAATATCATCATCACTAGCAGATCAACTGATGTGGTGGTGGTATGTCTTGGTGGATTCTAGCTTTTAGAAAATTAATTATTTATTTATAAACATGGGTATATTTCTATAAATATAGTATTATCAAAAAGACAAAAATTGAATTTTGTGATTCTTTTAAAAGTATTATTGCAACAAAGTTCCATAAACTTATGTTCGTTTGACACACAAAGTCTCATTTTCTTGTAAGAATGAAAGAGACATATACATATCCTTTTTTGTGCAAGGAAAAGCTATTAATAGGTGTGATTGGATTATTGTAATTATCAATTTTTAAGAGAACTTAAAGGTTTAAGAATATTTGCACAACTTATTGTTTCAAGTAGATCTCATTAATCTTTTTGAGTATTTGAGCATCTTTCAAACTAATAAGTCTCTTAGCAATATCTAGGCAAACAATACATCTTTTGTTCTTTACATGTCGATCCTCTTAAGGCTATAATTGATAGAAAAAAACAAGTGTTTTGTTTGTTTATTGTAATTATAATAGCTAGCTTTATTTATTCTAGTTATTATGTTTTAACCCAGGCACTAAATACCCTTGTTGAATGGCATGCCTAATATGAAGGAAATTGCATGCGAGTTTTCAAGTTAATGAAAGCATGATAGATAGTCCCTCATTTACATGGTAGAATTCATACACTCTCTATAATACATAAGTAATTGTTACTTATGGGCATTTAAAGTGAGTAGGAAAGTAAATAAATCGCTATTTAGTTTTTCACTAGTGAAATAACATTTGTAATATTGTCAAATCCAGTGGGAGCGTTGCGTTTTACTACTGGAAATACATTAATGTAATGTTGTCTAATTCAGTGGGAGCTACAAGCTTGTTTACTTTCGTAGTAATCCATATTATTTCTAGTTTGACTTGAAATAACAATTTACTTTCAGAATATGGGATATGTTTCTTATTTTCTTGGTATTGAAATTACTCCCAAGGGATCGGATTTGCATTTATCTCTAAAAAATATATATTGGAGATCCTTCAAAAGGCTGGTCTCTCACAAGCCAAGCCCGTCAAAACACCCATTACCACAACATCAAATTTAGCTCTTGGTGAGAGTCCCCTTTTTGATGACCCGGTTCGGTATCGTCAGATCGTTGGTTCTATACAATATGCAACCTTGTCTAGACCTGATATAGAATATGCAGTCAACAAAGTTTTCCAGTTCTTGCACCCTCCAACAGAAAAACATTGGTCTGCTTTAAAACGGAATCTTCGGTATTTAAAAGGCACCGTTGATTTTGGTCTTCTGGTCAAACAAGAGTCAGGTTCCATCTTACATGCGTATACTGATTCTCATTCCCCTTATGTGAATGCCTTTTCTGATGCCGACTGGGCCGGTTTCCCAGATGACTATCGATCCACCAGAGTAGATGCTATCTATCTTGGTTCCAATCTTGTCTCATGGTCAGCTAGAAACTCGGTCATCAACATATAAAGCCTTAGCAGACACGGTAGCTGAAATCACTTGGCTAGAAGCCCTCCTTCGTGAACTTTGAGTTCCCATGGCTACACCTGTTTTATGGTGTGATAACCTAGGAGCTACGTACTTGACAACCAATCCTATGTTTCATGCTCGCACAAAGCATATAGAGGTAGACTTTCACTTTGTTAGAGAAAAGATTGCGGAGAAGAAACTCTCAGTTAAGCTCATCTTTACTAAGGATCAAATCGCTGAAGTTTTTACTAAGCCACTGTCCTCACAACAATTTGAGAGTATACGGTTCAAGCTGCTGGTCGTTTCCTGGCCTTAGCTTGTGGGGGCATATTACTCAAATATATAATATTAGTATAATAGGAGGATACAATATGTAACTATTTATTCTATATATACAATTATAATCTATCGTTATGAATACAATTACAATCTAGTTACAAAGTTTATCTTTACTGAAAGAATTGCTCAATGGTTAAAAACTAGAAGTGTTTTTGACAAAATAGGTCTGATTTAAATTGCTCGTCGGAGGATAGGTCAAGTGGGGACTTATGATTTGCTACATTTAGATTACGGTTATGACTTGAAGTAATGTTTTTGAAAACACTAGTAAAATATAAAAAAGTGTTTTAGGTCGTTACCACCAAACACACCCGTTTTGACAGGATACCTAATCGGATCATCTTGCTACCTCTAATTTGTCTATTTGGTCATAAGTTCGTTTGTTATTATCCTTGTTTGTCTTGTGGACGTCATTCAGGAGAAAAAATCATTATGAACAACAAATTGAACTGATTGGGACCTTCAAATATGTATACACGATCAAGTGATTTTCTACTATTCAGTAGTATTTGGACTGTGATTATTAGATGATTATGCTGGAAGGTGCAAAAATTCCACTACATTTATTTAATCTTTAGTTAATCTTATCCTAGTTAGGCATGATCATATGTATTTAAGTTTATTTCGGTGCATACACACAAATACACACACAAGTTTGTTACCCATTGGAAATTTTTAAGTTTACGAGTCAGAATCGCCATTTCTACATGCTTTACTACATTATAAATCGATCTCCGTGACACCATTTCTTTTTCTTTGAACTGAAGAAAAAATCTACTGAATTTAATTATTTTCACGCGTGCAGGAATATCAATGATGTTGACAAGACAATGGATGAGCTAAACGAACAAAATGAAACCATGAAACAAATTTGGGATGCAGTTAAAACAACTACATTTGCTGATTTTGATGAGGTATATTGTCTACAGTTTCTTCGACTCCCATTTGTCCTAGTATTTTTTTAACATGACCTTACACACGTATCGATATACCATTTTTGAATAAGCGGTCCTAATTCCGACTCATGAGAGAAGTAGAACTGGGAAAAAATCAGTAGACTCTTTATTTATTGATTAATAATAGGTATTTGCAACATAAATGGAACACAGCAATTGTAGAATTGATGGCCTTCAATGCGATTTACCTATTTTTTTGGTTTATTATTTGTTTGGGTCGCAATAAAAAGAGAGGCTTGGATGATACATGCTTTTATTTTTCCATGCTTGTGATGCACATGTTTCATTAGTCCTAACTTATGAGTTCTATATAAATAAATAAGACCTTTCATATAAAACAACAATTGAATCGTTGCTGCAGAACGTAAAATATGTTGAATAGTGTGAGTTGCATTAAGTAGTTCAAAAGGCTTGGTGGACCCTGTGAGCAATCTTGTCTATTAAATGCTACTAGTCATAATAGTATTGGTAAACATTGAGTAGATGTGGCATTTTTGATTCCTATGCTTATAAACTAGTCGATTTGGGTTAGGTTGTATCCCTCCTAACATATATGATGGGTAAAATCAAAATATTTAGCTAAAAGGAAATGGTTCAAATGGGTTGAGATAGGTAGAATATTTTCGAAGGTGTATCTTTAATGGACGCAACTGATTCTTTTTTTTAAATTAAAAAACCGAGGTGGCGTTTGTAATATATATGTATTTTTGCAACCGTAACACATTAATCACTTATAATATTGATCGAATGCACAAGATGGTGTTCGTGCCAACCTAACATGTCCTAGAAGTTACATATTTTGAGCCGTTAGCGGAACCACCAACTGCCCATTTTGCCACCTCACTAACAATATGAGTAATTTTGTTAATCCAGGATGAATAGAATACTGAACTTGAAGAACAGGAAAGTGTTGAGTTGGAGGAACAAATTTCAAACCAAACACAACCGCTCCTTCTGTTCCTCCATATGTTTCAAATCCACCTCCACAGAAGAACACAGGTAAGGAAGATGAAATTTCTAAGTCCTAGGCAGAATTAGCACTTTAGATCAAAGGTCAGTGGTCACCTCAATTAATATACTATAAAAATTTATCCTTCTCTTCATAGGTATATTAATATTATACTAAAATGAATTAATACTGTAATATTTTTGAACTTAACAAGACGTGTTTGCTTGATCTTGTAAGACTATGTTTATCAATGACACTGCTCCAACCGGTTGGAAGTACAACCTAATAAATATGGCATATTAAATTGAAAACAAGTACAAAACCAACACAACCCACACACGACCAGTTCGCTTAGTGGTTCTCATATTTTGCATCCAACCTTACCACATGTCACAATATTATTAGCCACTCATGTTTACATCTATTTAAAATGAATTTTGCATGTAAAAAATAAATCAAAATGGAAAAGAACTCAAAATAATCTCAAATTTCTCTTTTAATACATGATAACGTGTTTTTAAAATACAAGAATTAGAGAAATTCATCATCAATCTTTAAGCTCAAAACGAAATTTAAGCAACCCACCTTTGACTGTATACAAGATCACGAAGTAAAAGGATTTTTGTGTTCTTCGTGTATTTTTACTGAAATATATGCGCTTTTGGATCTCTTTAATTAAAATGAAATACACTTTTGTACCTGTTGTGGCTGCGGATAGCTCAAATAGATGGGATTATTTCGGAGTGTTACTTTTGTGGTTGTGGCTGCATAGAGAAATAGGTAACAAATTTTAGGGTTATGTATTGATGGGCTATTTAAGATACAAATGTTTTAATTTGGGCTTATCAAATTAGGTAGGCCTAAATCCACTAATGTTGGTATAAAGATTAATGTGGCTGCTTGTTAATTTCAATTTTATACATAAATTTAATACAAAACTTTAAATAATTTAATAAAATATAAAGTAAATAATATTATATGTTTGATTGGGTTGGTTTTGGTTGGTTGTTGATAAATGATAAAAATATATAGATTTGTTGTATGTATAAATTGTAGAAGTTGAGAAGTAAAAAATAATATTTTAATAAGAGGTTGGGTTGGAGGAGGTTGTGAATAAACATAGTCTAAGGGCTATGGGTACTTGATGGTGACTTGGATCTTATGATTTAGGTGTCGCACAAAAGGGTTCAAAAAGATGCTAATCGTTTTATATAGCAGTTTCAAAGTGAGTGTTGTGTTTGATACCTTACTTTTTGTTGATCGCCAAGAATTATATGTAGTGCAGTTGCATTTGGCTGCTTCTAGAAAAGAGTTCTAAGTTTAGATGTAATCGGGTCGTTTGGATTCTTGAAACAAGTAAGGTAAACACATTAGCCTCATCCTGAGTGAGCTCCTGGTGGTTCTCCATCAAATTTTCCATTCTCTGCAGCAGATGGGTTTTGCATATTGCCTCGGTTCTAAGGTGCAACCAAACTCTTCGGAGTACCTGACAAGGAGAGACCATTATGTTAACTGGTGAACCAATTTTGCAGGGGTGTCAAGGTGTGACATCATATTGAAGCAAATTGTCTCACCACCCACCCGGATTGAACTAGAAGGGAGGAATAGAACCATCCGGTCCTCCTACACACAAGCTTAAACACACAAAGACTTAACAAGGTTAAGAAACAATCCATAGAAGGAAATATACCCACGCAAAATTCATAATTACAGTGGCAATAGGGAAAATGAGGAACGTGATAAAGGTACCAGTTGGAGTTGCGTAGCAGTAGCTTGCTAGACTGCTACTCTATTAAGCCAGAAGACGGGACCAAAAGAAACCCTAGAGAAAAATGAGAAACACACATAACAAGTCAAACATAGGGCATAAGCAGCCCAACCCAATTAGAGAGAGTAAGAGGGGAAAACGTATCGGATGGGTACCCCATTTCTTTAGTTATGTAGAAGGCCGACCAGATGATCTGAACCTATGTTAAACGCCATGCCTTCATTCTGATCATGAAAACCACACCACCCATACCACCATCAACACTTTTCTCCACACCCGCACTATCATCATTTTGGCCATCATCAGGTTTCCTCATCTTGCCCACGTACCCTCAGTATGGTCCCCGATCGCACTCTTACAGTAATATCACACCTGGATCACTAGATGTTGAAAACAGATTAGACCTACTGTGTCAAATAAATGAATAAAGACCACTAGTAACTCCAACAAAGTGACAAACTATACAACAACCAATGACTATTTGAGCAGCCTTTTTCTTGTTTTCTTTTTTTATAGAACATGAACGAACACCATTAACTGAGTCTAGTATGGGAAGAGGTTCCATGTCCGTAAAGGATCTATACGTGCTCTATATACTACGAGCCTCAATGCATACGTTTTATCCTTGCCAGGTTGTAACTTTGGCTTAGTTACTGCATTAAGAAACAAAATCCCCTCTATAGATCATGTACAAGAGAACACATTTAGAGCGGGGGGAACGGTGGCTGGTGGCTGGGCTGGTAGCCCTTTGGCGCTAGTCTGGCGTTGGCGCACCACAGCGGGTCTCGCACCATCCAACCTCGCACCAACCGCACCAGCTCGGCTTAACTGGTAGCTTTATTCTTTTTTTCTAAATTTTTTTGAAAAAACTATCAGTTGGAGGGTCTAATATAGCCGTTTTTTAAAAATAAAACCGCATTTTTAAAATTTAAACCTAAAATATCTATAAATTGTGGAACATTTAACGTACCGTAATGAATAAATTATAATCTTTATTTTCATGTAATACTTTTTTATGTACTGTTTTTTGTAATGTTTTGTTTTGTAATGTTTTTCTTTAATTTAATGAAGCTTTTATTTAAGTTATTTTGTATTAAAAAAACCTTTTATCACCACATTTTGAGCCCTAACCATTGTCACAGAAAATCTGGTGTCAAAAGACACTTTATGCTACGTGGCACCTTTGACTCTAACTTTGGGCCCCAACCTCCACGTATAGTTCCAACAATGGGACGTCCTCCGTCCCTAAGGGTTGCATTCAACGGATGGCGTGATATCCAAGCCTATGTCCTCCTATTCCGTATTATCTTCATTGCTCGCACGCACGACATACTGAGATATCAATTGGCCAACGACCAAAGGGATTGTGTCCCAATTGTATCCCATGTTGTGTGTGAATCTCCTCAACCAAATGGTTGCGGGTTAAGTCCTACTTCAGGCAATGTACTTGCTAAATGGGCTTGACAAACCGAATCAATTATTGGGTCCACTTAGAGCCTATGCATTCTGTGATTATACGTATAACCTAATTTACAGTGTAGTATATACTCGTAAGGTATTTTATCTCTTCCCTAAAATTTGAAGGAATACGTACACGTAAATAATATATGTCTGGAAAATGTCTTGAACCTATGGGAGCGCACGCATGTACGTTAGAACTAATTAATATATGGACCAATCGAACTAAAGGAATACAAGAGGATCAAAGTGTAGATTTATGAAACTTGAGGAGGTATTAGACTTAAACTTGGAGACCAAGTTTAAAAGATATATATACCTCAATCTCACAAATCTTATAAAGTGAAGATACCCAATAGTCGATCTATGATATTCTCTTTATTCCTTTGATTTGTTTCTGCCGTATATATTTATCATTCATGTACAGTTCATGCATGAATGTATATATATCATACACATGCATGTATAATTTACATCCATGAGAAACTTTGGTTCTTATACAATATATTGTCATGATCGACAATTATTGTTTTGAGATTCATTCGTGTGACGCCAAGTACAAATAATAGAACATTGTGTTTGTTTATTTATTCGTGAAGCAAGTACTAGCATACAAACGTATTCCGGTGACGTGTAGTGTAACCATATAGGTTATCTACTTTGGTAACTTGTAAGGATTTCACATATATTGAAGATTTGTGTTGATTGGATTAATGGCTTAAAGGTACGTTTTTCTTTATTGTTTTGTTAATTAATTGTCTATACGTGATCTTTATATTCCTGCGTACTCGTGTATATTAATGTGGTTAATATCGTTAAGGGTTTTTATAAATTCCAACAGTGGCATCACGAGCCGTTCGTATAGCTTTTAATTAAAAATAACAAAAGAGATAAAATTATGTAAACTTACTATGATGGCGTTTGATTTATTTTATTTGATGATTAGGTTTTCATAAACTCTAATTAGGGTTAATAGAATTAATTAGACAAATCCTAAGTTGTATGCAATTTTGTTGATAAATATATTGTTAATTTGTTAATTAGTCGTTATTTATCACGTTGTTAGTTGTTAATATTATGGTTCGATCCATGGGAATCATGAAAGTTTGCCATGGATCAAGCGTTCTTGACTAATTGATTTAATTGAAGTCATGATTGATGTGGTATGCATGAAGTATGTGATTAATTTTTAATTTGATATACGTTTTAGGTTAATGTTTATTTGTTTTGCTTTTGATTATAATTGTTATATATCATGGTTTGAGCAAAGGGTTTTTCGAAAAATAAAAATAAATTGAACTAAAACTATATGAAATTTGATTTATTATAATCTTGTTCTTGCACGATCATATGTGGCAACAAATGAGTCGTCCTTACATAGTTTTAAATCTAACTCACGCCGTGATTAGCAAGAATCAAGTTTATAATTTCTTTTCTATTTTAAAGTTTTATAATTTTATTAATGACGTAATTCACAAAAGTACTATCTAGTTGCAAGGCTAAGGTTCAGAAAGACTCATCAAGACTTCGGTCTTGAAGATACCATTTCCCTATAATACCTAACTACTTGTAGTCTCCTTATCTTGGATACTATATTGGAACTCGCGAATGTTCTAGGGTTTGAATAATTTTTAATCATTCTTTAACTTTTCCCGTGATAAAATTAAACTTTTTTAAATTGGATAAAGTTGAATCGTCAATTTTTATGATATCACTTTTATACAATTGAATTGTGAGTTAAATATGTGTTGTCTATAGTTAACGAATTAAGTTAATTTTATAAATTACCATGAACAAAGATGTCGCATGCTTCTTTGTACATATTTTGAATTGTCAAAATTTATACCCTTTGAAATAAGTTTATTTGCCATCCAACGTGTAAAAGCACTTGCACTTACTCTTTCACCATACGTTAGACTGGTGGTGATTTTGCAACCAAAGGTGATATAATACACTTGATTGTGAGACGTCGGTGCTATATAATCACGGTTTTTGGTTGGACAACTTAAGCAAGTTAAGATATGTAAGACCTTAACTCGTGGCAATAGATGGGATAAACATGCTCGCTTTTTCATTTTTAAATTGTCACAAATGATAGATGTAAAGTTGAGTCCCGGAATTCAAGAAGTTGTATTGGATCCAATTATTGAACGTCTATTACCCCTTGAATATCATCATCACTAGCAGATCAACCGATGCGGTGGTGGTATGTCTTGGTGGATTCTAGCTTTTAGAAAATTAATTGTTTATTTATAAACATGGGTATTTAATTTTCTATAAAGATAGTATTACCGAAAATACTAAAATTAAATTTTTTTATTCTTTTAAAAGTATTATTGCAACAAAATTCCATAAAATTATGTTTGTTTGACAAACAAAGTCTCGTTTCTTGTAAGAAAGAACGAGACATATACATATCCTTTTTTGTGCAAGGAAAAGCTATTAATAGGTGTGATTGGATTATTGGAATTATCAATTTTTTAAACGAACTTAAAGGTTTAAGAATATTTGCACAACTTATTGTTTCAAGTAGATCTCATTAATCTTTTTGAGTTTTTGAGCATCTTTCAAACTAATAAGTCTCTTAGCAATCTATAGGCAAACAATACTTCTTTTGTTCTTTACATGTCGATCCTCTTAAGGCTATAATCGACAGAACAAAACAAGTGTTTTGTTTGTTTATTGTGATTATAATAACTAGCTTTATTTATCCTAGTTATTATGTTTTAACCCAAAGTAGGCACTAAATACCCTTATTGAATGGCATGCCTAATATGGAGGAAATTGCATGCGAGTTTTCAAGTTAATGAAAGCATGATAGATAGTCCCTCATTTACATGGTAGAATTCATTGTTGGAAATACGTTTTTCGTATTAAGAAAGTCTCGGTTACTCCAACAATATAGTTATAGGCTCGTAGTGTAAGTTTAATTAATGTTTACATTAGCCCGACCCATGAGCATGTTCATGGGCTGGAGGCCCAAGTCCACTAAGGGACTTGGGTATATAAACCCCTTTCCACCATGGAAAGGGGTGTTGGTTGTTTTATTTTCTCTAGTAATAAACATACATCTTTCTCTCATTCTTCCTTTCTCTCTCTAACTCTCCTTCTCTAGTTCTTTCATCTGCTTTCCTTCTTTAGAGAAAGTGGACTACGAGCATAAGAACGCAGATCTAACATGCTAGATTAGGACTTTGTAAATTTGGAGTGACCTCCCTTTGGGGGAGATTGTTGGAAATACGTTTTTCGTATTAAGAAAGTCTCGGTCACTCCAACAATATAGTTATAGGCTCGTAGTGTAAGTTTAATTAATGTTCACATTAGTCCGACCCATGAGCATGTTCATGGGCCGGAGGCCCAAGTCCACTAAGGGACTTGGGTATATAAACCCCTTTCCACCATGGAAAGGGGTGTTGGTTGTTTTATTTTCTCTAGTAATAAACATACATTTTCTCTCACTTCTCTCTCTACTTTCTCTCACTAGAAAACAACAACCCTCTAGAAATATCAAAGATTATCATACTTCTACAATTGGTATCAAGAGCTATGGGATGAAATAAAGATTGGTTTTGTGTTGTTCATGCTTTTCTAAGTGTGTTCATATGTTTTTGAATGATTTTACCAAAGTTTCAAATTTTTTTCGTGTTTTTGTGGTTCCAAGTGATCAATATTTCTTCTAAATAGTTGTAGTAACTGTTATTCCTATATCAATCTATAACACAAGATTTAGAAGAGATATTTAGAGAGAGAAAGAGAAGAAAAGTAGAGAGAGAAATAAGAAAGATGGTGGAAGGTTTTTTACGATTAGAGAGAGAAAGTAAATGTAACCAACACCATCTTCCACGCATGGAAGAGGGTATATATACTCACGAACCACATGGGCTTTCCATGGGCCGTGGGTTTGTTTCCTTGGGCCGGGCTTGGCTTGTCTTGGGCTTAGAGCCCCTAACTTATACAATATTAGCTTACAGTCCAAGCCCGGTTTTCCCGATTAACCTATTACAATAAAAGACCATTTACGTCTAAGATGACCTATTACATTCTTGTTCGACTATATAAAATATAGGGCTAACAATCTCCCCAATGTATTGGTCATCTTTAAAATGCATAAGATGATTGAGTGAATACATTCTTGTGGAGGTGATTTTCTTTCTTTGGTCTTGTATCTTGGTCTTGGTCTTTTTTGTAACGGTTTTGTTCCTTCATGCCTTTGTGACCTTTATCTTGAGCCTTTGTCATTTGACTTTGAGTGCTTGAGATCTTCAACTTATTCTTAATAGTGTTCATCTTGAGCTCTTTTGACAAGATGACCTATTACATTCTTACATTCTTAAGTATCTTGATTATCGCCATCTTGTGCTCTTGTGACTTCTGAATCGACATCGGTTACACAACTACGCCACCTTCTTAATATGCATCAACATATATAGACACGGACGAAATGGATTTGAACATTTCACCCTAACTCGGTAGCGTTTTACCTCCGATCGGTGAAGACCATTAGACGGTATTAGATACCGTACCTGTGATCGGGTAGATTCGATTAAGAACCTCCTTGATAGGGTTTCCCGGCGGTAGTAGCTAGTTCTCTTTACTCGACCGTCTCAAAGCATACTGCAAACGTAAAGAGTGAATCATAAGGATAAATTATCCGTCTGATAAGAGTCGTCAATTCAGATTTCTTGGAACAAGTTTGATTCTAAAAGAATCGCACCATTGTTGCTATACAGTTTGTCACAAGCTTGATTCATAGAGAATCTTGCGAGTCACCTATCACAGTGTTGTTCGATGTTGACACTGGAAGGATTTCCATTCGTCACTGTGAGCACTAAGGAGTGTCACTATGAATGTTCTGGCAAGATCACACGGATTTTACGAAGAAACCTGGAATCAAGTTTGAATCAATTAATAATCCAAACTTCGTTGCATTCCAGTTCTCACAAGTTTGATTCGTGTTGAATCACACAAGTTACCTACCATGAGCTTGTTTGATGCTGGCTCAAGCAGGATTTCCATCTTCATTGTGAATCGTATCACTCAGATGTTCTGGAAATATTACAAGGATAATGCATAGGACCCGATTGTGTCCTAATGAGATGATAGATAGATCTCGTTTGGCTCTACACTCAATAAGTGCATTTTGGTAATCGGAGGCTGGAGCAGACTGCCACCTTTTCAATATTAACTAACTCGGAGTGAGAAATTCAATAGATACGTGTTTATCTCCATGACAATGAGACAACTTTCTTTTGAGAGAAACTAGAATGGCTGGGGAAGGGTTGTGCATCGCATCACTGGGTCCATGACACTTGTCTTCAAAAGATGTGTTAACCCGGTTTCTACCTAAGTTGCATAGAAATATTCAACTCCTTCAATGCTTACCAATACGTCATCACTAGCACCTTATTGTGATTGTTCCAGTGCTAACTTACGTAATTGGTCCGCATTCAGCTTCATTCAACTCCATCTTTCCTAAGTACAACTATTTCTAGCTATGAAATGTCCTTGGGTGGATCCCTCCGGTTCTGGTTGGATCATAGGACTTAGTTTCCTATCCTAAACCACCTTTTGACTCCAACGTTCCAACGTGGATAGTAGGTTGTTTTGGGTATAGATCGTAACCATAAAACCATTTAAAACCATTCAAAGTGCTTGATAAAAATCAAAACTTTTAACACTCTAAAAGTTTTACATTTTCGAAAAGCTCCCCCTACACACATGCATCGATATGCGGAATAGTTTAGCATGCGAAGAAAAGAGTTGCACTTGAGTCTTTAAGATCACATGTTGCGATATATTACATTTTAATCACATTTTCTCCCCTATATCTAATATAAAAACATCATATTAGAGATACCAATTGATTAAAATATGAAAATTTCTGAAAACCAATTGGGAGAGAAACATGTGTGCACGCATGAATCATGGAACTTTTTCAGTCCTGATGCTCCCCCTCAACAATATTGTGTGTCTTGAAACAAAAGTTTGACAAAAGTTTGGAAAAACAACACCACAAATATGTTGAGGTACGGAGTAAAGATGCCTGTTAACTTGGATTCACCAATAACACGGGTAAAAGATCTGGAGGTCGGGGAGGATAGAAGTGGTGTTTAGCCATTTTAGAGAGAGAAACAAGTAACTAGAAAAGTGTGTTTATTCTAGTGAGAGAAATACAAGAAGGAAATGATAAGCCTCACCCCTCCATGGAAGTATGGAGGGGTTTATATAGCACGGGACTTGGACTTTATGTATGACAATATTAGTCCCTGCAAGTCCCGGCTATGAAACTAATGTAATTCCGTTAGTCGCACACATCTTAAGGCTAACAATCTTCCCCCAATGTGGTGACATACGAAATTACTTACAATGTTCCTAACAAATGCAAATACAACCAAAATATGACAATATTAAGTTTGCTTCCAATGCTGAGGGTGACACCGTTGTCTTCAAGTCTTCTAGAAAAACTTATACCCCAGATTGAATCCTCTTTGTCTTTGCTTGTTGAGGAACCATTGTATCATGTATGAACTGGATTAACTTCCCCCAATTCATACCACATGTCTTGAAAAGCTTTCTTCATAGACTTCTTTTTGATGAAGCTTCTGAATCAGCTTCCCCCCAAACCAAAATCCCTGTCTTGAGCAGAATCTGTAGCTTGATCAATCTTCTATCTTTGACATTTAAAGTGCACAGCGGAATTTTGTAGAAGAAGAAGTAAACCCCACCAAGTAACTGCTACCTTGACATTTTTGGTCTTCATGATTATGTGTTTGGGGGAACATGTAAGAAATCAGCAACAAATCTTCTCACGCTTGTAGAATGCTTCCCCCTGGAAGTTGAACTAAGTACTCCATAGTGGGAACTAAGTATCCAAAGTACACGTTCTTCCCCCATGATGGTGACGAACTCTCAGAAGCATCATCTGACGTGTACGGTCAAAATCGCGAGATGTTCTTGTCGAAAGTATGATGGTGACGAACACTCGGTAGCGTTCTTGTCAAACGTATGGTGGTTAAGAGAACTCGGTAGCATTCTTGTCAAAAGTATGGTGGTTAAGAACACTCGATAGCATCATCTGACGAGTACAATCAAAATCGTGAGAAGTCCGTGTCTGAAGCAGTAATCTTTGTTGACATTCTGTAGCTCAAGTTGCTCGTGAGAATTGTTTGCTGATCACATCTCTACTCTTGTACTCTCTGGCTAAACTTACCAACCTCGTATTCTTTTGGATATCTGTAGTGACCACTGGTGAAGTAAACATGATATTCCAAACTTGAAACTGAAGTACAATCTCCCAAATTTGTTACTTACGCTTAGCACTGTGTTGATTGAAGAACGGTGCAGAGAAACGTCTCTTAGAATCTTATACATAAAGAGAGAGGTATAAGATGTAGAACACCTCTTGAAGTATCCACAACTCCCGGTGAGTGTGACACTGAGCACTACAACGTAACTCCTTAAGTGATAATTGTCCATGTCGTCGACCATCCACCCCTTGACAGTGGAAACTAGATAAATCAAGTCTTAATCATTAATGCTAAAGCGAATCATCAATCGATATAATTGGGTGAAAGAGGCTCGATGATGAATTGAGTAGACGCCTTCGTGATATTCCACTTCACCTTCAAATAATAAATACCAAATCCACTTCGTAATCACTTGACATTACTTTGCCCGAATACTAGCCTTTTTGACAATTTTAGTGAATCTTAAAGGATCGTTTTGGTGTTTGTTTGTTTTTGTCATTTTTGTCGTGTTTAGTTGTGTTTGTTGAGTTTGATTGAGTGTCGTTAACTAGGGAACCAACGATGACTAGAGAATGAGAAGTCGTCAACGTCGTCTAGCTAATTTGATTTTTAAAGCCCAAATATAGGTTCAAAACGAAGGTTTTCTTTAATCAGAATGAACCCGTAATCACCATATCCCCATAATCCGCACATCCATCATACCCGGTTCTGAGCCATATGCACTTGGTCCAATAAGCAAAATAATCGAATCCAATAAACCGAATCCAACTCCATTCGCTATATTGCTTTTCATTTTAGATGTAATCATGGCCCAACTTGTAAACCGAATGCAAGCAAACTTGAAAATTTGATTCATGGCCCAATTTGTATACTCGTTTAACCCAATTACTTCTCTAAATAGTATTGCCAGCACACACAACATAATACGCCAGCTCAAATATCAACTCAATGCATGTCACACGTGTTCCCATCCCACTCGAAGTAATACAAATCCCTATTAGGTCCACCCAAAGTAGTTTAATGTATCTTAGGGATATAAAAGTAAGCAATTTCCTAAAAATACACACAGTCAACTCTAATCACCTCACATAGATACATCCGCCCTTATATCCATCTCAAAACACAGCCACCAGGAACTAAATCAATCTCATCTCATCAATCACACATTTATACGAATCATAACCATTAATCCCAAGTCAAATTAAACACTGCCCCAATACCACAAGACGAAGGTGCTGCAAGGACTCCAACTTGTAGGTCTCGGGTAGGTATAATGTTCGTTTTAGATTGATTAAATTGATATTAAAACGAAACTAAGAAGGATTCTAACAAAGTTGTTATGAATCTTTCTTAAAATTCGTAAATCAAAAGATGGGAATAACCATACATACGATCTATGATGAAGTTCACTTTGTGTTTTTGATCTTTGAAGGTCAATTTATTTTGGTAAACACAAATCTGAGATCGATTTAGTTTAAATATATAACTTTTTCAGTCAAGTCTAGATGGGTTTAAGAGACGAAGGGACTAGGATTTAGATTGGTGTTGATTTTGGAGTAATAAGGTTGATATGTTAAAATCAGATATTGGTATGGAGTCATCGAAATGTTTTGCATGGTCATCGTAATGATTCAAAAACCTAACAGTCCCAATGTATTCTAAGAAAAGGTCAACTCAGTTGCAATCTTTATAACTTACTCCATCGCAATATTCGATGCATCCCATCGCAATGAATTTTTGACACCATCGCAATGAGTATCACATCCATCGCAACGTATCTGAAACTGTCCATCGCAATGAGTCAAAACAGAAAACCATCGCAATGTTTCAAAAAATCTGTCCATCGAAATGTTTAAAGAAAATCATCAGCATGACCCCTTAAAATACCATTGCGATAGGTCAAACCACCCATCGCAATGAGGGACAGTCGGACCCATCAGAATCTTTCAAAAACAAACCCCATCGGAATGTAGCTGAGATTCCCCATCTGAATATGCCATCAGAATACTTCCAATCGTAATACTTCCATCGCAAAAGGTTTATACAACCGAAAAATATGGTTCTTGGAATCTTTGTCCTTTTCCCAAAACAATTAGATATGTTTTATGAGACAAAAAAACGATTAGAAGAAAATGGACAAAAAGATTGATGAAAACAAGAATAGTTTTTAAATAAAATATAAAGGGATGAAACCAAGATTGAGTTGAGCAGATAAAAAAAATGGTAAAAATGATGCATGATTTCATAAGATATATAAAAAATTAACGAGAATAGTACCAGCCAAGAATCAAGCATAAGTTGAAACACCAATACGAACATAACCACGAATCAAAAACACGAAACACCCTCGGTTAGCTCTGATACCAATTGTTAACTTGGATTCACTAATAACACGGGTAAAAGATCCGGAGGTCGGGGAGGATAGATGTGGTGTTTAGCCATTTTAGAGAGAGAAACAAGTAACCAGAAAAGTGTGTTTATTCTAGTGAGAGAAAGACAAGAAGGAAATGATAAGCCTCACCCCTCCATGGAAGTATGGAGGGGTTTATATAGCACGGGACTTGGACTTTACATATGACAATATTAGTCCCTGCAAGTCCCGGCTATGAAACTAATGTAATTCCGTTAGTCGCACACATTTTAAGGCTAACAATGCCTTATCCGATATAGTATATGACATATGATAGTTTTAAACCATTTTCGGAATGTGTTGGATACATAAAATATGACAATATCAGAGATGTACCCAACAACATTAAAGGCTTGATTTTAAAATGCTCCCCTCAAAAATTGATCAAAATAACATATGACAATTTTGAGATATAAAAACCACATTATGAGGAAGGGAGTGTTGAACACACAATTTGAAACATTTAGTAAAACCTTTTGAGAAATTCTTGAAAAATTGTGTTCAACGGTTTTAAAATAATCATGATAGAAGACTTTTCTTCTATTTCTTAGAGAAAGCGCACTAAAACGTGCACTTCTCTTTCGGGTCCGATTTTCATGAGCTCAAAACTTTGATTGTTTTGTGACTACCTCATGACCGAGAAATATTAATTTCCAGTTGTGAAGGATAAGTTATCATCCGTGATAAACTTTCCTTAAGTTGAAGTTCGAGTTCTAAGTTGATATTTACTTAGAAGTCGTTTTCATGAACTTAAAAACTTTGAATGTTTTTATGAGAAGCTCATGACCGAGAAATATTATTTTCTCGTTGAGAAGGATAAGTTATCGTCCGAGATAAACTTTCCTTAGTTGATGTCCGAGTCCTAAGCCGTGATCCTCTTAGAAGTCATTATAAGAGAGTATCAAGCACCTTCATTTGCCAAAACCTCCAAGTCTTCTGGAGTCATATACTTCATACCAAGATGGCCAACGAGATACTGAAACCTATTTTGAGATAGGGCTTTAGTAAACAAGTCTGCTATCTGGTACTCAGTTCTGACAAAGTATAATTCCACGATACCACGTTCCACTTGTTCCTTGATGAAGTAATATCTGACTGCGATGTGCTTGGCACGGGAGTGCTGAACCGGATTGCAAGAGATGGCTATGGCCGACTTTGAGTCATAATACATAGGTATTTTATCAAAGTGGAAGCCATAATCCGTGAGTTGAGTTCTCATCCAGAGGACTTGAGCACAACACGCGGATAGAGCCACATATTCTGCTTCAGCTGATGAGAGCGAAGTGCAATCCTGCTTCTTTGACGATCAGCTCACAAGCTTGTCTTCCCCTAGAAATTATACATTACCAGAAGTGCTTTTTCAACTATCAAGGCAACCCGCGTGATCAGAATCTGAAAAAGCTGTTAGATGAAAACCGGTTTCCTTCGGATACCAGAGTCTCATGTGAATGGTATTCTTAAGGTACCGAAAGATCCGTTTAACCTCTTTGAGGTGCTTTTGAGTAGGTCTGGCTTGATATCGTGCACAATAGCATGTGGCATGATGAATATCAGGCCTGCTGGCTGTGAGGTACATAAGTGACCCGATCATACTGCGATATCGCGTTTGATCTACGGGATGTGATTACAAGTCAGCGTCTAGGGATTTGGTCGACAATGGTGTACCAACGCGAGCACACGAGGTCATACCATGCTTTTTAAGTATCTCTTGAGCATACTTAGCTTGGTTAATGAAGATACCACGTGGGGATTGATGAATCTGGAGGCCTAAAAAGAATTTTAGCTCCCCTATCATTGACATTTCAAATCTGCTGTGCATTAATTTTTCAAAACGTTTTGAAAGTTTTGGGTTCGTAGAACCAAAAATAATGTCATCAACATAAACTTGCACCAGCAGTATGTCATCGCCATATTTATTAATAAAGAGAGTAGGATCAATAGAGCCTTTGTAGAATCCTTTAGAAACCAAGAAGTTTGATAGTTCTTCGTACCATGCCCTTGGAGCTTGCTTAAGTCCATATACAGCCTTCTTGAGACGGTAGACTTTGTCAGGATGATGAGGATCGATGAATCCTTCGGGCTGACTCACATACACTTCTTCCTTCAAATGACCGTTGAGAAAAGCAGTTTTAACGTCCATCTGAAAAACCGTGAAGCCCTTATGTGCACCATAAGCAAGGAATATCCTGACAGCTTCAGAACGAGCAACTGGAGCAAATGATTCATCGTAGTCTATGCCTTCTTATTGACGATATCCCTTAACCACAAGACGAGATTTGTTTTTGATGATGGTTTGTTCTTCATCCAGTTTATTTTTCCAGATCCATTTAAAATCTAAAATTGACATTCCATAGGGTCTGTCAACAAGTTCCTAAACATTTAGGTGTTCAAACTGATGAATTTCGTCTTGCATTGATTCAATCCACGCATGATCAGTCATGGCTTGTTTGATGTTTGTAGGTACAGTTGAAGTCACGGTGAGTGTATACATACACACATCGCCATCGGTGTCGAGTTATCTGCGTGTTCGAACCGGTTGTGAAGGATTTCCAATGACTTGCTCCAATGGATGATCACGTGTCTAATGGTGAGTGGATGGATATCATTGGTAATGTTGGACGGATCAACATGTTGAGTAGAAGACTCTCCGACTTCGCTTACCGGTGTACCGAACGGGTTAATAAATTCTTCTTCGTCAGGTTGTGCATTGACTGCTTGATTGTTGTTTCCTCCTTCAGCATTGACGGTTGGTGATGTTGGTTGTATGACAGTTTCTTGAGTTTGTTGAGTATAATATGGAATTGTCTCTTGAGCAACGGTTGAGGAAGTAGATGCAGTTGTGTCTTGTTGATTTTTTTCGGGTGCATCAGCAGCATTGACAGCGGAAGGCTTTGACACAACTTGATTGTTTCCATAGTAATATTCATCAAACATTGGATCATATAAATCAACCAACTCATTTATTTGTGTCGTATCTGTCAAGTCTGATGTAGGAGTACTTTGTTGAAATTCTTGCACGGGACGTACACTGTTTTGTGTAGGTGCCATTGCTGGACATTGAGGTACGGGACTTGAGCTGTTGTGATCAAGTAGCATTTGTGGCAATTCGTCAAAGTTCACATGAATTGTTTCGGCAATAATCTTTGTTCTCTTGTTATAGAACCGATATCCTTTCGACAATGTAGCATACCCCACAAAAATACATGCATCACCTTTTTTTCATCTTGTCGAGATTCTCACCGTCTTTAAGAATGTAGCATAAAGATCCAAATACGTGAAAGAATTTGATAGTAGGTTTCCTGCCATTGATGATGTGGTAAGGTGTCTTTTCATGTCTAGGGATGACGAGAGAACGATTCTGAGTATAACAGGCAGTTGCAGTTGCTTCAGCCCAGAAGAATAGCGGTAATTTTGAAGAAGAAAGCATTGTTCGAGCAGCCTCAACCAAAGTACGGTTCCGTCTTTCGACAACGCCATTGTGTTCAGGAGTTCGAGCAATAGACGTCTGATGTTCGATGCCTTCTTCTTGAAAGTAAGATTGCAAGTTCTTGTTCAAAAAATCAGTACCCCTATCCGTTCTTACGGTTAAGACATGAGCTTGAAGATTGCGTTGTATCATCTTGAGAAAGTTTTTGAGAACCTCTGGTGTTTCATCTTTGGACCTTAAGAAGAAAGTCCATGTGTATCTAGAGTAATCATCAACAATCACGAGAATATACTTTTTCCTGTTAATACTCTCTACATGCATAGGACCACATAAATCCATGTGTAAAAGTTCTAATCGTCCTTTTGAGCTTGGGTAGTCTTTGTTTTGAAAGACTTCCGTTTTGCTTTCCCCAACTCACAAGAAGAACAAAGATGGTCTTTGACGAATTTTAACTTAGGAAGAACGCTCACAATATCATTCTTCGAAAGCAAGTTGATGGTGTCAAAGTTGAGATGTGACAATCATTGATGCCATAACCATGCTTGAGAGGATGAAGCTTTAGCCATTAAGCAAATTGGATTTGTTGAAGATGTGTCTTGAAGAGTTACTGTGTAGAGATCAGAACCACGAGAACCTGTAAGAAGGTCATTCCCATCGTAGTCTCTAACATAGCAAGTAGATTTCCGAAAAGCCACTTCCAAGTCCGCATCACAAAATTGACCAACCGAGAATAAATTGTGATTCAGTCCCTCGACGTAATAAACCCGTTTGATAGTGATATTTCCTTGAACCAAATCGCCATATCCAAGTGTCGGTGCAAACTGATCATTTCCAAACCGCACCGTACCCAGAAACTTATCCACGAAGTTATTGAGAAGCTTGAGATTGCCCGTCATGTGCTTTGTACACCCGGAGTCCATTATGATTAGGATGATTTCGACTAGCTGTAGAAGAATTAGAAGACAATGTAGCATTTGAAAAATGGGAGCCCTTGATAGAAACGGGTTCCAAAATAGTAGTGGGCCTAGATGCAAAGTCTACAGGCAAGCTGATATTTCTAGACCCAATCACTAAAGTGGTTAACTTAGGTACCCATTTATATCCGGGTGGTGTAAATCTCGAATACCCCCGTGTACATGTCCTAATCATGTTCTCATATAGCTTCTTTAATCTGTTTTGTTTACGCAGAGTAGTGGAGTCTAACACACTTAGTTTCTTAAGTGGTTGATCAGTGGATTGGTTCAAAGTTCTTGTGGGTTCTCTAGTACTTTTGGGCATAAGAATAGGCTTCCTAGTTCTAGTATTCACGCCATTATGATTAAGAGCACAAGCATCATGATTGAAAGTACGAACACATTTTCCACATTCAACACAAACAAATTCAACATTCGAGGTCTTAGCATTTAAACTGTCATTACATGCAGTTACAGACGTTTTATTCTTTGAAAACTTAAAATTCCTACGGTAGTCTTCTACTTCCAACTTCTTTCCTTGACTATTGTTAGGCATGACATTATCTTGCATTCTAGTGCTCTTAAGCTGTGGTCCGCTAACGCTAGTAGTGGGGATTACTCCTGTAGAAGAAGACACACGTTGATTAGTTTTCTTAATATTCTGAGGTAAGTACGATGTTCCAGTTTGAGTGGACTTAGTGTTCATCTTATACATTCCAGGTGCTATCACATTTGTACTCTTATCATTTCCTATCTTAGGCAAAGTCTGTGGGGATTGTCCCAAAATAGATGATTTAGGGCATTTAACCGCATTCGGTTGACGAACGGCGGATGGTTTACCCAAAACATACTTTCCTTACATTTTCGCAATGAGTTTCTGTAACTCACTAATGGCTATGTCCCTTTCTTGTAGCTGAGTTTTCAAATCATTTATTTCGAAACCTTTTTCATTTAATTGACGAAACGAAGAAGCTGCCATTTCTTGACACTTTTTATGATTATGAGATTTATCACCTTTTTGTAAAGCAAGTTCAAGAGAAATGGAGTGTTTCTCAAGTTGGGAAAAACTTTTCGAAAGTTTGTTTTATGACTGAATTTGTTTTGAAAGCTCTACTTCAAGATTTCGACATTTCTCGTCCGTTTCTGACACTAGACATGCTACATGAAAATATTGATCAAGATCGGTATACACACCATGTATAGCATTCATATGGTCAGCATAGAAATATTCCTTCGAAAGTCGATCAATATCGTTAGAAAGTTGGTGTTCTTGTGTCTTTAATTTTGTTTGAAGAAAATCAACTTCATCTTCAAGAGATTTAACATAACTTAAATCAGTTAACATTTCCTCAGTGAGAGCGTTCTAAAACATTTCCACATTCTTTGAAAGATCATCAATGGTTGGAACAATGAATTTTTGAATGACGACTTCTACTTGTGGGTTAGGTTTAATATTCCAAACGGTATCCCTAGAAACTTTTCCATAGTCGACGACACCTTTGTACAAATTTAAAACCCCTTGTTTTATAAACTCAAATTTCTGAATACTTTTGCTTTTCTCATCCCATTTACGTTTTTCATCCAAAATTCGCTTTTCTAACAAAATTGATTGTTTTTTGAAACTCCTTTTTAAAGAAACTTTCTTTTGTGGTTCATCACTTGGTGGTGGAACACTATTATACATCTTTTGTTCTTTTGAAAGTTCTTTTTGAGGGACAAACTTATTATGATTGTTAGAATCAGAAAGGTTTATCAAATCACTTAATTTCGATCGACTTTCTTCTTGATGACGAAGGATTTCGTCGCAGTCAGGGGAAAGCATAAGAGCAAGATTATCAACATAACAACCGATATCATAAAGACCAGGCTTTATAGATTCAACGTTCTTGAGATATTCAGGCTTAAAAAAACTCATTTTCATATTTCTATTGAGCATATTCATAGTTTGAATAGACTGACACATTTTGTAAACAATGTTGTTTAACGTTTCGACTCTCTTTTCCAAATCAAGAATTTTTTCAATATCCTTTTCTTCACGAGTTTTATAAAGCTCAGTTTGTTCTTTGTTAACCGGCTCTAACTCAGTAATCTATAGTTTATGTAGCAGCATTTGTTCTTCAAGTTCCGATATCTTTTGTTTTGACATATGAATTTCGTGTGTTACTTCAAAACAATATTGTTCGTTGAGCACCTTACGTTCATATACCAAACCATTAGCTATTGCAACTTGTCAATCAACTTCTTTTACATAATCAAACTCTTTAAGCCTGACTATCTCCTCGGCTAAGGATGTGTTTGCTTGCTTCAGACATTTATTAGCCTCTTTGTTTTCATTAATTTCACGTTTTAAAGAATCAATAATAGACGCAGGCAAATCACGGCCCTCTTCCGAGTCAGTATCCTGAGTAGCATTTCCGTTATCATTACACACATGCTGTGAACCCGTAGAGATATTGCTATCCTCCGTGTCCATTACATATGTGCCATTGATGCTTTCGGTTTGCTCAGGATGACGTCGTTCATTAGCAAACACATTATAGTTATCATTTGATGGTACCTTTTCAATTGGCTCAGTGTCGAAGATTGGTCCAGAATTTTCAGCAATCTCTGGAATCACTTCTTGAATCTTTGCCATGTACACATAATGTGCCTTTAACTCTTGATCATCGGCTTCATCATCAGTGTCATCACGCCAGTCAACTTCATCTGCTGTGAGTGGAATCCCTGCTTCTTCCTTCTTACACAGTAGCATTTTTTCCTTGTGATATCCCGAATCCTTATCCCATTTTGGCTTCTTACGTTCCCTAGCCATGTGGCCAAATCCTTTGCAGTTGAAGAGTTTAATCCCAGTCTTCTGCATAACCGGAGTGCCTACAGTATCTCTAGCCCCAACATGATTTGGCATCCTCTGATTATCATACCTAGCATGACGATCATACCTAGGTGCATGATCAACTTCCTTATATCTAGCATTGGATGATGATCTGAGGTTGTTGTTGGTAGGTTTGTAGATCTTCTTATAAGTTGTGGTGAGTAAAGACATGAGTTCTTCAATCTTCTTGTCCCTTGAAGTTTGTTCAGCATCACTATCTCCATCTGACTCGGTGTCATACGTTGGAGGTGGAGTGGGAACAATTGCTTTTGCTTTGTTTCTAGCAGTAGCTAGAGGTTTGGTGGATCAGCTTGATGACCTTGAGGAATGTGTAGGTGGTTGTTGACAGGGAACAGGTTTTGTTGCAGTAGCAGCCACAAAAGCAATAGAGTTTGCAGATCGTTCTGCCTTTTCAGCCCTAAGTTCATTGACTTCATTCTGATGTTGTTTCAATAATATCATAAAGTTTGTGGTAAGATATAGTCTTGATATCCTCCCTTTGTTTGACCAAAGTCACAAACCTTTGCCATTTCGGTTTGAGTTGAAGTAGAAACTGAACATTGGCATGATGATTGGAGATGGTGCACTGATTTCTGACAATCTCATTCATCATTTTGTATAATCTCGAGTAATATGACTCAATGGATTCACCATCTTCGGATGTGAATTTTCCAAACTCCCAAAGTAGATTAGTCTCAAGATCTTGAACATTTATCGACTCACCTTGCTTCAATCGATGAATTGCATTCCATATTTCCATAGCGTTTGGACTTGCATCAGCCGTGGAATAGATATCGTTATCAATCCCAATGCGTATCTAGTTAACATCATCGGCTTCAGCTTGGAGGAGTTTCTTTTTCTCAGCAGGACATGTGTCGAAATCCTCCATAGCTCGTGTAGTTGATGAAGTACCATCTTCTGCTTGTGTGGTAATGGGCCTGAATTCAAATACTGGAGGTGGATTCTCAAGGCAATGACGAAGAGCAGTTCGGTTCTCTTTTCCATCTAGAAATATCAGGAAACGAGATCTCCACTGAACGTAGCAACCAGCTGTCAGCACAGGTGGATTACCGTTGCCACCTTGTTCCAAACGAATTTGATTAGCAGTCGCAATGTTGATGTTGTTGTTAGACATGGTGAATACTTGTGAATGGATGAGGATCTTAGTGAATGTGTTGTGATTTGATTGTGGTTGAAATTCCGAAAGTTCCAATTTTTTTTCAGTCCGACAATAAATTCCTCAGTCCGACAAAACGGTAAGCCGAAAAAATTTGTATCACCAAATTTTGAAGTTGAGTTAGAAATAGCCAAAAACTAGTAGGGAAAAAATTTGATTTTACTTGACCTAAAAATTTTAACTCTTTTTTTTTAATCTTCGTGTATGTTTTGGGACTAGTCGAGATAGTGGCTAAGTCTAAAAGATACTCGAACAAAATTTCCATCGGAATTTCCATCAGAATACATGTCGGAATGTCCATCGGAATACCTGTCGGAATGATTGTCGGAATGTGCTATCAGAATACCTGTCGGAATGTCTGTCGGAATGTGTTATCGGAATACTTGTCAGAATGTCTGTCAGAATGTTCTGTGTCGGAATACTTATCGGAAAGTGCTATCGGAATACCTATCGGAATGTCTGTCGGAAAGTTCTATCGGAATACCTGGTCACCAAACTTATCAGAATACTTGATCGGAATAATGATCGGAATATGTAAACCCTTATTCGATGGAAGATATTGGAATATCTATCGGAATGTAAGACCCTTTTCCGATGAAAACCTGTCGGAATAGTACCAAATTCCTACTTTTCTCGGACAAAACCCAACAAATTCGAGATTTTAAGCCAAAAAATGATCAAAAAACCCAAAAATTTTGTGTTTTTAGCCAAAGTAAATATACCAAATCTCTACCACAACTATGTAGAAGATTTGTATAAAAAAAACCATAAATACACAAAAGGATTTTTTTGGTTCAAATGATTTGGACCAAAATAGGCACGAAAATCATGAACACAAACACGAATCTTCAATCACCTATCAACTATAGGCTCTTGATACCAAATGTTATTCCTATATCAATCCATAACACAAGATTTAGAAGAGATATTTAGAGAGAGAAAGAGAAGAAAAGTAGAGAGAGAAACAAGAAAGATAATGGAAGGTTTTTTACTATTAGAGAGAGAAGGTAAATGTAACCAACACCCTCTTCCACACATGGAAGAGGGTATATATACCCACGAACCACATGGGCTTTCCATGGGCCGTGGGTTTGTTTCCTTGGGCCGGGCTTGGCTTGTCTTGGGCTTAGAGCCCCTAACTTATACAATATTAGCTTAAAGTCCAAGCCCGGTTTTCCCAACTAACCTATTACAATACAAGACCATTTACATCTAAGATGACCTATTACATTCTTGTTCGACTATATAAAATATAGGGCTAACAATAACGATTCGGAGATATTGGTTTGGCTAGAAACACGAATTCCCAGGTAAAAATCTCATCTTTCTTGTTGCCTACAAGTCTCGAACTCTTTATTCGTTACGATCTGTATATTGCGATCGCATAAACCTGGGGTTTCTACATGCGATCGAATATCACGATCACATTTTACGATCCGTGTTACGATCTAACACTATGATCACGTGTTACAATCAGTGACTGCGATCACGTGTTACGACCAGCGACTGCGATCACGTGTTACGATCAGTGACTGCGATCACGTGTTGCGATCGATTGTTACGAGCAAGTGTTACGATTAGTGACTGCGATCATGTGTTGCGATCCATTGTTACGATCAAGTGTTACGATTAGTGACTGTGATCACGTGTTGCGATCTATTTTTGCCTTCAGGGACTGCGATCACGTGTTACGATCAACTGTTACGATCAGAAGTTACGATCAGGGGTTACAATAGCACATCACGATCAAAACTAATTTGCAAGACTTAGAGGACTTTTTCAACTTTGCATTTCTTTGGAGACATTAACAAAAACACACAACCAAAAGATAATAACATCTTTATTCAAACAACACTAAAACACATAATCTTATTTAATTGCTCGATCATATTTGATAATCTTTTTTCAAGGGATCATAAAATGAATTCACATTCATACATGCCAACAATGACATCACTTACTAACCTTTCTATCATCTCGGGTACCGATACCCGTCCATCATTGCTTATCAAAGAGCTTTTTGAAGCATGGCAAGGTCGCATGTTGTCTTATATTATGGGTAGACCTAGTGGGAGACTCATGGTTCAATCCATTGAGCAAGGACCACTTGATTATGGTGAGATAACTGTAGACAATGTGACTAGGCCAAGGCTATTTCATGAACTAACAGATGCAAACAAAATCATTGCCGATGCGGATGAGAAATCCGTGCAAACCATCAAGCAAGCTCTTCCACCTGATATTTATCGTATGGTAAGCAATTACAAGGTAGCAAAGGAACTTTGGGATCGCTTAGCAGTTTTGTTACAAGGGACTTCACTTACCAAGCAGGAACGAGAGTGTCAACTCTATGATTTGTTTGATAGGTTTTCATACATTCCCGGGGAAACTCTTCATGACTACTACTGGCGCTTCACTACTTTGATGAATGATTTGAATGTGTATAATCTTACAATTGCTCAGTTTCAAATCAACACCAAGTTCTTGAACACGTTACCCCAAGAATGGATCCAATATGTCACTGATGTTAAATTGATTCGGGATTTGCACAAATCAAATTTAGATCAGCTTTATGCTTTCTTGCAGCAACACAAGAAGCATGTGCTCTAGAAACGCATGTATCAAGGATCTTATTCCGAACCACTGGCATTAATGGCAAATAATCCAACAATGTCATATAACAACACTCCGTATGCTATGGGAAAACAATCCTATCACAAGCCCATGTTCCAGACTCCAAGCTTTCCACAGTATTCGATCTTACCACAACCACCTACATCATATCAGCAACAATACCAGCAACCAACAATATCATCACAAGGAGACTCACATCATTTACCTTATGCTTCACAACCATACTCACCTTATCAACCTCCAAGAAACCCTGCCATCACTTACCAGCAACATGAGGTTCCTCAACTCCATTACTCACAACATGTCAGTACTCCTTCAAGTGTGTTTGTGGCTCAACCAGCACCACTATTCTACTGTGATGATGAAATTCCAGTTCATGAGTTCAGACAAGGGGATAATCCTAATGATATACTTGCACAAATGTCTGCTTACATCACTCAAGCATTAAACGAAAGAGGTTACAGAGGACCATCTCCAACAAACAATCAGTTGAGGAATTCTTCTAACTCTCGTCAACAAGCTACAATCCAAGATGGCAGAGTTACTGTGCAACCACTTTATGGGAGACCAAGTTCATTCAATACTGGTGCACGTCCATTCAACACTGCTACAAGGGGAAATAACACTGGCAAAATGAAGATGATCATCTGTTATAACTGCAAAGGGGAAGGACACATGGCTCGGGAGTGCAAGCAACCAAAAGATAAAGAGGGATGGCACATGGTTTCAGGAAAATATATACTTGGTTAATGCTCAAGCACAAGGTCGAGAGCTCGATGAAGAAGAGTTATCATTTCTAGTAGATCCAAGAGTTGCGGATACTGAAGGACTCACAGTAGCTTCTACCAACAATGCAGCATACCAATGCGATGATCTTGATGCATACGATTCCGACTGCGATGATCTCAATACCGCCAAGGCAGCTCTAATGGCAAATCTTTCACTTTGTAGAACTGACATAGTCTCTGAGGTACCAAATACTGCAAATGATACTAGTTTTGTACCTTATCAAGTTGAGCAAGTTTCTAAGTATCCGAAACAGCCTTCGGTGGTTAGTAATTCAAACGAGGAGACTAACAATGATAGTAATATCAATGCAAGTCCCTAGCCTTTGAGTGAAACACAACCGGGAGCTATTACGTCTACAAATTCATCTGCTCAACAAGATTTGGTCACGGTGTCGGCATCTATGCTTAGCCAAATGAATAATGCGATCAATCGCACCATCAGGATTAATCAGACATTATCTGACGAGCTTGCTTTGTATAAACAAAAGGTTAACACCTTGCAATTAACTCCAGTGACCACTACCATAACCAATCCTGGATTTGATAGGTTTAGGAAAGTTCAAATGGATAACTTGCTAGAAATTGAAAGTTTAAGAGCAAATCTTTCAAAAGAACTTAAAGAAAAATAGTCAGTCGTTAATAATTTTCAACAACTTCAAACGGATTTCGAAATTCTTGAGTCTAAAAGGGTTGAAACGAAAATTAAGGCGTCTGAGAGAATTAAACAAACTGAAATTAAGCTTTTAAAACAATACTCTGCTTCACATCTAGTACACTTATCTCATTCATCGTTTAAGAAATTCACTCTATCACGTCTAATAGACTTACCACCTAACCCGGGGTATGCAAAGCAAGCATTTAACCACAACTCACGACTTTATGATGCCACCAAGTTAGGTTTGGTCTTAGATTCCGATTGGTAATTCGAATGAATCAGGGAATATGTCACTACATGGAGAGAATCGATCAAAAGTGATTTTTACATATCCTAAGTATGATTATGAACATCTTAATGCAGAGAATGCAAAAACGGATTTTAGAATTCACTTTAATATACAAAGGGAATTTATCCATACACCAACTTACATGTCTACTAGAGAAAGCCTTAGTATATTTCCTACACTTGTCAATCCGAATGAACCTAAGGAAGTTCCAAAGGGTCTTCCACCGGTGAGTACAGTATTGCTAAGCATGAAAGACATTAGGCGATACCTCACCGGATTTGACAAGGTCATCCAGGAATGTACGACTTCAACGACTCAAACCGCTGGAGAATGGGCTTTCAAACACATGAAAATGGTATTTGAGAAAGAGATCGTTCCGTTTGTAAACAATATTAAAGAGGGATTTCTAGATCTCGAGGAAAATCTTAATTTCGAAATGGCTGAAGTTCGAAAAGTTTTTTACGAAATGGATGATGCTTATGAGCAACATCTAATTGAGAAAGAAAATATTGTGTCTGAATATGACCGAATTTTGGAACATGTAGTGTCTCTCGAAGTGATGCAAGTTGTTACTATTGAATATGCTCTTGAGATTACATCTGCTGTGAATAAATGTGATGATGGGCATGATCTTTCTGTGATTATTGTTACACCTGTAAATACTGTAGATAATCATTCTTGTCACGAATCTAACGCTGAATTTTTAAAGCTTCAAGATTCTTATAACTCACTTTCAAAACGTTTTGATGAGGTTCAACAACACTCTATTGCTCTTGAACTTGAAAATCAATCTAAAAATGAAACTTTTTCAAAAATAAATGATTGTGAAAACAACGTTGAGACAAGTGACAAGATGATTCAGGTGGTTCAGTCATTAGGAACAAGTTACGAGATTTAAGAGAGAAACATTAGCAGGGAAAGTGGAACTAGAGGCTGTAGAGATTAAAAATCATGCCCTATAAAATAGAATTAATTCTATGATAGGGGAGTTGGAAAAATTAAGGCAGGATGTCTCACAAGTTTCTGGTTCAATGGAAGAATGCCTCGCTTTTAATGAGGCAGAGCAAAAGTCACTTGTTGACCAACTGAACAAGAAATGTGAGGAAATCTCTGACCTAAATATTCAGCTCATAGACAAAAACATGGTTATAGCTAAATTAAAGGAGACACTTCAACTTAAAGGACAAGAAGTTGTTGATAAATCAGCTACAATCTCTGCCCCGACCTCTAGTGCTCCAAAAACCAAAAAGGTTGTGATCAATAATATCCCTTACCATAAGAACAATCCCCTATCATATAAGCTCTATATGCAGCATGCAATTAAGCACGCAGATCTTGCTAGGGATGTTGTAGACGATCTCTATGAATTAGATCCCTCAAATAGTCACTATTACTTTGCTCATGCTTATATTGAGAAGGTTCAAGAATGCTTAGAGCATTTGACATACATAGGACAACCGGGTTCTACACCATCTAACCAACAAACCCCCAACATTGCCATAACTCCATTAAATAAGACCCTAGGAGCTAAGCCTGTTTTAAACACACCCATCAAGGCTAAATCAAAATCTGTCACTAATGTTCCCTTGGCTTATACAGGAGTAATTATGTCTACTAAGGCTAAAGGATCTCAAGACAAGAAAGATAGGATCAAGCCTTCCACTAATAGGACTGCGAAGAAGAAAGTAGAAGTTTACCCTAGGAATGTTATTTCAGTTTTAAATAATAAGAATCATGTAGCTAAGACAAAAGGTTCTCCCTCTGCGTGGAAACCTAAGCAAAATGTGAATTCTAATTTGAAATGTTGGAATTGTAATGAATGCATGTTTTCTCAGCGTCATGATTTATGCCTTGTTGACCATGTTAATGAAATGCATGCCATTAGGAACAACCTTGAATGGAAACCAACGGGGAAGAAATTCACCCAAGTTGGATGACAATGGTTACCCACTGGTAGGACCTTTACTACAAATGGAACTAAGTGCCCTTTAACTAGGATCACATCCACTGAAGTTAGGTCTCATCGTCCTTTAAATAGGAACACAAGCATTAAAAAATGGAAAAAACGCCCTTTAACTAGGTCTGCCTCCACTGTTGTGCCTACCAGTGCAGAAGTACCCAGTCAAGAAGTACCTCAGAGTATTAGACAACTAGAATCTAAGCCAACAACTAGTAAGAAAATTTGGAAGCCTAAAAACTCTTCTAATAGCAAATCTAAGATAATTACATCTTTACCTGCTAACTCATAGGAACAATTAGATTCCGATACATTGTATTTGTTTGGTGATATTTTTAGGTCGTCCAAATTATTCTTTGGTATTTGGACTCGGGGTGCTCCAAACATACGACTTGAGATCGCTCGATGCTTAGTAATTTCGTCAGCAAGTTTCTAGGATTGGTGAAATTTGGCAACGACCATATTGTGAAGATCATGGGTTATGGTGAATATCAAATTGGGAATGTTACGATTTCAAGGGTGTAGGTCCTTAGCATTGTATATCCTTATCATTGTAGGTCCTTAGTTTCTTAGGATTGTATATGTGTTATGATTATCTAAAGAAGGAAAGAAGATGAAAGAACTAGAGAGGGAGAGTTAGAGAGAGAAAGGAAGAATGAGAGAAAGATGTATATTTATTACTAGAGAAAATAAAACAACCAACACCCCTTTCCATGGTGGAAAGGGGTTTATATACCCAAGTCCCTTAGTGGACTTGGGCCTCCGGCCCATGAACATGATCATGGGTCGGGATAATGTAAACATTAATTAAACTTACACTACGAGCCTATAACTATATTGTTGGAGTGACCGAGACTTTCTTAATACGAAAAAACGTATTTCCAACAATCTCCCCCAAAGGGAGGTCACTCCAAATTTACAAAGTCCTAATCTAGCATGTTAGATCTTCGTTCTTGAGCTCGTAGTCCACTTTCGCTTTTCTTCTTTAACTTTTCTTCTTTTTGTGAATATGCGTTGAATATCATCAGGCTTTGGCTTAGAACATGTTCTTTTGGCCTTTCACGTGCAATCTTTGTCTTCTTGTGATGTTCGTCTCTTCGTGACTTCATGTACCACATACCTATCCTTTGTTGAATTCTTGAAAGTTTCAGAGTCGATACAGCGGAAGACTTATAGGTCAAACTTTCTTGAATTTGCTGAAATATTTGATGCAGAAGGAACAAGTATGTGAGTACGACTTCAGCTGGTACACCGCAACGCCGCCGTCTTCAAATGCAACAACATAATAAGACACGAATAAAATGGCTTTGACATTTTATTCTAATTCAGTAGTATTTTACCTCCGGTCGGTGAAGACCGTTGGACGATAATAAATATCGTACTTGTGACAGGTAGCTCTAATTAAAGAACTCCTTGACAAGATTTCGCGGGTAAACCCGTTCTCTTTATTCGACCGTCCAAAGCTGACTACGAACATAAAGAGTGAATCATTTGGATTATTAAATCCGTATGATTGAGGCCGTCAATTCATGAATCCTGGAACAAGTGAATTTCAATTAAGATTTTCACCATCGTTGCTTTCCAGTTGTCACGAGCTTGATTCTGATAGAATCTTGCTTGTCACCTACCGCAGTGTTGTTTGATGTTAACACTAGAAGGATTTCCACTCTTCACTGTGAACACCAAAGAGTTTCACTCTGAGTGTTCTGGCAAGATCACTTGGATAATGCGTAGAGGCCCTAAAACAAGTTTAATCTCAATTAAGAGTTAAACCATCATTTCTTTCCAGTTATCACAAGATTAGTTCTTAAAGAACTGCACGTGTCACCTACCATGAGCTTGTTTGATGTTGGCTCAAGCAAGATTCCATCTTCATTGTAATACTTTCGTATCACTCAGATGTTCTGGAAATATTGCAAGAATATTGTGTAGGACTCATAAAAAATCTTTCTTGTTTGCAAATTGTGTCCTAATGAGACTTTTGATGATCTCGTGGCTCTAGACTCAATAGTGCATTTTGTTTTGGTGAGCGGAGGCTGGAGAGGATTGCCACCTTTTCAATATCAATTTATTCGGAGTAAATAAACCGATAGATAGCATGTTGAACTCCGTGTCATTAAAACAAATATCTTTTGAGAGATATTTGAGTTGGCTGGGAGGGGTTGTGCATCGCATTACCGGGTCCATGATACTTTTGTCTTCAAGATGAGTTGACCCGGTTTCTACCTATGTTGTAAGGATGGCTTCTTTCTTTACACACTTTATCTTTACATTTCTTTTTCATTCTTCAACCCCTTCAATGCTTACCAATACCTCATCACTAGCACCTTGTTGTGATTTTTCCAATGCTAGCATCAGTATATGGTCGGCATTTAGCTTCCTTCACAATCTATTCTCCATCTTTCCTAAGGACTTCTATTAACTAACTATGGAATTGTCCTTGGGAAGATTCCTCTGGTTCTGGAAGAATCATTGGACTAATACCTAATCCTGCCACCCTTTTGTCACCACATTCGCCGTGAGTTAAGTGTGTTTTGGGTAAGTATTCGTCTTTATGACAAATTCCTTAAAATCACTGAGGTACTTGTGATATAAATATCAAGAGTTTTTGTACCTTCAGTGTTCTTATCAACAAAATGCTCTCCCTTAACATATGCGTGGCATATATCAAGTTGGATATTTTATTAAGCCCTTTTTCATTTTAGCCACATATGTTTTACAAGTCTCCTTAATCCTATTTTCTCCCCTTATCCAAAATGTTAACCATTAATGTTTTGGATATGAATGGGTTAACCAGTCTTTGGGTAAAAATTGAAATTGGTTAATGGCCGTAGAACATATTAATGCTCCCTCTCAAATTAATGAGGGTTAGTTGTAGTGCTCGAGTACGATATGTTTGAAAGATTTAGAATCTCGAGAGAAATTCTTGAAAAATATTATAGTTTCACACTACAGCACGCCACAAAAGCCTATTATACATATATTGACATATTCACAGTAATAGACATACGGAGTTGACCTGATAGAAGATGATCCATAATTAAATAGATCGTTCTGTGAACCTGTGGTGAGCTCCATATGGTCTTCCACCTACGAATCGTTCCAAACTTCTTAGCAACCGGCGCTCCCTTAACTTTTGCTCGATCTTTTGGTCGCGTACTTAGCTCCTCTTTTGCATTGGCCCGTCCAGTTGTACTTGACTGCTGGAAGAGAGTGTCCGGCATTGAGAACAGTCAGATCATCACGAACGTGTTTGAGCGTGCCATCACTGAATTTATGCAGTTCAGAGAATCTCATGAACTGCATGGCTCATGTCTTGTTCAGATAAAATATCCATGCTTCCGGTGTCGTAGTCCCCATCTAAGGCTTTTCGTCCTTGTGGTAATTACTGAGCGGAGTTGTGTGGGGACATTGCAAGTTTAGCTGCTTTTGGAAACTCTTCACTCCAAGTTGAAAATCTTCCACCCGGTGTTTGATGACGATCTTTCGATCGTATTGACGAAGGTTTGAAATCAACGCAATGACTATCTCAGGAGATAAATGGTCGACCTTTTCTTGAGCCAATAACAAAAGAAAATCTTCAATGTCTTCAAGGCGAAGGTACTGGAGATCACTTTCATCGATTCTGTATTCTTTTTCATTGGTACGTTTGAACACGATTACATTCAAGTAATCATAACCGAATACAGTGTGAGTAGTTGCTCCTTGTATGCTTCTAAATCTATGATATGAGACAATAGGAGCACCTGTTTTTGGATGATGAAAGTGATTTTAAGCTAACCATTTCTTTGCATTCCAGTGAGAAATGCCAAGTGCTGCGTAGGTATCATAAAACTTAAGCAACTTCCTTCGCCATAGAGCATCAGGTACTTTATCTTCAATCCAAGTTACATTCTCTAGATTTATCGCATTGACTATGGTGAGTGATGTAGCATATTTCTTCGTGCCTTTTTCAATATACTCGAGATCATGACAGACAAAATATTATATTGGAATCGTTGTAGAACCGGCGATGACTGTGGGTGTAAGAGGCCGTAAAACCGGAGTCTGAATTCCTGTAGTCGTCGCTCTCATGGCCTTCGTAAGCTCATTTATGTGATATTCAGCCTCATTATGGCAGATCTTCAAAGTATCAAATAAATTCACATCTGCGGCTGCCATTTTGAGAAGATCCGGAGTCATTGTTGGTTTCCCATGATGATACCTTAGGAAGTCTGAGAAATCGATTGGATTGTTGAGGTATTGAGTGAGCTCGATTTCTGTTGCTGTGGCGTAAGGATGTTGTGGTGCTGCATTTGTAAGCCAGAGTTGCTTTTTTACACTCTCGTTGATGATAAGAGATTCAACAAAAGTCAGTTCTGGTACATTTAAGTCTTCGACTTCCATGTCGGAATTGTGCTAATCTTCAGAAGGTGTGGAAGGTTGTTCTTCTAACACCGGTATATCATCTTCTGGCATAGAGACTGGAATTTCGTCTTCTGGCATAGACCCTGTGGGTTCCTCTTCATGTGTAGACACTGGAATTTCGTCTTCTTGCATAGGTTCTACAGTTTCGTTGTGAGAAGCAGTAGTAGAAACCGGTTCAGTAGACATACCTGTGTCAGTATGCTGAGATTCTGGCACCGTAGCATCCAGAGTCTTTTCTGCAGTTCCAACAACTCTTTCTTCGGCTTCCTTAATACCTTTCTCAGTTTCCTTATCACATTCACCCTTATTTGACTCGTCACCACTAGTACCCGTTTTGTCTCTCTTATCACCCTTTCTGGTTCCATTCCCGTCACTACCATTATCATCATCATCATCCTTATCCCCATCTGTATCCTCATCCTTGTCTTCTCTGTTGTCCTCATCCTCTTCTTCCTCGTTCTCTTTGTCTTCTTCATCCTTATCTTTATCCTCTTCTTCCTCATCCTCTTCCTCATTCTGATCATCATCACCATCATCCTCATCACCATTACCCTCGTTATCTGCATCCTCGAGCTCGTCTTCATCTTCAGTCTCAGAGTCTTTAGTATCTACAGGTGTATCTTTATTGATAGCTTTGTTGAGATATTGCAGAAGTTTTCGTTTATTTTTCGTTTTTACGAGGCCCCATATCTTTCTGTCGTGTTTGCAACAATTGCATTAGTTGAAGAGTAGATAAACCTGTGCTGAATAGAGTTGGTAGCTCCTGATCAACATATGACTTTACTTCACGTCGAATGATGTTGGTCATAGTATCATTAATGGACCCAAGAAAGGCAGCATTCTCTTTGTCATGATTTTTATTCTCTCCAAGAAATTTTTTATGTTGTCTTTTAAGCTTTGAGATGCTGTCAGATATTTTCTTAAGAGTAGACTCGTCAGCTTGCGGTTCCTTGAGGGTTTGTGTTTCAGGATTGGTGATTCTTTCATTTAGTGCTTCAATTTGTTTAGCTTGAGCCTCCAGTTGTTGTTGAAGATTCTGAATCAGTGGATCACTGACTATGAGGAATGGGTTGGAGGTGGAAGATACTTGTTGTACTGATGGAGGAGGTATAAATACGAGTGTTAGAGAGGTTGTGGATGATACATGTTGTTCAAGGATTGGTGACGGTGTTGGTTTAGTCATTGGGGCGGTAGTTGGTACAGGTTGTTCAATAAGTTCGGGTGTGGGAGTTGGTGTGATGACATTGGTGATGACCGGGGGGGGGGGGTAAGTGGTGGAATTGTAATTGTTGTACCAGAAGTTATAGGAACGTCCACCATATTCTCATTTATCGATGGATCAATATTTGTGACTTCAACGCCCTCCCCTTCAAAATTAAGATATTTCATAACATCATCAGAGCCAGAAATAGACTTACTTTGGAGTTGAGTTCCTGGAATGAGAGTTACATGAGCATCGTCGTTAATCACAGTGCAAGTTGGTTCCGGTAATGGTGTGGTGATATTGGCATCATGATACAGTAAATTTGTTTTTGTGTTGTCACTGGCACCACCCTCTTCACTATGCTCACGAATTTCAAAGTTGAAGTTATCAACATCTTCATCATTATGATCTTCATAAAAGATAATATCATCATCAGAGTTACCAAATTCGTCTAAGTCATCGAACGGTGTTGAGCCTGATCCCTTAAATGTTGCAAAAGCCTCCTCGCTGCTCTGCTGAAGAGTGATACGCAGTTGTTTGGCTTCGAAAATGGTTTCTTGAATTGGTTCATCTGTAGCAACAAGTGCTTCTTTACCTTTGGTTTGCTTTGCTCTCTTTGTCCTTTTTAGGGATACTTCTTCCTGTTCATCATCAGTGTGGATCATGTCATCTTATTTTTCATCTTCATCGACTAATTGTTGTTTCCCTGTGCCTTTATCTTTGGAAGAAGAAGTCATTTGGCGCTTTGCAGGCTCTTTATGGGTTGAAACAAGCTCCACGCGCGTGGTATGATCTCCTATCGTCTTATCTGATATCGGAAGGCTTCTCCAAAGGCAAAGTGGACCCAACATTATTCATTCTCAAGGAGGACAACGACATGATACTGGTACAAATTTATGTTGACGATATAATATTTGCTGCCACTACTCAAAGACTGTCTGACCATTTTGAGAAAATCATGTCCACACGTTTTAAGATGTCGATGATGGGAAAAATTTCATTTTTCTTAGGGTTGCAAATTTCTCAAAATCCCAGAGGCATCTTTATTAATCAATCCAAATATGCTCTTGAATCATTGAAAAAATATCATTTTGAAAAATGTGACCCAGTGGATACTCCTATGGTGTAGAGATCTAAGTTAGATGAGGATAGGGATGGGATTGATGTCGATCCTAAACTTTACCGTGGAATGATCGACACCCTTCTCTATCTAACTGCTAGCAGGCCTGATTTGCAATTTGCTATATGCATGTGTGTCCGGTATCAGGCTCGACCTACTGAAAAGCACTTACATGTTGTGAAAAGGATCTTTCGATATCTTAAAGGAACACTTAATCGTGGTATGTGGTATCCGAAGGATTCCTCTATTGTACTAATATCATATGCAGATGCGGATTATGCTGGGTGTCAAGATACTCGACGTAGCACTTCTAGTAGTGTGTAACTTCTTGGAGATTGACTGATTAGTTGGGCATCCAAAAGGCAGAAAAGTGTTGCGATATCAAGTACGGAGGCTAAATACATTGCTATGTCCGGTTGTTGTGCTCAAGTTCTTTGGATGAGATCACAATTAACTGACTACGGTCTTGGATTCAACAAAATCCAGATGTACTGTGACAACAAAAGCGCCATTGCCCTTTGCTGTAACTATGTTCAACACTCCCGGGCGAAGCACATTGACATACGCTACCACTTCATCAAAGAGCAAGTGGAAAATGGAGTAATCGAGCTGTATTTTGTCAACACTGAGTATCAGCTGGCGGATATATTCACAAAGGCCTTGGATCGAGGACGCATTGAGTTTTTGATCGAAAAGCTAGGCATGAAATCATTCTCACCAGCGACACTTAAGGAGTTGGCAGAAGAATCTACAGAATAGTGGTGGTAAACTATTCTAGAGTATCCTTTTATCGTGATCTTTTATATTATCAAAAGAAAAATACAAAAATATAAAACTTACAAAAACCATAAAAATTATAAAATCAAGAAAATCCAAAAATATTTTTCATTTAAATTGGGCATGTCTTTTAGTACGGTTATATTTACGGCCTTAGAAATGTCGATTAATATTGACACGGCATCATAAATAGAGTCCGTATGAAAGTTGTAAATATTTTAAAACATGCCCATATGGCTTGTAGTTATTTTTGACTACAACCCGCTTTTCGCATTAAAGTCACGTATTTCTTTTGAAAACGTTGGCTCACAACGAGAATTAATTTTCTCGGGCAAGGTTTACCTTTAAAAACTTGTAAGGGATCAAGTTTACTTTATAACTTGGTCTAACACAAATTAGTGTACGTGTCAGTGCACTTATTTTGTCAAAATAAGAGAAATCTTTTTGCCACCAGAATCGTTTCAATAAAATCACTAAAACGGAAAAAGTCTTCATGGATATTTGTCTCTTCTAAAATCAATGACTACAGCTCTTTAACTAGAAAATGGATCAGTGTTTAAGGGGAGCAAATATCAAATCTTTATGGAATTGAATAAGTCTTCAAAACGGGTTTCTTCTAAAAATTGCAAAACGATAATTGTCTTCATATGCTATGTATGCCTTGTGTAAACTGTGATTTGTCATTAGGAATTTAAAAATTGAGTGTTAGGTGTATATGTTCGTGTTTGTCTTTTAAGCACAAGAAGTTACATGTTAGTGCGTTTGTTAATTCATTTCGATATTTAAGTGTTAAATAACAATATTACTAACTGGGGGATAAATTTGCAAAATCTTGCAAACCAGGGGGACCAAGTTGCAAATCCTTGCAACTTGGCTAGACCAAAGTCAACATATTATACCCCCTTCCCCGCCTTTCTTCTTCATCACAACACACACAATCTATCTTACTCCATCCATCATTGTTAAAAAAGCTTCAACCTTCATCTTTGAGTGCTAAAACTACAAGATCATCTGGGTATTGTTATCATTAACATGTTGCTTTTATGTTCATCTAACTCTATCATCATCAAACGAACCCCTATACATCAATCCAATCATTCTAGGGTTTCCAGGTTTATGATAAATATGCTAATTGAATTGTGGGTTTTGTTAATTTGAGCTAGATAAACATTGGCTTTGAACAGTTTCGTCTAATACATTGCCTAAGTCCCAAAATAGAGATCAACAGGTTTACATAGTTTGAATCGCCCAGATTCGATGCCTATATTATGATCGCATTGATTGTGATAGATGACTTGTGATGGAGCCATTCCGATGGCTCACTACGATGGTCTGTTGCGATGACCCTTTGCGATGGCCCATTGTAATGGGTACACTACGATGGCTCGCATCTTGCGATGGCAATGTTACGATACTATATTACGATGGTCACTGCGATAGCACATTGCGATAACAATTTTACGATAGTATATTGTGATGGCCTCACTGCGATGGGTATTAGCACTACGATGGCCTCATTGCGATCCCCCGATGAGATGGGTTATTGCGATGGTATGTTACGATGGACCAATATTGCGATGACAGTAAGATGAGTTTAGCTTTACGCTAGACATGGATATTGCAATGAAACATTAGAACATGATTGTGATACATAGACTAATACTCATTGTGACTTGTGATACTAAAATAAACACTACTAGATTAAGTTGTTTAAAAGATGACAATATACTAAGTGTAGTTTCGTCTTAGTGTCATGTAATGTAATGTGGTGACATTTATTGTGATTTATTCATTATGCTAAGGATATACATAGTTTATGAGATATATATATATATATATATATATATATATATATATATATATATATATATATATATATATATATATATATATATATATATATATATATATATATATATATATATATATATATATATATATATATGTGTGTGTGTGTGTGTGTGTGTGTGTGTGTGTATATCAAGTGTGCATGTGCTTATCTAAGAAGGAAAATGTCGATCAACGAAGAACAACAGAAACAACTTGATCTTGTACTTGTTCCACTTAGTTCCAGAATGCCTCATACACCAAACAATTTTCGTATAAAAGACGATTTTGATCTTACTTTGGCGGCATTCAAAATTGCAACAGACATCCTAGATTGTTCACCGATAAAGGATGCATTGCGTGCCACAACATCAGTTCCTGAAGTATACATGCACGAGTTTTGGACAACAGCCACAATTACACAGGAAAAACAATTGTCAAAGAAGAATAGAAGATTATCTCTTTCAAGCTCAACAAGAAGGACTTGACACTTGTATTGCGTCAATTTAGGAAACTGTTCAAGTTTCCTAAGTTAGAAAAAGGAGAACACTTTGTGCCTGACCCAGATACAGATGAACTGCTTCGAGTAATTCAAGCATTGAATTATGAGGGTGAAATTGGTTTTCTATCTTAGTTTAGTACGTCACATATTGGGCAACCTTGGAAATAAATTGTCACTATCTTAGTAAAATGAATTACTTCTAATATTCGTGGATCAGACGCAATGAGACCCTCTCAGGCTAATATCTTTTGGGGTCTCTACATTGGATCTAAAGTGGACTATGCACTACAACTTTGGGAGGAATTCTGCCATCAGTTGACAAGTTCCAAGAAGAAAGCGTTGCATCTTCCATTTCCAAGGTTCACAAAACTCATCATAAATTTCTTTATGAAGAGTGACCCAACTATTGATCCTCGTGGGAATTTCTTCTATCATACTCAAGATAGAGACAATGTGTTGGATACTATGACTACTGATAATCAATTCACAAAGTACTCACTACGACCAGATCTTGTGCCAGACATCATGATCAATGAAGGGATCAAGGAAAGTGACCACTACCAAGAGATGCTCCAGGATATTGAAGCACAGACTAAAAGAGCTAATGCAGATCCCTCTGAGAAACAAACAGGTAAACGGAAGAAAAGGATTGCAAAGCGCCAAATGACTTCTTCTTCCAAAGATAAAGGCACAGGGAAACAACAAATAGTCGATGAAGATGAAGAAGCAGATGACATGATCCACACTGATGATGAACATGAAGAAGTATCCATAAAAAGGACAAAGAGAGCAAAGCAAACCAAAGGTAAAGAAGCACTTGTTGCTACAGATGAACCAGTTCAAGAAACCATTTCTGAAGCCAAACAACTGTGTATCACTCTTCAGCAGAGCAGAGAGGAGGCATATGCAACATCCAAGGGATCAGGCTGAACACCGTTCGATGACCTAGACAAATTTGGTAACACTGATGACGATATTGTCTTTTATGAAGATCATAATGATAAAGATGTTGATAACTTCAACTTTGAAAGTCTTGAGCATAGTGAAGAGGGTGGTGGCAGTGACAACACAGAAACAAATTTACTGTATCATGATGCCAATATCACCACATCATTACCGGAACCAACTTGCAATGTAATTAACGACGATGCTCATGCAACTCTTATTCCAGGAACTCAACTCCAAAGTAAGTCTACTTCTGGCTCTGATGATGTTATGAAATATCTTAATTTCGAAGGGGAGGGCGTCGAAGTCACAAATACTAATCCATCGACAAATGAGAATATGGTGGACGTTCCTATAACTTCTGTTACAACAACTACCATTCCACCACTAACCCCCCGGTCATCACTAATGTCATCACACCAACTCCCACACCCGAACTTGTTGAACAACCTGTACCAACTACTGCCCCAATGACTGAACCAACACCTTCACCAATCCTTGAATAACCTGTATCATCCACAACCTCTCTAACACTCGTAGTTACACCTCCTCCATGTACAACAAGTATCATCCACCTACAACCCATTCCTCACAGTCAGTGATCTACTGATTCAGAATCTTCAACAACAACTGGAGGCTCAAGCTAAACAAATTGAAGCACTAAATGAAAGAATCACCAATCCTGACACACAAACCCTTAAGTAACCGCAACTTGACGAGTCTACACTTAAGAAAATATCTGACATCGTCTCAAAGCTTAAAAGACAACATAAAACATTTCTTGGAGAGAAGAAAAATCGTGACAAAGAGAATGTTGCCCTTCTTGGGTCCATTAATGATACTATGACCAACATCATTCGACGTGAAGTGAAGTCATATATTGATCAGGAGCTACCAACTCTATTCAGCACAGGTTTATCTAGTCTTCAACTAATGCAGTTGTTGAAAAAACGACTGAAAGATATGGGGCCTCATAAAACAAAAAATAAACGAAAAGTTCTACAATATCTCAACAAAGCTATCATTGAAGATACACCTGCAGATACTGAAGACTTTAAGACTAAAGATGAAGACGAGCTCGAGGATGCAGATAACGAGGGTAACAGTGATGAGGATGATGGTGATGATGATCAGAATAAGGAAGAGGGTGAGGAAGAAGAGGATAAAGATAAGGATGAAGAAGACGAAGAGAACGAGGAAGAAGAGCATGAGGACAACAGAGAAGACACGTATGAGGATACAGATGGGGATGAGGATGATGATGATGATAATGATAGTGACGGGAATGGAACCAGAAAGGGTTATAAGAAAGACAAAACGGGTACTAGTGTTGACGAGTCAAATAAGGGTGAAGGTGATAAGGAAACTAAGAAAGGTATTGAGGAAGCCGAAGAAAGAGTTGCTGGAACTGCAGAAAAGACTGTGGATGCTACGGTGCCAGAATCTCAGCATACTGACACATGTATGTCTACTGAACCGTTTTCTACTACTTCTGCTCACAACGAAACTGTAGAACCTATGCAAGAAGACAAAATTCCAGTGTCTACACATGTAGATGAACCCACAGGGTCTATGCTAGAAGACGAAGTTCCAGTCTCTATGCCTGAAGATGATATATCGGTGTTAGAAGAACAACCTTCCACACAATCTGAAGATCATCATAATTCCGATATGGGAGTCGAAAACTTAAATGTACAAGAACCGACTTTTACTGAATCTCTTGTCATCGACGAGACTGGACAGGAGCAACTCTGGCTTACAAATGCAGCACCACAACATCCTTTCGCCACAACAACAGAAATCGAGCTCACTCAATACCTCAACAATCCAATCGATTTCTCGGCCTTCCTAAGGTATCATCATGGGAAACCAACAATGACTCCAGATCTTTTCAAAATGGCAGCCGCAGATGTGGATTTCTTTGATACTTTGAAGATCAGCCATAATGAGGCTGAATATCACATAAATCAGCTTACGAAGGCCATGAGAGCGACGGCTATGGGAATTTAGACTCCAGTTTTACGGCCTCTTACACCCACAATCATCGCCGGTTCTGCAACGATTCTAATAGAATATTTTATCTGTCATGATCTCGAGTATCTTGAAAAAGGTGCGAAGAAATATGCTACATCACTCACCATGGTCAAGGAGATAAATCTGGAGAATGTACCTTGGATTGAAGATAAAGTACCTGATGCTCTATGGCGAAGGAAGTTGCTCAAGTTTTATGATACCTACGCAGCACTTGGCATTTCTCACTGGAATGCAAAGAAAAAGGTTAGCTTACAGTCACTTTCATCATCCAAAACAGGTTCTCCTATTGTCTCAGATCGTAGAATTAAAAGCATACAAGGAGAAACTACTCAGGTTGTATTCATTTATGATTAATTGAATGTAATCGTGTTCAAACATACAGATGAAAAAGAATACAGAATCGATGAAAGTGATCTCCAGTACCTTCGCCTTGAAGACATTGAAGATTTTATGTTGTTATTTGCTCAAGAAAAGGTCGACCATTTATCTCCTGAGATAGTCATTGCATTGAGTTCAAACCTTCGTCAATATGCTCGAAAGATTGTCATCAAACACCGGGTGGAAGATTTTCAACTTGGAGTGGAGAGTTTCCAAAAGCATCTAAACTTGCAACGTCCCCATACAACTCCGCTCAATAATTACCACAAGGACAAAAAGCCTTACATGGGGACTACGATACCGAAAGCAGGGATATTTTATCTGAACGAGACAGGAGCCATGCAGTTTATGAGATTCTCTGAACTGCATAAATTCAGTGATGGCACGCTCAAACACGTTCATGATGATCTGACTGTTCTCAATGCCGGACACTCGCTTCCAGCAGTCAAGTACAACTGGACGGGCCAATGCAAAAGAGGAGTTAAGTACGCGATCAAAAAGATCGAGAAACAGTTAAGGTAGCGCCGGTTGCTAAGAAGTTTGGAACGATTCGTAGGTGGAAGACCATATGGAGCTCACCACAGGTTCACGGAACGATCTATTTAATTATGGATCGTCTTCTATCATGTCAACTCCATATGTCTATTACTGTGAATATGTCAATATATGTATAATTGGCTTTTGTGGCGTTTTGTAGTGTGAAAGTATGATATTTTTCAAGAATTTCTCTCGAGATTCTAAATCTTTCAAACATATCGTACTCGATTACTACAACTAGCTCTCATTAATTTGAGGGGGATATTTAATATGTTCTACGACCATTAACCAATTTCATTTTTTACCCAAAGATCGGTTAACCCATTCATATCCAAAACATTAATTGTTAACATTTTGGATAAGGGGAGAAAATGGGATTAAGGAGACTTGTAAAACATATGTGGCTAAAATGAAAAAGGGCTTAATAGAAAATCTAACTTGATATATGCTACGCATTTGTTAAGGGGGAGCATTTTGTTGACAAAAACACTAAAGGTACAAAAACTCTTGATATTTATATCACAAGTACCTCAGTGATTTTAAGGAATTTTTCATGAAGACGAATACTTACCCAAAACACACTTATCTCACAACGAATGTGGTGACATAAGGGTGGCAGGATTAGGTATTAGTCCAATGTTCTTCTAGAACCGAACGAATCTTCCCAAGGATAATTCCATAGTTAGATAATAGAAGTCCTTAGGAAAGATGGAGAATGGATTGTGAACGAAGCTGAATGCCGACCATATACTGATGCTAGCACTGGAACAATCACAACAAGGTGCTAGTGATGAGGTATTGGTAAGCATTGAAGGGGTTGAAGAATGAAAAAGAAATTTAAAGATAAAGGGTGTAAAGAAAGAAGCCTCCTTACAACTTAGGTAGAAACCGGGTCAACTCATCTTGAAGACAAAAGTATCATGGACCTAGTGATGCGATGCACAACCCCTCCCAGCCAACTCAAATATCTCTCAAAAGATATTTGTTTTAATGACACGGATTTCAACACGCTATCTATAGGTTTATTCACTCCGAATAAATTGATATTGAAAAGGTGGCCATCCTATCCAGCCTCCGCTCACCAAAACAAAATGCACTATTATGTCTAGAGCCACGAGATCATCAAAAGTCTTATTAGGACACAATTTGAAAACAAGAAAGATTTTTTATGAGTCCTACACAATATTCTTGCAATATTGCCAGAACATCTGAGTGATACGAAAGTATTACAATGAAGATGGAAATCCTGCTTGAGTCAACATCAAACAAGCTCATGGTAGGTGACACGTGCAGTTCTTTAAGAACTAATCTTGTGATAACTGGAAAGAAACGATGGTTTAACTCTTAACTGAGATTAAACTTGTTCCAGGGCCTCTACGCATTATCTAAGTGATCTTGCCAGAACACTCAGAGTGACAGTCTTTGGTGTTCACAGTGAAGAGTGAAACTCCTTCCAGTGTTAACATCAAACAGCACTGCGGTAGGTGACAAGCAAGATTCTATCAGAATCAAGCTCGTGACAACTGGAAAGTAACGATGTTGAAAATCTTAATTGAAATTCACTTGTTCCAGAATTCATGATTGACGGCCTCAATCATACGGATTTTATAATCCAAATGATTCACTCTTTATGTTCGCAGTCCGCTTTGGACGGTCGAATAAAGAGAAAAGGTTTACCCGCGAAATCTTGTCAATGAGTTCTTTAATTAGAGCTACTTGTCATAAGTACGATATTTATTATCCTCCAACGGTCTTCACCGACCGGAGGTAAAATGCTACCGAATTAGAATAAAATGTCAAAGCCATTTTATTCGTGTCTTATTATGTTGATGCATTTGAAGACGGTGGCGTTGCGGTGTACCAGCTAAAGTCGTCCTCACATACTTATTCCTTCTACATCAAACATTTCAGCAAATTCAAGAAAGTCTGACCTAAAAGTCTTCCGCTGTATCGACTCTGAAACTTTCAAGAATTCAACAAAGGATAGGTATGTGGGACATGAAGTCACGAAGAGGCGAACATCATAAGAAGACAAAGATTTCACATGAAAGGCCAAAAGAACATGTTCTAAGCCAAAGCCTGATGATATTCAACGCATATTCACAAAAAGAAGAAAAGTTAAAGAAGAAAAGAGAAAGTGGACTACGAGCTCAAGAACGAAGATCTAACATGCTATATTAGGACTTTGTAAATTTGGAGTGACCTCCCTTCGGGAGAGATTGGTTGAAATACGTTTTTCGTATTAAGAAAGTCTCGGTCACTCCAACCATATAGTTATAGGCTCGTAGTGTAAGTTTAATTAATGTTTACATTAGCCAGACCCATGAGCATGTTCATGGGCCGGAGGCCCAAGTCCACTAAGGGACTTGGGTATATAAACCCCTTTCCACCATGGAAAGGGGTGTTGGTTGTTTTATTTTCTCTAGTAATAAACATACATCTTCTCTCACTTCTCTCTCTACTTTCTCTCACTAGAAAACAACAACCCTCTTGAAATATCAAAGATTATCATACTTCTACATTCATACAGTATCTATAATACATAAGTAATTGTTACTTATGGGCATTTCAAGTGAGTAGGAAAGTAAATAAATCGCTATTTAGTTTTTCACTAGTGAAATAACATTTGTAATATTATCAAATCCAGTGGGAGCGTTGCGTTTTACTACTGGAAATACATTAATGTAATGTTGTCTAATTCAGTGGCAGCTACAAGCTTTTTTACTTTCATAGTAATCCATATTATTTCTAGTTTGACTTGAAATAACAATTTACTTTCAGAATATGAAGAATCATAGTTTTAGAGATAACTGCATTCTATGTTATATAATAATCACTTTTGAAGTATTTTTCATATATTAATTATGCAGAATTTCTTATAAAACTATATGGTTGACTAACTACTAATTATTCAAATATACATGACATTATCATATTGTTCAAATAAACAATTGCGTTTTTGTGGTTGTTTATATGCATACGTGATGTTGTGCCATGCACAAGTGGCAGAAGTCTTTATTGTGTGCAAGGTACAACATATAACAATAAGTCAATGGTTTCTTGACCGGGAGATATGAATCTAATATTCTATTAAGACTTATATATTTAATTGTTAATGTATGTTCTCTTGTTTAGAAAATGTCATGATATGAATAACAAGCTACTTCAACTAATTTGTTTATATTTATTGGAATGTTTCTTGGAATGCACAATAATATAAATGAAGTAAGCAATTAACTTGAAATAACTATTGAAGTTGTTCATAGTTACTTTATGAATGTTTATGTCTCTTGTAAAGCATAAGCATATAGTCTTTAATTGTTAAAAGACTTATAACATAAAGTAAATAGTTTACTTGTTGTGTCTTCTTGTTAATGAACATGAAGTCATTGAATTACTCAAAAGATAAATAATGTATATAGAGTTATTGAACTATTTAAAGATGTATACATTAGAGCATGCACTAGGTTTTTAAATGCAATATATTTTCAATCTTGTGCTGACACAATTGATAAGTATTTAACCTAAAGAGAATTAAGTTATTTAGGGATTTTCATATAGTATTACAATCTCAAATACTCATAGAATGTCTTGAGTGATAAGTCAAATTCCTTAGAATTATTTAATGTTGATAACTTGAAATACTTCATCTCCAAAAGTTGTCACGGTTTAGAAATTAAGTATACAAAGTATATACTTAAATATTAGTCCAACCTAGAAGGAAGCAAAGACACCATCAAGCTTTGGAATGTGATGAATCACATTGAATCTTTAAAATTGAAGTTCTGAATTTGTCAAGAACTATCAATGTATTTTGTGACGCGTCCCAAAAGATAACAATTTGTTGTTGCCGTACATGCTAAGTATTTGAAGAATAGTCTATGATTACTAAAGAAAGTGGGAGGACTCGTACATCTTTAAGAGATAAATAATAAAATACGCAACCATCTGAATATACTAGCGAATGTCATAATGATGGCGAACATTAATTGTTGAACATCGTGATGATAGAACTCACATTCATAGATTCGGAAGGATGTCTTTAGTACTTGAATGATATATTGATATGTCAATAATAAAAAATGTATGTTAGAGGATCATGGTGACCATACTAACCATATAGATGTATTATTGAATCTTAAGTGTCATTACTGAATAAAACTATGAATAAGTAGATGCAAGTCCATAGAAGATAATCAATTTTTTGAAATTTGATTAATCTGTAACCAATCGTTTAGATCGTGAGGTGAATATAAGTTTCTTTAGTGAAAGACTCATATGGAAAATATTGTACACATGATTAATGCACAATACGTGATAGAAAAATTCTGCATGCATTAATAAAGATGATTTATTGTCATGATAGTTTTATAATGATAAATATGAAAATGTAATATTTAAACTCTTTTGTACGATTACGTTAGCGAGGACGGTTGTGATCAAAGTGTTTATAAATTACAATAATCTTTATGTAGTGTACATAATGTAAAAATCCATGTATGGATTAATGCATGCATCTAAAGAATATATCACAAGTCTAATTATTAAATCCGGGTTTTGCTTTTAATTAGATCTAAGATAACTTGTGAGTACATCTAAAATCTAGTGGGATTATTATGTGTATTTCTTAAATTACATATGATGTATAACATATGGAAATCAATATCCATGTAAGCTAGATGTTAAACCTTAGCTTGGAATAAGGTTTCATATGAAAGGGTTTAAAAATTAAACGTATGACCTTGATATGTATGTTTATTGTAATAAACATTTGTGGTTAATGAAATCTGACACAACATAAAATATCATTAAGAAAGTCTCAATGAATATATCTCATTTGATGAGAGTTGACATAAGATGAAAACATAAGGGATTCATCATGTAAATCATATTGTGTGTATGGATAGTTGTAAAACTTCTATAAGTACAAGAAGATTTGAGAACAACGATTGCTTAAAGAGATAATCATTTAGATGATTAGTACAAATGTTATGATAAGATTTGTTTGGGATAGAATGATTATTACTAACTTAAATTGTTCCAAGTAATGAATATTTTATATGATAATAAGATGTAATTATCATTGTCAACAAACTTAGAGTTTAGAAAGACACCATATATTATCACACCAATAATTTATAGTTTACGTACTATAATATATCATAGTGATGTTTCTAGACATGAATGATAGTTTGATTGAGACAAAACTCAATACTAGTCATGGTACAATTCTACCTTTGATAATGACCATGTGGACTAGTTATGTTCAATTGAGCATAATGTTGCAATACATATTAAAAGAATAAAGAATACTTTATAGTTTAAGAAACTATTAAAGAAGATTGTTTTCAATATGGTGTTTTGTTGGACTCTCACACCCTATAGGATGTACAACAACAATACTCCCATTTTGTTGTGTGTTCATATGTAGAAACGTACATAATAACAATCATTATATATGTTCAGAGATCTTCATAAATGTGAATTTGAAATAAGTATTCTCAAAATTCCAAAGATCAAACCTAGTAGAGTTTATGAAATATATGCCTTGACAACAAGTATGATCGTTATATCTTGTGTAACACCCCACTTGGATAAGTGGACCGTTACGTGTATTTATGGCGTGTCATCAACGCATAAGGTAAATGTCCTAAAACATTAACTAACCCTAAAGGAAATACCAGAATCAAACATCGGTAATCCAAACATAAGCTCAAAACATAAAAAGTAAATACTGAAGGAAAGGACTAAACAATGTCCAAATAATCAGAATAATGTAAGAAGTGCATAAAGTAAGAAGTCTCTAGCTTCCATCCCAATGCACATGCTCTCAGAATCCTAAGAGCGTCCTGGTGTACCTGCCGTTAGAACATGAAAGGAACTACGGCTGAGCATAACGCCCAGTGAACAGATATAAAGCATGATAAGAAATACTGAAATGAAGCGGATGATAAAATTCTGAAGCTGTAAGACTGATAAGTAAAGTTGCATCGGCAATCTGTTTATAATCTGAAAAGTCTGATTTATAAATAATAAAGCTGAACTATTATCCGTTAAATCTGAAACATGCATTTACTGTATTTTAATTGCCAAGAGCTTATATAGGTCATGTGCTGTAACAATTGTTGCATGAATAACTAGAGGGGTGACCTCGTCATGCTGTAGAGGGGAAACCTCTAAATAATGTGCTAGGTGGATGGATCATCTCCAATATGAAAGATGTAGATCACACACCACATTCACCTGATAATTGTAAACTGATAGCCTAGGATGCATCCATACGCCCCACTAATAATACTGATAAAAATGGCCAAGCTGAGCTGAATGGGACGATGAAGGATATCACTCTCCTACAGGTGAGTCATGACATCGGTGCCTCAAGTGTCATGGTTACGATACCTCCGTAACTAGTACAAATAACTGGTCATGCTTGTATATAAGGCTCATGCAATATCTTAGTTATTAAAATAATTTCTGATAATTTATAACATATACTAGGGAAAACATTTGGATGCAGATGGGGAATCCTAATCATGCGTAGAAAGGAAGTCCTTACCGAAAGGACGAGAAATCCGTACCTCGTGTTCAGTAATGAAATACGAATGAAAGCTGAAGGATCTACGCCGACTTCACGGTTACTACATAAATAAGGTATGTGAAATGAGTTGACTGATATCGATTTATTTTTACTGATCTTAATTGTTCTAAGTTTGATTTTTTTATTCTTATATTACTGCTCGTATATAGTCTGATAAGTTCTGAATATTCGATAACATTACTGATTAATTTTTATACTGTATTCTTGATTACTGTGAAATGTCTATTCTGGTATTACTATAACCAGTAACCTGCTATAATATAAAGTTTCTAAAATTAGAAAGTTTCCAAAAATAGAACGTTTAAAAAATGGTTTCATAAATAATTAATCATTACCTAATAATCAAGTGTTAAATAAATAACTAATAGAACGCGATTAATTTAATAAAAGTTAATTAAATTAAAGTAAATAATTATACTTGATTATTTATTTAAATAATTAAAATCAAAGCTTTAATTTGAAAGAAAGTTAAACCAAACGCCCTTTGTTAATTTACGCGTAACCGCGCAACCCGAACTCATGTCAAAACCCTCCCGAGACATTCACATCTCGGGTCAAGCCAAACACCCCCTTTTCTGAGTAACCCCAAACACCCCTGTTGTGTTCTGATTACCCACTGATTAATAGCCAATCACCCCCCTTTTCTGAGTAACCCCAAACACCCCTGCTGTGTTCTGATTACCCACTGATTAACAGCCAAACACCTCCTTTTCAAGTATACGTACCCCATTTGGGGTTTTCTATCCTTGGTCGGCCAAAACCAGGTCTCGGCTGGGCATCAACTACACCAAAACCGACTCCCATTTATAACTATTTCATTGTTACCAATGATTTCTGCCACACACATGAGGTTAAATAAAAAACGTGATAATCAAACGAAAATAGGAACGAGGGTGAATACCGTTATATGATTTTAAGATGAATGATTATTACACACGAATCAAGGATGCCAAACCCGCAACTTTTTTTTATTTTTTTATTTTCTTCTTCCTGATGCCGTCAGCTACTCCACACACATAAACCCTACTTTTTTTTATTTCTAAAAAGGGATTAGTAAAGTTCCTCCCGTGTTTTAGTTTCCCAACGGGCCAAAAGCCCATTGTCTCTCTTCTTCTTTTTTACAAGCCGGCCCTCCTTTCTTCTATAAAGTTTTTCATTTTTTTAACTTTTAAATTTATCTACGCACATTCGTATTTAATTCTCACGTTTTTAGTTTTCTATAACGTCTCTTTTCTATATAATAATACGTTCGTAATAAATATTTTTCTGAATAATTATGTATATAGTTTATAATAGTCGAGACTGCGTATTTAATATTCTAAATTATAAATACGAGTTTTGCAATTCTTCCCCTCTAAAAAAATAATTCGTCCTCGAATTAAGGATATGACTATACTGGGTTTTACAATTCTTCTCTTCTAAAAAAAGAAAATTCACCATCGAATTAAGGTAATAAGTTGCTACAATTATGAGAACTGAAGGGCATCTAAGCTGAAACGACATGTAAGCTGAAAGGATAGCTCGTCTCCTAATTAAGACATAATACTGCTGAAGGTATAAACATGACATAACTGAAGTGAATATGTAACGTGACATGACTGAAAGAACTGAACTGGATTTATTGAAGGAAAAGGGATGAGAAGTCCGTATGGGCTCCTCCGTTTCGGTGGCTTCCCGCTCGAAACGATTTCTTCAAAGATCTAGACACAATGAAAATCTTGGTCCTGATGACCCTGTCCTTATGATGCCGAATAGTTTCTGGTTCCATACTTAAGATGGATTTTTTTGAATCTGATTAAATAAATAAGTTATAGCATGTAGGATGCATGAAACGATACATACGATTATACTGAAAAGATTTAAATAAATAAGTTATAGCATGTAGGATGCATGAAACGATACATACGATTATACTGAAAAGATAATGTTTAACTCTCTGAGTAAGCTGCTGAGAATATATAGGAACGAATTACGTGAACAATTGTGAACGTGCTGCATGAACAATTGTGAACGTGGTTTACAATTATATGAGGAACGCGCAACATGAATTATATCATGAATGTGATACGTGAAACATACTGTGAATGTGGTACTATAATATATCATGGATGTATGCTGACTGAGGAAAGAATGCCAAACGATACGGCCTGAGACGTGAAAAGTTTGCCTGAATATGAAAAAGATGTGCTAAACTTGAGTCTGGTTTCATAAGTTTTATGTGACCATACACATTAACAAGCTGGGAAACGTGTATCGTCAGATGGAACACGAACCCGAATGTGAACAAAGTCATGAACACGAGCGTGAACTTAAATCATACATGGACTGAAACAACATCATAGTGTGAATGAGAGACCTAACGTACACGTAATCGTGAAAATGAACGTGGGAAAAATTCTCGAACGCGAATTTCTATCTGACATGATTATTGATGGAATGTCGTGAAATCATACGATTTACTGCTGAATATTCTGCAGATCCGCTACTTCGTACTCCTTTCGGATGAAAGAAAACGCGTAGGCTGATTACAGGGTCGACAATGAATTAAATAGTATCATACTTTTTCTGAGTCTGCGGTAACTGTATCAATTTTCATGAAATCTTGTCTCATTTCTATTCAGAATTTCTAGGATTTGTAGTAACTTACCAGCATGACGGTGTTCTATCTTGAACATGCAGTATGTCAGGCATCTAGATATGAACATAGCTGCATCATTGCGTTATACTGCTACTATCAAAATTCTGCCAGGATTATGGGACATTCTTGTGGAAATCTGGTTGAATAGTCACGGGAAATTTTTTAGGGAGAACTATCAGCAATTTCTGCGGTAGCAGTCAATTTAGCTCTAGAAAATTTGGTACTTCGTTCACAGGCATCGGTCGGGACCATCAGATGATGGCCTTCACCTTCGCATGATTGTCTGAAATTTCTTTCTGTTGAAATAGGGTGGCTCAGAAATGCCACACTGTTCATCTGGGATATACATCTGGAGAGCTGCTTATATAATTTCTCCTATCAGAAAATCTGCAGGATCGTGAAAAGATGATTCCTATGTTCTTCTCCAAAATTTAGGAGATCAGGATGTTATCAAAGAACATACTAACGATTTTGTCTGAGACGTCATGAAAGTTTTATTCATAAATTTCATACTATAGCTGGAGCATTAGGGAGCTCAGAAGTAAAATTTAAATTTTAGAGAGACTGCAACGTGTTCAACAACAATATGGAAAACATCATGTTCTTCTCTCACCACTATTGGTGGCATGGTCACGAACTGTTCTAGAAAATATTTAAGACCTCGTAGCAGGTCAGGTAACCTTCTATTCATGTAATGAGTATCATTCATGAATGGTCATCTTGTAAATTTCTAGTGATCGATACATGATCTCATGTTACTGGCCTTCTTTCTGATAGACAGAAACGATACACTTCATGGGGGTGCGCTAGGGCGAATAAAGCCTCGTTCGGGTAACTCTTGCAGCAATTGCTGCAACTCTTTTAACTCAGCTGAAACCCTGCAATAAAGACTTTTGAAAATAGATTATGTTCTTGAGACAAGCTCGATGTTAAATTATATCTCGTGGTTAGGAAGGAATTTCTGGAAAACCTTCTGGAATGACATATGGAACTTTAGGATAATCTGCTGATCATGAATTTAAGGAATTTCAGAAGTCGCATTATGAATGGTGATTGGAAATCTCCGCAGCTATAAGATAATAATTCACGCGCATGTAAAGCTGAAAAAGAATTTATACTGATTTTTCTGTAATAACATTAATGAATATATTTAGGATTTAGTAAGATGGATCTCGTCGTTAACTGAAAAGAGAACTTTAATAAATATGGTGGATACTATGGAGTCTTTTCGGTTGGGAGGTAGGTAAATACCTGATTTAAATAAAGCTGACATAGGAATACATGAAGTAAACGTGGTGACTTTCACTGAATGTGTTCGTCTGTGAATTCACAGAATGAATACTGCATGTCTGACCTGAATAATACTCCAGTGGTGGTAACTGAATCTTTACTGGTTTGATTATGTGTGGCATGACAAAACGGGAATACCCCCTTGGAGGGTACCCTGAATTTCTAAGGGCCTGGTTTAGGAAACCTACGGAGTTATGAGTCCTGACTCGTACTTTGAGAAGATATTCGTATATTCTATACTGTTAGCCCTATATTTTATATAGTCGAACAAGAATGTAATAGGTCATCTTAGTCGTTATTGGTCTTGTATTGTAATAGGTTAGTCGGGTTAACCGGGCTTGAACTTTAAGCTAATATTATATAAGTTAGGGGCGTAAGCCTAAGACAAAGCCAAGCCCGAGCCATGTTACTTAAACCCACGGCCTAACAAGCCAAGGGTATATATACCCTCTTCCATGTGTGGAAGAGGGTGTTGGTAAACATTATTCTCTCTCTTTAATTAATGTTTAACCATCCACTCTCTCTTGTTTCTCTCTCTACTTTTCTTCTCTTTCTCTCTCTAAATATCTCTCTAAATATTGTGTTATGGATTAGAATGGGATTAACATTTGGTATCAAGAGCCTATAGTGGATAGGTGATTGTAGAATTGTGGTTTGTGCTATTTTATTCGTGTGATTTTATAACAAATCATCTCGTCTCAAAAATTTTTTTTGGTGTTTTCGAGCTCAAAATTTTCATACAAGTTGCCTACAAAGTTGTGGTAGGAATTTGTGTTCTTCTTTTTGTTGATCTTTTCGGAAAAATGGGTAGTTTTGGTTTGATTTTTGGGCAAAAAGTTTGAAAAAAATCAAGTTTTTGGGAAGTATTAATATTTGGAATTTAAGGGTTTTCTTAGTCAGAATACTAGGGTTTATATATTCCGACTTGTGTATTGATTTTGGTATTCCGGATAAGGTGGTGTTTCTGAGTATTCCGAATTAGTAGAAGAAAGCAGATTCCGACTTATGTTCAAAAGTAATCATTCAGGATTACGTGCAATAGTCAACATTCTGGATTACATGTAGGATCTAGATTCCAGATTAGGTGCATAAACATATTCTAGATTAAGTACAAGTTCAAGTATTCCAGATTAGTTCCATCAAGGATTCCGGATTAGCTCAAGATTCAAGTATTACGGATTTGCTCCATCAAGGATTCCGGATTAGCTCTAGTTCAAGTATTCCGGATTAGCTCCATCACGGATTTCGGATTACGTTGAAATATTATTCCGAATAAGGTGAGATTTTGGGATTCCGGATAATGTTGCGAAAACACATTCCGGATAAGGATTCCGGATTACACATTCTGGATAAGGATTCCAAATTACACATCCCGGATAAGGATTCTGGATTACACATTCCGGATAAGGATTTCAGATTACACATTCCGGATAAGGATTCCAAATTACACACATTCCGGATTAGCTTAAGATCTTGGATTCCAGATAGGGATTCCGAATTACACACATTCTGAATTACGTTTTGTCTTCTATATTACGGATTACGTTTTGTTTTCTATATTCTGACTTAAGAGCATGACTGTATTCTGAATTAAGCCAAGTTTTGTTTGAAGTGCTTTTAGACTTAGTCACCCTCTAGACTAGTCTCGGATCATAGTTTACCAAAAAAAAAAATTATCGGGAAAACCATAGTAAAATTTATTTTTTCCTAGACCATTTTTAGGCCATTTAAGCTTCGATTTCAAATTTTGGCGATGCGAAAAATTTTTCGACCAAAAATTCAAATTTTCGGACCAAAATTCAAATTTTTAGGCCAAATTTCAAATTTTTTAGGTTTTATTTTTCCTTCAAATTTTCATTTTTCAAAAAAATTTCTCCATTAGTTGTTGGCTATTTCTAACTTGATTTCAAAATTTGGTAATTCAAAATTTTCGGTTTACCGTTTTTGTCGGACTGAGGAATTTATTGTCGGACTGAGAAAAAATTGGAATTTTCGAAATTTCAACCAGAACCAAATCACAACACATCCAATAAGATCCATAATCCATATACACCATATCCTCTTACTACATCCGCTCAATGGACATTTTCAATACAACGGATTCCACAACAACGTCTATGCATGCGGTGAGTAAAGAGAAGATGCAGAATCCAGAGGTTCAGACAAATACTGAGACTCCAATCAGTAAACCTACTAAAAAGGATTCTACAACCAAAACCGTTCATGCAATCAAATACAAGATGTCGAAAGCAAAAGAAATATGCATGGAACACTTAAAGTTGCTTCAGTCACACCTTCAGGTTCTTTCAAGAGAAGACATAAAAGGCACTCGTCTTGAAATTGGATTCAAACGGGTATTCGTTCTACTGTTTGGTCAAGATCTTGAGACATTCACCAGATCGATGCTACATAATGTGGACTATCTTCAACACGAACTTGATAGAGATGACTTTCACGAGATTCTATGCATGGAGCTCCTTTTAGCTCTCAACATTTAGTTCCAGCAATTCATTGACTCAAGTGGCTTATCCAACAACGATCAAGAGTTCATAAGTACATACTTTACCAAGTATACTCTCGTTGATCTTCAAGCGTTCAAAGAGACACTTCTTCAACATATGAGTAATATAAAGAAGTCAATTGGTGAAAGAACACGCCATCAAAGGCAATTTGAAAGAAGGGTGCATCAAAGACTGACACAGACACAAGAGAGTACTGTCGATAATGGTCAAGCATTAGATGCTTGTTTGGTTGATACAGAAAGCAGCGGGAAAGAATCAGAAAAGCAGCATACCAGCAACAACTCAAGGAATGATATAGAAACCGCTGATACAGCTATCAGACCCATATATGACGATGAGCCAATGGCTGAGGTACAATTAAATATTGATTCTAGAATTAACGAGCTCGAAACTTTGTTAGCTCAAAAGACAACAGATTTTGAGGATGCCAAACTCGAATTTTCAAAGAAAAATGACAAATTTGAAGCTTATTTTGAAAAACTTGAAAAAGCAAATGTTGTTCTTGAACAAAAATTGGATAGTAAGATTCAAGATTTTAATACGGAAAAAGAACATTTTGTGAAACAAATAATTTTTTAGAGTCAAAGTTGGCTTCTCAAAATCCAAGTCCTCCGTCTGCTTCACTTAGTGAAATATCTGTGCAACCTATCGACACTGTAGATAGTAATGACGCGAATGCCAAAAATGACATATTTGACAATTTGAACATTAAGTTAGAACAACGAGTCGCTCAATTACTTCTACAAAATGAGCAATTAAAGGCTCAGATTCAGGAAAATGTTTTTGCACTGACAGTGGTGAAAAATGAATTAAGGAAGCTAAATGGAAATAGTGTGGATACTAAGTTAGCAAAACAGTCAGTCTTGGGGAAACCTCATTCTCAACCATTCAGTAATCGCTCAGTTGCTAGACAACCGAATGCGTTTAAATCTGAACGACCCAAAACGTCGAACCCGAGGTTTGCATCCCAAGTTGACGTGCGTAGCAATTTGCCTAAACCAGTCACTCCACAATCTAGATCCTCCGTAAGAAATCATGCCTATGCAAAAACCGATCACATGAATGCTTCAAGCAACTCTAGATATAGCTCCAAGAACATGCCTAGGCGTAGTTCAAATGACACGGGTCATAAAAGCTATCTAGAGGATGCTAAGAAAAAGACACAAGCAAGAGATAGGACCAAACCACGGCTTAGAAGCGCTAATCACACATCTAGGAATTCTAGACCCTTCTATGATGTGCGCTATTCTGCCAACCCTAGGAACTCTAGATCCTTCTCAGATGCTAAGCACTTTGTTTGTAAGTAATGTAACAAATGCGTCTTTAATGCCATTCATGATGATTGTATCACTAAAGTCCTGAACAAGGTTTACCAAAAAGCTAGAGCACCTCAAAGACGGAACCCTAACAAAAATAGTTTTTCTACAAATAAGTCTTCCGCTGTGCATGAGCAAACTATGTCTTCTAGACCTTGTCTTAGGTGGATACCAACGGGTAGAACCTTAAAAAAAACTGGTCTTAGGTGGGTTCCTACTGGAAAGATATTTCCCTCTAGCATGACAAAGGTTCATAGTGAACCCTCACATGGTTCTCATTAAGATATCGCTAACCCACATGCAAGCATACTGATGAAAGTGCATGTAATAAAGTAAAGGTTCAACAAGAAAAAAAGGTTTTCCATATTCATATCGTTCAACAAAAGACACTCACAGAGTTTGGTTGCTGAAGAAGCAGGTATCAAAGAAACAAGCGTCTCGGGGGTTTCACAATTAAGCTTCAACAATGACTTACAGTCACATATCAGACTATAACTCGAACGTCAAAGAATGGGAACTTTATCTCTTCAAGGGTAAGTTCCCCTCAAAATGAGAAATTTAAATTTCTCGGACACGAGCTTCTCTTAAAACTATTCAAAAGTTTTAAGCTCGTGTACATGACTTGTAATTAAATTACAGACTGTAACTCGTTCTTCAATTTCAGGAAAGTTCATCCGAGTATGACTTATCCTCAGAACGAGAAATTAACTTTTCTCGGACACGAGCTTACAATAAAACTATTCGAAAGTTTTAAGCTCGTGTATATGACTTCTAAGCGCATCACAGCTTAGGACTCGGACCTCAAATAAGGAAAGTTTATCATGGACGATAACTTATCCTTCTCAATGAGAAATTAATATTTCTCGGTCATGAGCTTCTCATAAAAAACATTCAAAGTTTTTAAGTTCATGAAAAATGATTTCTAAGTAAATGTCAGCTTAGAACTCGAACTTCAACTTAAGGAAAGTTTATCACGGATGAGATCAAAACTTTGATTGTCACAAAACAATCAAAGTTTTGAGCTCATGAAAAACGGACCCCAAAGGGAAGTGTACGTTTTAGTGCGCTTTCTCTAAACAATAAAAGAGAAGTCTTATATCATGATTATTTTAAAACCGTGGAACACAATTTTTCAAGAATTTCTCAAAGGTTTTTCTAAATCTTTCAAAATTGTGTGTTCAACACTCCCTTCCTCATAATGTGGTTATATATCTCAACTATGTCATACATTATTTTGATCAATTTTTGAGGGGGGGCGTTTTAAAATCAAGCCTTTAATGTTGTTGGGTACATCTCTGAAATTGTCATATTTTATGTATCCAACACATTCCGAAAATGGTTTAAAACTGTCATATGTAATACATTATATCAGATAAGGCATCTCAACTTCGTACCTCAACATATTTTGTGGTGTTGTTTTGCCCAAATTTTGTCAAATTTTTGTCTCAAGACACACATATATTGTTGAGGGGGAGCGTCCTGACTGAAAAAGTTCTATGATTCATGCGTGCACACATGTTTCTCTCTAGTCTATTTTTAGAAAATTGTCATATTTTAATCAATTGGTATCTCTAATATTATATTTTTATATTAGAGATAGGGGAGAAAATGTGATTAAAATGTAATATACCGCATCATGTAATCTTAAATACTCAAGTGCAACTCTTTCCTTCACATGCTAAACTATTTCGTATATCGATACATGTGTGTAGGCGGAGCTTTTCGGAAATGTAAGACTTTTAAAGTGTTAAAAGTTTTGATTTTTTTATCAAGCACTTTGAATGGTTTTCAATGGTTATATGGTTACGATCTATACCCAAAACAACCTACAATCCACGAAAGAATGTTGGAGTCAAAAGGTGGTTTAGGATAGGAAACTAAGTCCTATGATCCAACCAGAACCCGAGGGATCTACCCAAGGACATTTCATAGCTAGAAATAGTTGTCCTTAGGAAAGATGGAGTTGAATGAAGCTGAATGCGGACCAATTACTTAAGTTAGCACTGGAACAATCACAACAAGGTGATAGTGATGCCCAATTGGTAAGCATTGAAGGAGTTGAATATTCTATGCAACTTAGGCAGAAACCGGGTCAATACATCTATTAAGGACAAGTCATCATGGACCCAGTGATGCAATGCACAATCCTTCCCAGCCATTCGAATTTCTCTCAGAACAAACTTGTCTTATTGTCACGGAGATCAACTCTTATCTATTGACTTTCTCACTCCGAGTTAGTTAATATTGAAAAGGTGTCAGTCTGCTCCAGCCTCTGATTACCAAAATGCACTTATCGAGTCTAGTGCTAAAATAGATCAATATATCATCTCATTAGGACACAATGGAGTCCTACGCATTATCCTTTTGATATTGCCAGAACATCTGAGTGATACGATTCAAAATGAAGATGGAAATCCTGCTTGAGACAACATTAAACAAGCTCATGGTAGGTAACTTGTACGATTCTACATGAATCAAACTTGTGAGAACTTGAAAGGAACTATGTTTGGATTCTTAATTGATTCAAACTTGATTCCAGGTTTCTTCGCAAAATCCGTGTGATCTTGCCAGAATATTCAGAGTGACACTCATTAGTGTTCATAGTGACGAATTGAAATCCTTCCAGTGTCAACATCAAACAGCACTGTGGTAGGTAACTCACAAGATTCTCTATGAATCAAGCTTGTGACAAACTGGAAAGCAACAATGGTACGATTCTTATAGAATCAAACTTGTTCCAGGAATTTTGAATTGACGACTCTAATCAGACGGATAATTTATCCTTATGATTCACTCTTTACGTTCACAGTCTGCTTTGAGATGGTCGAGTAAAGAGAACTGGCTACTACCGTCGGGAAACCCTGTCAAGGAGGTTCTTAATCAAATCTACTAGATCATAGGTGCGGTATTTGATACCGTCTAACGGTCTTCACCGACCGAAGGTAAAACGCTACCGAGTTAGGATGAAATGTTCAAAGCCATTTTATCTGTGTCTGTATATGTTGCTGCATATCAAGAAGGTGGCGTAGTTGTGTACTAACTGATATCGATTCAGAAGTCACAAGAGCAGAAGATGGCGATAATCAAGATACCTAAGAATGTAAGAATGTAATATGTTATCTTAGTCACATGGAACACAAGATGAAGATCTCAAGCACTCAAAGTCAAATGACAAAGGCTCAAGATAAAGATCACAAAATCATGAAGGAACAAAGCAGTTACAAAAAAGATCAAGACCAAGATACAAGACCAAAGAAGGAAAATCACCTCCACAAGAATGTATTCACTCAATCATCTTATGCATTTAAAGATGACCGATACATTGGGGGAGATTGTTAGCCCTATTTTTTATATAGTCGAACAAGAATGTAATAGGTCATCTTAGTCGTTATTGGTCTTGTATTATAATAGGTTAGTCGGGTTAACTCGGCTTGGACTTTAAGCTAATATTATATAAGTTAGGGGCGTAAGCCCAAGACAAAGCCAAGCCCGAGCCATGTTACTTAAACCCACGGCCCAACAAGCAAAGGGTATATATACCCTCTTCCATGTATGGAAGAGGGTGTTGGTAAACATTATTCTCTCTCTCTAATTAGTGTTTAACCATCCATTATCTCTTGTTTCTCTCTCTACTTTTCTTCTCTGTCTCTCTCTAAATATCTCTCTAAATATTGTGTTATGGATTAGAATGGGATTAAAATATACCATGACTGATGTCCTGACATGTGTCTTCCGAATTGATACTTGATACCTGTGTCTTGAGTGTTGTCTGGACATATATTTTAATGGGTGAGTCTGAATAAGGGTAAGAGTTTCTGGTAACTGCTAGGGTTGGAGGACCGGTTAGACTGCTGACCTCTGTGTTTCTGGTCATGTTCGTTCTGGAGTTCCGATGGCTACTGACAAATAAATATAAGCACGGTGGTTGTCCTTACCGCTTCGTCTGTCAGTTTCAAGACGGTCATTATTACGACCGTGAATCCTGTAGCTATTCTGCTGAGTGGCCGGCTGGGTTCTGGTTCCCGCTCTTCTGAATGAAAGGTTAGCTGAGTGAAGTGTGACATCTAGCTGAGAAGGTAAAAACATGGAATGGAATGGTAGTGTCTGATGATTGCAGTTTATTCTTGTCAGAAATTTTCAGATTTATAGTTTTCGCTCTTGTTCCGAAGAGTCTTCATAGTATAAACAGCATCAGCATCTTGGAAAATCTCCAAGGTACTGACAGCATCAGGATCCATGAGGTCTCCAAAATATTAGCAACAACGGTATCTGGTAAAATCTTCTACTCTCGAGCAGAATCAGCTTCTGGTTGGATATTGACAAGCGGAAACGTCTGAGATGATTGAGGATCGATTAGCAATATCCATGGAGTAGGGTACATGGAGTGCACCTGGACTGTTGTACATGAAGTACAAAGTGAATACTGCACATGGAGCACATCTGAGACACTGTACGTGGAGTACTCATGAAATACTGTACATGGAGTATAACTGAGACACTGTACATGGGGTACAGATGGACTACTGTACATGGCACTGGTGGAAATTTAATGGGGTGATCGATACTGGTGTCGCTTGTCTGACATGATCAAAGAAATAAACTAATTTAAATGGTAGTAAACTAAACTGAATTGAGTAACATGACAGCCTAGTGATTTCTTCGTAGACTTAATGCTGGTTATATAGAGAGCTCGAAAGTATGGTTTAATTGAAGTTCCAACAATGGTCAGTATGAAACATGATTAATGAAGACCAAACATGATTTATCATGAAAACAGGATTTTACTGTAACCCTTTTGTATCTTAGCGTGAAAACATCATCACCTTGCTGAAAACGTAATCCTCATAAGGAGACATGAACTTAATTAGCATGAAAAATGACATCCACGTGAGGGTATGAAAACATGATTGTTACAAATAACATAAAAATATAATCAACTGAAGTTTAACATCAACTGATGTGGATGGCTATGGTTCAATCCACATAATTCAAAGAAGAAAACATGTGACTAAGTATGGGCGATTCTGGTTCAATCCATACTTGTTAAAATTTTTGTGAGAATTGTCATGTATAGAAATTTACAATCTGGGACAAAATATGGTTGGCTATAGTCCAATCCATACTTGTCAAAATTTTTATAAAATGATATGATATGACAAAGGTGAACAACTATGGGCTGGTTCATAAAACATCATTCGATTGAATAGCATGAAAAGTTGATCTGAAAAATGGTAAACGTTTTTGGGTTGGTTCACCAAGTAATATGGAACTGAAAAACATGAATCTGCAATGAGTAAGGATGAACGCATATGGGTCGGTTCACCAATACAAAATTGAATGGGCAAGGGTGAACGCCTATGGGTCGGTTCACCAAAACAAAATTCGCAGAAAAACACATGCGACTAAATATGGCAAGTCCTGTACCAACCTTTTACTTATTCAAAACATTAAGAAAACTGACTGATAACTGAAGAAAACCTACTGATAATTGCATGAGAAGCATGAAAGATAACATCGGCAAAATCTGGGATGTTCCTAGTGACTACCCACTAGTCACAGGTCAAGTTTTAGAGCCTACAGGTCGAACCTATAGCTCTGATACCATAATTATAACACCCCATTTGGATAAGTGGACCGTTACGTGTATTTATGACGTGCCATCAAAGCATAAGGTAAATGTCCTAAAACATTAACTGGCCATAAAGGAAATACCGGAATCAAACATCGGTAATCCAAACATAAGCTCAAAACATAAAAAGTAAATACTGATGGAAAAGACTAAACAATGTCCAAATAAGCAAGAATAATGTAAGAAGTGCATAAAGTAAGAAGTCTTGATAGTTTCCATCCCAATGCATTGCTCTCAGAATCCTAAGAGCGTCCTGGTGTACTTGCCGTTAGAACATGAAAGGAACTACGGCTGAGCATAACGCCTAGTGAACGGATATAAGGCATGATAAGAAATACTGAAATGAAGCAGATGATAAAATACTGAAGCTGTAAGACTAACAAGTAAAGTTGTAGCGGAAATCTATGTATAATATGAAAAGTCTGATTTATAAATAATAAAGTTGAACTGTTATCTGTTAAATCTGAAACATGCATTTACTGTATTTTAATTGCCAATAGCTTATATAGGTCATGTGCTGTAACAACTGTTGCATGTATAACTGGAGGGGTGACCTAGTCATGCTGTAGAGGGGTGACCTCTAAATAGTGTGTTGGGTGAAGGGATCAGCTCCAATGTGAAGGATGTAGAGCACACACCACATTCACCTAATAACTGTAAACTGATAGCCTAGGATGCATCCATACACCCCACTAATAATACTGATAAAAATGGCCAAGCTAAGCTGAATGGGACGCTGCAGGATATCACTCTCCTACAGGTAAGTCATGACATCGGTGCCTCAAGTGTCATAGTTACGGTACCTCTATAACTAGTACAACTAACTGGTCATGCTTGTATATAAGGCTCATGAAATATCTTAGTTATTAAGATAATTTCTGATAATTTATAACATATTCTAGGGAAAACATTTGGCTGCAGACAGGGAACCCTGATCATGTGTAGAAAGGAAGTCCTTACCGAAAGGACAGGAAATCCGTACCTCGTGTCCAGTAATGAAATACTAATGAAAGCTGAAGGATCTACGCTGACTTCAGGGTTACTACATTAATAAGGGACGTGAAATGAGTTGACAGATATCGGTTTATTTTTACTGATCTTAACTGTTCTCAGTTTGATTTATTTTGTTCTTATATTACTGTTTGTATATAATATGATAAGTTCTGACTATTCGATAACATTACTGATTAATTTTTGTACTGTATTCTTGATTACTATGAAATGTCTATTCTGGTATTACTAAAACCATTAACCTGCTATAATATAAAGTTTCTAAAATTAGAAAGTTTCCTAAAATAGAACGTTTAAAAAAATGGTTTCATAAATAATTAATCATTACCTAATAATCAAGTGTTAAATAAATAACTAATATAACGTGATTAACTTAATAAAGTTAATTAAATTAAAGTAAATAACTATACTTGATTATTCATTTAAATAATTAAAATCAAAGCTTTAATTTGAAAGAAAGTTAAACCAAACGCCCTTTGTTAATTTACGCGTAACCACGTAACCCGAACTCGTGTCAAAACCCTCCCGAGATATTCACGTCTCGGGTCAAGCCAAAAACCCCCTTTTCTGAGTAACCCTAAACACCCATTCTGTGTTCTGATTACCCACTGATTAACAGCCAATCACCCCCCTTTTCTGAGTAACCCCAAACACCCCTGTTATGTTTTGATTACCCACTAATTAACAGTCAAACACCCCCTTTTCAAGTATACATACCCTGTTTGGGGTTTTCTGTCCTTGGTCGGCCAAAACCAGAGCACCACCGAGACCTTAAGGTCTCGGCTGGGCATCAACTACACCAAAACCGACTCCCATTTATAACTATTTCATGGTTACCAATGATTTCTGCCATATACATGAGGTTAAATAAAAAACATGATAATCAAATGAAATTAGGAACGAGGGTGAATACCGTTATATGATTTTAAGATGAATGATTATTACACACGAATCAAGGAAGCCAAACCCGCAACTTTTTTTATTTTTTTATTTTCATCTTCCTGATGCCGGCGGCTACTCCACACACATAAACCCTACTTTTTTATTTCTAAAAAGGGATTAGTAAAGTTCCTCCTATGTTTTTGTTTTCCAGCGGGCCAAAAGCCCATTGTCTCTCTTCTTCTTTTTTACAAGCCGGCCCTCCTTTCTTCTATATAGTTTTTCATTTTTTTTAACTTTTAAATTTATCTACGCACATTCGTATTTAATTCTCGCGTTTTTAGTTTTCTGTAACGTCTCTTTTCTATATAATAATACGTTCGTAATAATTATTTTTCTGAATAATTATGTATATAGTTTATAATAGTCGAGACTACGTATTTAATATTCTAAATTTTAAATACGGGTTTTACATCTTGAGGCATGATTTTTCAAACAAGGTTATCATGCATTGATCAGTTAGTATTTAGATAAAGGATATTGTTAAACAATATTTATTTTGTGAATTGAAGTATTGGATATGTTCGTTTTCTTTAATATTTATTGGTCCTATTTTTGTATGTTTAAATCCTTGAATAATATGTTATTCTAAATTGTCTATGTCGATTGATTATATGGGAATATAATTGAATTAAGATATATATGAGAGATGGTAATATTCGTATAATATGTAAGAACGGTTCACCAACTCATACGATATCCAAAAGTTATATATTGGACATATCCTACTAACAAGTCAAACACTTTATGATTCAGTGTCTTTAAGTGAAACTTGTAAATGATTTACATTACTAAATCCTTTGACTTGAGATGCAAGCAGGTCTTATATATGTGGATGGTACTTTCTGCTATAGTTCTAACGCTATCCTGAATAAGATAGTAATAAAGACTATAATCATTTGTATCTTAAAGCATGTAAGAGGCACGTCTAGTAAAGATAGAATTTGTTCGTTCAACTAGGATTGAAGAATAATGCTACTGGGCCCCTCAGAATTTAATTAGATGTTTTTATTGCCATACCTAATGGTAATCTAGATTTGTCTCGATTAGGTTGGTAATCTATATTAATTATGTAATACGATAAACAAAATAGTTAAAATGGAATGACTTCGATCCGTATCCATTATTAACATAGCATTTGAGAAACAAAGGGATTATAAATGTTTAAAGTGGTTTAAATGTATTTTATGAGAAACTACACTCATGAGTATCTAGGAGCATTGGTGTGTTGCTAGACGCTAACCAGTGTTATTATATTATATTATTGTACATGTCCAAGTGGGAGATGAAGGAATATATACACGTAAATAATATATGTCTGGAAATTATGTCTTGAGCCAATGGGAGCGCACGCATGTACACAGAGGATACGTATGAATATATTAATTATATTAATATGTTTTACGAATAATTGAAGCCGTCATTAATTATAACGTTTGACGTTATAACTAATTAATATTGGACCAATCGAACTAAAGGAATACAAGAGGATCAAAGTATAGATTTATGAAACTTGAGGAGGTATTAGACTTAAACTTGGAGACCAAGTTTAAAAGCTATATATACCTCAATCTCACAAATCTTATAAAGTGAAGATACCCAATAGTTGATCTATGATATACTCTTTATTCCTTTGATTTGTTTTTGCCGTATATATTTACCATTCATGTATAGTTCATGCATGAATGTATATATATCATACACATGCATGTATTATTTTCATCCATGAGAAACTTTGGTTCTCATACACTATATTGTCATGATCGACAATAATTGTTTTGAGATTCAGTCGTGTGATGCCAAGTACCAATAATAAAACATTGTGTTTGGTTATTAATTCGTTCCGGTGACGTGTAGTGTGTGCAACCATAGAGGTTATATATTTTGGTAACTTGTAAGGGTTTCACATATATTGAAGATTTGTGTTGATTGAATTAATTGCTTAAAGGTACGTTTTTCTTTATTATTTTGTTAATTAATGTCTATACGTGATTTTTATATTCCGCTGCGTACTCGTGTATATTAATGTGGTTAATATCGTTAAGGGTTTTTATAATTCTAACAAAACTGTATAACAATATGGCTTGCATGACAATAATCCCACAGGATATCGTCACTACCCACATTCTACGTCGTCTTCCTGCCAAATCCGTAGGTCGGTTCCGGTGCGTTTTAAAGGAATGGCTATCTTTACTTACAAAACCTCGATTCATCCAAACTCATCAAAAAACGCTTAACATAAATCACCTCATCTTCAGGTGTAAAGATGGGTCATATTATTCAGCCCCTTACAATAACCATGAACCATGGCCAACACTAATTAAGCTTGATCACTTAGGAATTCATTGTATACATGGTTTTGTCAATGGTCTTGTTTTAGCTTCTGGTCATAACTTGCATATAGATTATACCCTTCTCGTTTTAAATCTTACTACTAAAGATTATGTGGAAGTGCCAAGCTTAATAGGTCAAAAACGTTCTTTTGGGTCGAAAGTATTTGGTTATGATTCGGTATCAGATGCTTACAAGATTGTTACTTTTCATTATTCTATTGATATTTATTAAGGGAATGTGATTCTATATAACCTTAGAACAAATACTTGGAAGCAGGTGATGAGTAATTTACCTTATGACCATTATTGTAGAAGCTGGAGTAGAGTTATGTTTGTTAATGGATTTAGTCATTGGATTGATAAAGTCCTTCTAAACTGGTAATTGTTGCTTTTAGTTTAGCGGATGAGAAAGTAAGTGAACTGCGGCTGCCCAATTTGTTTAATGAAGGATATATGTATGATGTTGATACCAAGCTTGTTGCACTTGGTCAAAAGATGGCTATATTCAATGGAGTGACAGGTGATGTCTGGCTGATGAATGAGTATGGGGTACAGAAATCTTGGACAAAGATTCTAGTTCATGATTGACGACCCAAAGTTCTTTATGACAACGTGAAAGCTCTAGTTCTAACCGACGATCTATTGTAGATATATGATGTTGAAGAATGAACTATCTCTAAAAGTGTTGATGTTTCTTATATGAATATCATGAATTTGATAAGTGCTTATGCGGAAAGCCTCGTCTCACCAAATTTAGCAGTTCCAAATAGAAATTGTCAAATGCAATGGGAGATAAATGTGTAGATGTAAGGTTCAAGAATGTTTATTATACTCTAAATCATGTTTGGTTGATAATACGTTCTAGTCGAATTTTTCATGAGATCATTGCCATGTTTTTTCCCCTTGTATTGCTCTAATAATAACTACCCTTTCGATTACTGGATTGTTTAGGTTTAGTAATTTTCCTTTGTTTTTATTAGATACAGATGCTTTAGGATGTTATATACGCTGTACTTGATTCTCGGTCTCATAATGTACATTTTTTAGACTTTTTTCTTACTAGCTAGTGTTTTGTTTCTTTCTAGAATATGCATTTTCAAACTTTGGGTATCCAACAATAGCAACAAGACTTATTTTATTTGGAATAAGTCGGTGCTTATCTATATCTATATCTAGACTATATATATACACATCCTAACTCCAAACCTAACTCTAAACCAAAAATTAAGATAAACATCTCAACTCTCAATCATTAGATTATTTTTAATTCAAACCTAACTTCAAACCAAATGTGCAATCTTAACCATCCATCTCTTTTCTAACAAACTTTTGTAACAACTTCTTAACAACTTATTAAAAAACTACCCTTATTTATAAATTAAAATATTTTTTAAATTATTTTTTTTTCATAATCTAATTTCACCATATTTTAAAAATTTTATTCTCTTTAATTCAACATCTATTTTGATATATTTACAAATTTTTTGTTTTTTATTATTAATGATCTTATTTAATTTAATTCAACTTTTTTATATTTTAACACTAGATCGATTGCTAAAACAATAGTTATCAATTCTTATCTTGGAGAATTAAGAGCAACAGGATTCCTACAAGAGTTAATTTAGATGATAGAGGTATAGATCTCCACTCGACCAGATGCCTGGTTTGTGATAATGATTTAGAAACGGAAGAACATATCCTGGCGAAGTGTCATGTTGCTGGAGATACATGTCGTGCCATTTTAAAATGGTGGAATCTTCATAATACTGTAATTGACGACCTCAACTATATCTACTCAAGCCGCTTTAACTTATCTCCAGATGTGGCTCAAGGGGTGTGCAAGTGGTTCGGTCGCACCTGGCTTCCCTTTATAAAGGGCCTCGTTTTCTTTGTTTTATATATAAATACGTTATTATATATTAAACATATATGAGTAATATCATACAAGTTTACATGCAATTTTTCTTTAATTTACAAGTGAAACAAGGCCTCTTTTTTATCGCATAGGGCCTCCGAAAATAATAAGACGACCCTGCTTATCTCCATTCCCTACCAAAGTGCTCGATGTTGTGATCCACTCCACCGTTTGGATTCTTTGGAAGTTTAGAAACGACACATGTTTCTCATCAACAAGACCAAAGAAAAGCCTCATTCTCAATGATGTGAAACATCTTTCTTTAATTTAGATTTCGAGTAGAACTCGTAATGTTACAATTAATTAGATAGAGTGGCTTTTCAACCCATATAACTCTCTATCCACCTCACTGTATTTGGTCGCCGCATCTTGCTAAGCTTTTAATTTAATCTGCCGTTCTAAAAAAGGCCATGGATGTTGGGCGATTCTTTTGTTCCAGCCAACTATCGCACTATAAAAATGGGATTGGTTCGATCTGTGGTCATTGAGGCCTCCGAAATATCGGTTACACGCTTATGTTGAAATTGATCTTTTCTTCGTAGTGCATCACAGAGCCCATAATTACCATTGCTTAGTGTTTGCTATTGTGAACACATAATTACCATTGTTATATTTCTATATGCATGTGTTAGAAGTTAGGGTTTCTAAGTGTAACAACTAGTTACGAATGTAACTATATATCTCATCATTCTTTTATTCTTTTTTCATACTTTAAAACTACTTCGTGTTTGTCTAATTCTACTCCTTGTTGGGTGTGTGCCATTATACTGCCTTACTCATTGAAGTAGCAACTTATTTTTTGTTTTTTATCTCACAAATCCACGAGTTTATAGAAATGATAGGTATGATATGCTGTTGTTACTTGTATAATATGCTTTTTTCTATATTACAAGCATTTTTGGTGAAGTTGTATAATATGGTAAGATTTACATTATACTTATTCTTGGTCTCGACAAACCAGTTGTTTACATATTTTCTTCGATCGTTGAAATGTACTGACGAGATCTTTTGTTTTTTTGTTTTAGGGTTAACCTCCTAAAGGATCTGGATATGTTGAGTTCAAGGCACATTCTGATGCTGAAAATGCTCAATTGAACATGGACGGTGTATGTAAGGTTGTAAAAACAGTTTATTTCATAGAGATCATTTAGCATTCTTTAGCTAATGCATATTGTTGTAATGCTACAGGCCCAGATTGATGGGAGGGTTGTTCAACCCAGGGACGAAGCCAAGACCAAAGCTTAACGGGGCATAATTTTTTAACCATACCTTCTCGTTAGTGATCCTACGATCTCCCATAGCGAAAAGAAGTTTACGTACACTATCATTTTATCATTAATAAGTTATTCTTTTTTATAACAAGTGGAAGCGTCGTTAAAATAGTTATCACTCATCTAATTACGCAAATCAATTTTAAAGAGCTTCATTTTATAAAAAAAAATCTTTCAACCATGATAGTAGCGACATGCAAGGCTAAAGCCACTACAACAACCGATATACCAAAAGATTAAATTGTGTTTTTTCTTATCCACCATTAGAATATTTATCATTAAACATAATATGATAATAGACTCCTAGTTCCGTATAAAGACTTAACATTTCCTCATAATTAAACTAACGCGAATGCATCTCACTAAAACTCACTAACTTTGATACATTAAATTATGAAATTGAAGCATGTGAACTCAACGTCGTCATACAATCATGTAAACCGGTGCTTCCCTGATTAAACGATCTTCAAACTCTTGAATTTTCATGTACATAAAAATGTTTAATATATCATCCTCGAAATGATGTCGATTTGTTATTATATCTCTCCAGTCTCTTGAATGAAAGTCATCCATATTCACCATCTCAATACCGTGTTTATCACAAACCGAATTTAAATTCTTCAAAAGTGAAGTAAAACATGTTGCCCTATACTCTTTCAATGCTCTTTTGGTTTCTTTTTCCAATGAAAGGAATTCTAAGATAGTTTCATTGTCCTTCTAAAGATTTCATAGCAATGTATTAGTAAGCTCAAGGATATGCAACAAGTACAATAAAAACACAAAATCAAGTGTTTTGAAATAATTTATAAGGCCATAAGCTATTTCGTAGATAGAGATATTATCATCTTCTTCATCAACATAGTGAAGTACCTTAATAACTTTCAGAAACATTTTATCAAACTTGTGAGGGATTTATGATTAAAATCCCCATATTTTTATCAAATAAGTCTCGAATACATTTCGATGGAACGGGTGCATTTAAGATGAATCTAAGATAAATCGGCATTTTTTTCAAAAATTATCAATCCTTTTTGGTGAATGTTGCACAGTTTCCAAACTTATATCCCATTTTTTATATATATTTAAATAGTCGTGTGTTAGGATCAAACTCGAGATTATCGTATTGCACACAATACGTAAAGAGTTACTTTATTAATAAATGTAATTTATATATTTATTAATTAAAACGAGCTTTAAACATTTCACGTTCGTTAAGTTTTAATAGTTAAGGACTAACGATTAACGTGGATTAAATTTAAAGAGAAAAGAAGGATTCGAAAACACCTTACAAGGGTGTATTCTGATCGCTGGGAGCAAGGGGGAAAAAGGAAAGATTTTTCTTTATTAATTTGTGATTGCTTAACTTGAAAGCTAAGTTTGGTTCCCCTATAAATACCCAAGGCATTATTAATATCCCTCATAATTTTTCACCTCTCTTTTCTCTTCTTTTTTGCTCGATCGACCGAATACCCTCTTTAGGTTTTCGGTTTGATTTTTCCACTTAAACGTATTGCTTGTTTTATACGTACTAGTATTACGGTTAACTCGTTATTGTACGTGTGTACAAGAACATAATATAATATCATTATAGATTATATCTTGCATCGATTAACAAAACGGTAAGGAGTTAATCATTGATCCTCATAAACCATAAATTGGAGATTTGTTCTTGTTCGTTGGAATAGCATTGCAAAAGGTACGTAACCCTAATTGATTAATTATATGATGTAGCGAAAAACAAGGATATATAATTAAATATGTTGATTCCGAAAAATACCAGAAACAACTCTTCCAACAATCTTTGATTCACACGAATACCGATTATTAGGATAAAAATCAAACAATAAATCCTGACCTAGATTTAAGTCAATTAACAAAAGACTAAAATTATGTGTTCTTTATTCATAACTGCATAATCCCTCATACAGGAAAAATAACCATACTTATAAGAAGAGTAGAATAATCTAAATAAAGATTAGACACTACTTTCCTATTTCTAAACATGAGTAATCATTTAGGAATATTTTCCTAAACAAAGATAAGGAAACAAAATAAGTAAATTGTTAGTGCAAACATTATGATATTTAATCAAGATGATCCATTCATGTTTTGGTGATGACAAACGTACAACTCGCAATACATAATGTAAAATGTGTAAGGTACTCGTAATCACTCAAGCATACTTATGTATACTTCTCTCGACATCTTGAAGATTACATTCGTCATGAAAGACAAGAAGGACGCGCGGTTCTCTTATATAACACGCGGTTCCTTAGTGATATCGAATCGCGGGAAGATATGGAACCGCGGGCAGTCAAGCCGGTTTAGGCTAACTCAAGATTTCTGGAAGCTTCTAGAAGATGGAGGGAAACTAATAAATTCAAAATTCAAATTTTGAATTTGGGCTCCAAGAATAAAAGGTGCATCCTTTTATCCAATGGGTAGTCCACTCTTTTATCCAATGGGTAGTCCACTCTTTTATCCATTGGGTAAAAAGGTGCTCTCCAAGGCAAGGTTTAGCTATAAATAGAAGACTCCTCTCTTCCATTTCACTTGCACAAAAACACACAAAAACCTTCCAACATCCCATTCCTCATCCTCCTCAAGAGCAATGAGAAGAACATTTTCACCCTTGTGAAGTGTTAGTGTCTAGAGTCATAACATGATGAAGATCTCTCTAGATCAAGTCATGATTATTGTCTTCCTACTATGTATATGTAGAAGATCCAAGTTGTGGGTACACTTGGATGTGTTTGTAAGGGTAGAATATCCAAGTGATGGGTATCCTTGGATTAGGTGTTAGTTGTGTAGATCCAAGTCTTGTTAGTACTTGGATATAGTGTTAGAGTTATAGATCTAAGTGTTGTGTGCTTAGATCTATATGGTTTATGTGTTTAGGCCATAAAACACAAGGTTTGTTATGTTGGGCCATAAAACATAACTAGTGGGTAGATTAGGTTGTGTCTTGGTAGTTCTCACTAAACTATAAAGTGATGTGGTTGTGTCTTGTGAGTTCTCACTAAACTTTAAACTGACTAGTAGTTGTGTTGTGCGAAGTTCTCACTTAGCTTCAAAGTGAAGAGTCGTGAAGATTGGTTCTAGCTTTCGATTAGAACTCGACATCTAGCCTTGTGTCGTTAAATGGTGAAGTGGGCGACGTTGTGTAGATTGGTCCTACCTAAGATTAGGACTCGACTTTTAGCTTAGAGTCAGAAATTGGATAAGCGACGTTGTGTATGGTTTCTCCACCTTAAGGAGTTTGTTGACTAGTGAAGTAACTCTCGAGTAAGGTGTACTCGAGGAGTGGAGTAGGGCGAAGAGGAGCTTCGTGACCGAACCACTATAAATCATCGTGTCGGTACTTTCATTTACATTTATGTCTTTACCTTTGTAGATGTATTTATAATTGCATACTTGTGTTGTGTGTCTTTGTGTGCATCACATAATCTAAACATCTAAGTTGCAGAAAAGCTATGGCTAAGTACGTGTGTGCTTCATGTTTAGATTATGGTCAAGTGTACATTACTTAGTCTAAACATCCTAGTTGCGGAAAAGCTTGTGCTTAGTACGTGTGTGCTTATTGTTTAGACTATTGCTTGATGTACTCTTGATTTGATGTGCTTGTGTGTTTTCTTACTTGTAGTATTTATCTCTCAATCAAACACATCTCACATCTAGTCAAGATTGATAAGGAATTTGATACAAAGGATTGTTAAGGTTTCAAATTAACAATGTTGCTACGTCCACTGTCGGCGGTTCGTTATTGGACCGGCGGTTCCTTATCAATAAGGAACCGCGGGCAGAGATAAGGAACCGCAGGCAGTAGATTGAGCTGAAATGTTTTGAAAATGAACTAGAAACTATTCAACCCCCACTTCTAGTTTCTACAATTGGTATCAGAGCGAGGTTACTCAAGATCTTTGAAGTATATTGTACTTTAAAGCTTGGATCGATCTTTGCTCTCTTTTTCAAAACAAATGGTTTTTAAAAATGAAAACGGTTTTTAAAAATAGAGACGATCTTTGTATCAAATTGTTCATGAAGAGTGATTACTTATGACATGTGTTTCATTGTTTCATTCGTACAAGTTTTGGTGTTAAATAAACTTTGTATAATAGCTTGAATTAAATCTTTTCATGTTTGGAAGTATAAAAATCTTTTGTGTCATAATTAACTATAAAATACGAGTTCTATGTGTCTAAAATGATTTTTAGAGTCCTAAGTCCTTCCAAAAAGTTACCAAATGATTTTGGCCAAAAACTCATTTTTTGTCCTCTGACCGCGGTTCTTTATTGTTCCCCGCGGATCCTTATCAATAAGGAGCCGCAGTCAGTCTGACTCAGATTTTTGAAAACTTTGAAAAATCATATAAAATCAACCGTAAGTCCGTAGAAGTCGTGCCACCCGTCATTTCGAACGTAATTGAATTTTCTTTCAATTAAAAATGCTTCCAAACCTTTATTCAAACTTTAAAATTTGGATGGTTTCTAAGTTCCATACTTTGTCCAAAATATTGAGCGTCGGTTTGTCGTAAAACTTGTGTTTTACTCTTTTCTATTAAGTTGGACATCTCTTGGTGATATATCTTTGAAAATTGATATATTTACAAAGTGTTAAACTTAATTAAATTTTAAATGGTTCAAAGACTATTTTCAAATAAAATCAAGCTATGAATACTTTGTTGTATCTAACACTCAAAACATGGACGAATGGTTTTATGTGTTAAACTAATTGTTTGTGTATGTTTCCTTGTGTGTTATTATTATATGTAGACATTATTAAGTGTTCCTTGCTATTTGTAGTAGTATTGCTTATATGTCTAGTCTCTTGTGCCTTGCTTGGTATTTGTTAGTATCTAGTTTTTCCTAATTAGGATGTATGCTAGATTTCTTGCATTTTGGTTGCAACATTATTTGTGCATTGCATATAGGATCAACATCTCTAGGTTTATATATGTTATATAAACATCATGTACACCTCGTTATGTTTATTAACACTCTTAGGTTTGAAAGCTTTGGGAGCTTATCAAATCTATTGATTTGGGTCGTCTTACTCGATCATTGTATTATTAGTTCAAGTAGATAAATGTCTCACTATAAAACATGAAACACCCTTTGAAAATCTTAGCTATTTTCTCTTAAAAGAGTGTTTGTGGGAATCAAGAAAGATTTCGATTAAATATCAATGCATTATTCAAACTATGATTGGTATCATTATCGAATCTAATTGACATGTTTTTTAGTGTAGACATGAATGTGGTTTATTAATAATATACATCGGATCATAACTCACACTTGTGTTGATGGTGTTATATTGAATCTACTTGTTCAAATTGTTAGACATATTTTGTTTAATAATTACTTATAATGCACAATAGAGTCGGTTTGATAACTTGGATGTTTCATCCGAAATACTCAAGTAATTTACATTGCTATGCAATTTATAAATGTGTCATTTCTGAAAGACCAATCAAGAGTGTTCTAACAAATTGTGTGAACTTGGTTTGTACAATTCAATGTTATTGGCCTCAAGATCTATTAAGGTAATTAACCTTAACTAGACTCCTTTGTCAAGATATGCAATGGTGCATTCTTAACCCTCATTAGGTCATGCATTGTGTCGCCATGCAAGTTTCATCCTTGCTAAACTTTATTAGGCAAATTGTTAGCCCTATATTTTATATAGTCGAACAAGAATGTAATAGGTCATCTCAGTCGTTAAATGGTCTTGTATTGTAATAGGTTAGTCGGGAAAACCGGGCTTGGACTTTAAGCTAATATTGTATAAGTTAGGGGCGTAAGCCCAAAACAAAGCCAAGCCCGGCCCAAGATGAAGCCCACAAAGGCCTTAGGCCGTGGCATATATAACCCTCTTCCACATGTGGAAGAGGGTGTTGGTTCATTTCATAAAACACATAGTTTTAGTGTAAACCTTCCACTTCTCTCTCTTCTCTCTCTCTCTCTACTTTTCTACTATTTCTCTCTCTAAATCTTGTGTTATGGATTGAATGGGATTAACATTTGGTATCAGAGCCTATAGTGGATAGGTGATTGAAGATTCGTGTGGTGTGTTCTTGATTTTTCGTGGTCATTTTGATCTATATATCACGTCCCAAAAAATTTTCTTGTGTTTTTTATGGTTTTTTCTTGATACAAATCTTCTACATAGTTGTGGTAGAGATTTGGTATAGTTACTTTGGCTAAAAACATAAAATTTTTGGGTGTTTTGATCATTTTTTGGCTTAAAATCACGAATTGGTTGAGTTTTGTCCGAGAAAAGTGGGAATTATTCCGATCAGGTCATCAGAAAAGGGCTTACAGTTATTCCGATTAGTGTAATCGGAATAGGGTTTATACATTCCGATTGGGTATTCCGATTGGGTATTCCGACAAGACATTCCGATTTGACATTCCGATTGGGTATTCCGACAAGACATTCCGATTTGACATTCCGATTGGGTATTCCGATTGGGTATTCCGACAAGACATTCCGATTTGACATTCCGATTGGGTATTCCGACAAGACATTCCGATTTGACATTCCGATTGGGTATTCCGATTGGGTATTCCGACAAGAACATTCCGATTTGGTCATTCCGATAAGGTTATTCCGATAGGACATTCTGATATGTATTCCGATGGACATTCCGATGGAAATTTTGTTAGAGTATTTTTTAGAATTAGCCACTATCTAGACTAGTCTCGGAACATATTTTACACGAAGATTAAAAAAAAAAAAAAAAAAAAAAAAAAAAAATTGGCGGGAAAACTCAAGAAAATTTTATTTTTTCCTATACCATTTTTAGGCCATTTAAGCTTCAATTTCAAATTTTGGCGATGCGAAAAAATTTTCGACCAAAAATTCGAATTTTCGGACCAAAATTCAAATTTTTAGGCCATTTTAGGTTTGATTTTTTGTCAAAATTTTTCATTTTTCAAAATTTTTCCCTACTAGTTTTTGGCTATTTCTAACTCGATTTTAAAATTTGGTGATTCAAAAATTTTTCGGCTTACCGTTTTGTCGGACTGAGGAACTTATTGTCGGACTGAGAAAAAATTGGAATTTACGGAATTTCAACCACAATCTAATCACAACACATCCACTAAGATCCGTAATCCATACACATCATATCCTCTTCGAGACATCCGTTCAATGGACATCTTTGTGGATTCAACACCAACAACGTCCATGACTGAGATGAATAAAGAGAAGATGCAAAATCCAGAGGTTCAGACAAATATTGAGACTCCAATCAGTAAACCTTCTAACAAGGATTCTACCACCAAAACCGTTCATGCAATCAAATACAAGATGTCGAAAGCAAAAGAAAGATGCATGGAACACATAAAGTTGCTTCAGTCACACCTTCAGGTTCTTTCAAGAGAAGACCTAAAAGGCACTCGTCTTGAAATTGGATTCAAACGGGTATTCTTTTTACTATTTGGTCAAGATATTGAGACATTCATCAGAACGATGCTACTTAATGTGGACCATCTTCAACAAGAACTTAACAGAGACGATTTTCACGAGAATATATCCATGGAGGTCCTTTTAGCTCTCAACAATCAGTTCCAGCAATTCATTGACTCAAGTGGCTTATCCAAAAACGATCGAGAGTTCACAAGCACATACTTTACCAAATATACTCTCGTAGATCTTCAAGCGTTCAAAGAGATACTTCTTCAACATATGAGCAATATAAAAAAGTCAATTGTTGAAAGAACACGCCATCAAAGGCACTTTCAAAGAAGGGTGAATCAAAGACTGATGCAGACGAAAGAGAGCACTATCGATATACATCAAGCATTGGATGCTTCTTCGGTTGATACAGAGAGCAGCGGGACAGAATCAGAAACGCAGCATATCAGTACCAGCTCAGGGAATGATCAAACAACCAATGATGCGGATATCAGACCCATTTATGATGATCAGCCAATGGCTATGGTACATTTAAATGCTGAATACAATATTCCTCAACATACTGCGCAAGCTGAACCCATTCTTGACACGTATCTAGTGGAAAAGGTTGATAACAATACCACACCTGATTCATCAGATACGAGTACTAATGGTGGAGAGACTTCTCATGATGTTAATTCTAAGATTCACGAGCTTGAAAGTCTGTTAGCTCAGAAGACAAAAGATTTTGAGGATGCCAAACTCGAATTTTCAAAGAAAAATGACAAATTTGAAGCTTATTTTGAAAAACTTGAAAAAGCAAATGTTGTTCTTGAACAAAAATTGGATCGTAAGATTCAAGATTTCAACGCGGAAAAAGAACATTTTGTGAACCAAATAAATTTGTTAGAATCAAAGTTGGCTTCTCAAAATCCAAGTCCTCCGACTGCTTCATTAACTGAATTAGCTGTGCAACCTATCGACACTGTAGAAAGTAATGATGCGAATGCTGATAATGCCATATTTGATAATATGAACATTAAGTTAGAACAACGTGTTGCTTAATTACTTCTACAACATGAGCAATTAAAGGCTCAGATTCAGGAAAAGGTTTTGCACTGACAGCGGTGAAAAACGAATTAAGGAAGATAAAAGGAAATAGTGTGGATACTAAGTTACCAAAACAGTCAGTCTTGGGAAACCTCCTTCTCAATCATTCAGAAATCGCTCTGTTGCTAGACAACCGAATGCGTTTAAATCTGAACGACCCAAAACGTCGAATTCGAGGTTTGCATCCCAAGTTGACGTGCGTAGCAAGTTGCCTAAACCAGTCACTCCACAAACTAGACACTCCTTAAGCCAGACTGCATCTGCAAAACCCGATCACATGAATGCTTCAAGCAACTCTAGATCTAGCTACAAGAACATGCATAGGTGTAGATCAAATAACACGGGTCATAAAAGATATCTAGAGGATGCTCAGAAAAATACACAAGCAAGAGATAGGACCAAACCACAACCTAGGAGCGTTATTCACACATCTAGGAATTCTAGACCCTTCTATGATGTGCACAACTCTGCCAACCCTAGGAAATCAAGAGCCTTCTCAGATGCTAAGCACTTTGTTTGCACGGAATGTAACAAATGCGTGTTTAATGCCATTCATGATGATTGTATCACTAAAGTCCTGAACAAGGTGAACCAAAAAGCTAGAGCACCTCAAAGACGGAACCCTAATGGAAATAGGTTTTCTCCAACTAAGTCTTCCGCTGTACATGAGAAACCTATGTCTCCTAGACCTTGTCTTAGGTGGATACCAACGGGTAGAACCTTTAAAACAATTGGTCTTAGGTGGGTTCATACTGGAAATATATTTCCCTCTAGCTCGACAAAGGTTCATAGTGAACCCCCACATGGTTCTCATCAAGATATCGCTAACCCACATGCAAGCATACAAACTAATGATGTAAATGCAGGTAATAAAGTAAAGTTTCAACAAGAACACAACGGTTTTCCATATACATACCATTCAACAAAAGACACTCTCAGAGTTTGGTTGCTGAAGAAGCAGATATCAGATAAGCAAGCGTCTCAGGGGTTTCACAATTAAGCTTCAACAAAGACTTACAGTCACATATCAGGCTGTAACTCGAACGTCAAAGAAAGGGAACTTTATCTCTTCAACGATAAGTTACCCTCAAAACGAGAAATTAATATTTCTCGGACACGAGCTACTCTTAAAACTATTCAAAAGTTTTTAGCTCGTGTACATGGCTTATAGTCAAATTACAGACTGTAACCCGGGCTCACAAGACAGGAAAGTTCATCCCGATGATGACTTATCCTCAGAACGAGAAATTAAGTTTTCTCGGACATGAGCTATCTGTAAAAACATTCAACGTTTTTAAGCTCATGTACACAAACTTACAGTCACATGTCAGACTGTAACTCGTACTTCAAAAATAGGAAAGTTCATCCCGAGTATGACTAATCCTCAAAACGAGAAATTCGATTTTTCTCGGACACGAGCTTACATTAAAACTATTCGAAAGTTTTAAGCTTGTGTAAATGACTTCTAAGCGCATCACAGCTTAGGACTCGGACCTCAACTAAGAAAAGTTTATCTCGGACGATAACTTATCCTTCTTAACGAGAAAATCATATTTCTCGGTCATGAGCTTCTCATAAAAACATTCAAAGTTTTTAAGTTCATGAAAAACGATTTCTAAGTAAATGTCAGCTTAGAACTCGAACTTCAACTTAAGGAAAGTTTATCACGGATGATAACTTATCCTTCATAACGGGAAATTAATTTTTCTCGGTCATGAGCTAGTCACAAAACAATCAAAGTTTTGAGCTCATGAAAAACGGACCCGAAATGGGAGTGTACGTCTCAGTGCGCTTTCCCCAAGCAATAGAAGAGAAGTCTTCTATCCTGATTATTTTAAAACCGTTGAACACAATTTTTCAAGAATTTCTCAAAAGGTTTTTCTAAATCTTTCAAAATTGTATGTTCAACACTCCCTTCCTCATAAGTGGTTTTTATATCTCCAAATTGTCATATGTTATCAATTTTTGAGGGGGAGCGTTTTAAAATCAAGCCTTTTAATGTTGTTGGGTACATCTCTAAAATTGTCATATTTTATGTATCCAACACATTCCGAAAATGATATGAAATTGTCAAATGTAATATATTATATCGGAAAAGGCATCTCAACTCCGTACCTCAACATATTTTGTGATGTCGTCTTTCTAAAATTTTGTCAAATTTTGTCTCAAGACACACATATATTGTTGAGGGGGAGCGACCCGACTGAAAATGTTCCATGATTCATGCGTGCACACATGTTTCTCTCCCAATCGATTTTTAAAAAATGTCATATTTTAATCAATTGGTATCTCTAATATTATATTTTTATATTAGAGATAGGGGAGAAAATGTGATTAAAATGTAATATATCGCAACATGTGATCTTAAAGACTCAAGTGCAACTCTTTCCTTCACATGCCAAACTATTTCGTATATCGATGCATGTGTGTAGGGGGAGCTTTTTGGAAATGTAAAAACTTTCAAAGTGTTAAAAGTTTTGATTTTTATCAAACACTTTGAATGGTTTTCAATGGTTTTATGGTTACGATCTTTACCCAAAACAACCTACTATCCACAACGGAACGATGGAGTCAAAAGGTGGTTTAGGATAGGAAACTAAGTCCTATGATCCAACCAGAACCGGAGGGATCTACCCAAGGACATTCCATAGCTAGAAATAGTTGTCCTTAGGAAAGATGGAGTTGAATGAAGCTGAATGCGGACCAATTACTTAAGTTAGCACTGGAACAATCACAAAAAGGTGCTAATGATGACGTATTGGTAAGCATTGAATGAGTTGAATATTCTATGCAACTTAGGCAGAAACCGGGTCAATACATCTATTGAAGACAAGTCATCATGGACCCAGTGATGCAATTCACAACCCTTCCCAGCCATTCGAGTTTCTCTCAAAAGAAACTTGTCTCATTGTCACGGAGATCAACACGTATCTATTGACTTTCTCACTCCGAGTCAGTTAATATTGAAAAGGTGGCAGTCTGCTCCAGCCTCCGATTACCAAAATGCACTTATTGAGTTTAGAGCCAAACGAGATCAATCTATCATCTCATTAGGACACAATCGAGTCCTACGCATTATCCTTGCGATATTGCCAGAACATCTGAGTGATACGATTCACAATGAAGATGGAAATCCTGCTTGAGCCAGCATTAAACAAGCTCATGGTAGGTAACTTGTGCGATTCTACACGAATCAAACTTGTGAGAACTGGAAAGCAACTAAGTTTCGATTCTTAATTGATTCAAACTTGATTCCAGGTTTCTTCGCAAAATCCATGTGATCTTGCCAGAACATTCAGAGTGACACTCTTTAGTGTTCACAGTGACGAATGGAAATCCTTCCAGTGTCAACATCAAACAGCACTGCGGTGGTAACATGCAAGATTCTTATGAATCGTGCTTGTGGCAAACTGGAAAGCAACAATGGTGCGATTCTTATAGAATCAAACTTGTTCCAGGAATTCTGAATTGACGACTCTAATCAAACGGATAACCGTATCCTTTTTTATTCACTCTTTACGTTCGCAGTCTGCTTTGAGACGGTCGAGTAAAGAGAACTGGCTACTACCGCCGGGAAACCCTGTCAAGGAGGTTCTTAATCGAATCTACCCGATCACAGGTACGGTATCCAATACCGTCTAAACGGTCTTCACCGAACGGAGGTAAAACGCTACCGAGTTAGGATGAAATTTTCAAAGCCATTTTATCCGTGTCTATATATGTTGCTGCATATCAAGAAGGTGGCGTAGCTGTGTAACCAATGTCGATTCAGAAGTCACAAGAGCACAAGATGGCGATAATCAAGATACCTAAGAATGTAAGACTGTAATAGGTTATCTTTGTCACAAGGAGCACAGATGAAGATCTCAAGCACTCAAATTCAAATGACAAAGGCTCAAGATAAAGATCACGAAAGCATGAAGGAACAAAACTGTTACAAACAAGATCAAGACCAAGATACAAGACCAAAGCAGGAAGATCTCCTCTACAAGAATGTATTCACTCAACCATCTTATGCCTTTTAAGCATTTTAAGATGACCGATACATTGGGGGAGATTGTTAGCCCTATATTTTATATAGTCGAACAAGAATGTAATAGGTCATCTCAGTCGTTAAATGGTCTTGTATTGTAATAGGTTAGTCGGGAAAACCGGGCTTGGACTTTAAGCTAATATTGTGTAAGTTAGGGGCGTAAGCCCAAAACAAAGCCAAGCCCGGCCCAAGATGAAGCCCACAAAGGCCTTAGGTCGTGGCATATATAACCCTCTTCCACATGTGGAAGAGGGTGTTGGTTCATTTCATAAAACACATAGTTTTAGTATAAACCTTCCACTTCTCTCTCTTCTCTCTCTCTCTACTTTTCTACTATTTCTCTCTCTAAATCTTGTGTTATGGATTGAATGGGATTAACACAAATGTTGGAATTACATTTTGTCTAACTTGAGAATGACTACTAGAGAATTTATTCATTAGGATCTTAATTTGACCTAACGGTTGAATTACTTCCACGTGGGAAGTTGAGTTGGTGTATAACTCGTAAAAATGGTCGTGTTTAGCCTTAATTGAGCACCTCTAGTGATAGTCTCATACTCATTCTCTAAATTGGCTAAATGGCTCTTCCTATATGTGACTAATGATAGTTTACTTTGATGAACTTTGGATGTCATTAGGAGTCTTTTTCTTTTGTAGCCATTAGGTTTTTCTTAGCTTTCTTCTTACGTGCTAACTGAACCTATGTGTCTTTCCTTTGTGTGTGTTCTAATTTTTATTGCTCTTAAGCATGACTTTATGATAAGTAAGACTAGAACATTAGGATTTGCTTAATTGGAAAATCCTCCTTCACCACCTAAACCAAGCCTCACCACCTTAACCAAGCCTCTGTAGGCGGTACTTTAAATAGACCGAGGCTCCATATCAATATGGAACCGCCGGTGGAGATAAAGAACCGCGGGCAGAAGCTCTCAAATTCGGGTTTTCTAAATCTTCCCAATTGTTCCAACACCCTTTGGAATCTTTGTTTCAAACCTTTGATCACTCCCAAAATATCTTGGGCTTTCCCTTTTTAACCCTTTACTAGTTTGGATCATCCCCTCACCCTTTTAAACCCTCCTTGTTAGCCTTGTTCTTCACACCTCAAAATTAAGATTAAGTTACCCAAACTTAACTCTTCACCCTTTCACACAACCAAGAATGAGATTGTTCCAATTCTCATCTCTTCATCACCCTCACCACCTCTTGCTCCATGCAAGACTACCTCAACCCATGGTACCAACCATTCACATGGTTCTACCTCCTCTTCATTCCAATCTAGAATGAATGAGCTAACCTCACCCTTCACTCCAAGTACTCTCTTGGACGTGACTACCCAACCTCAACCCATCCAAAGCATTCCCATTGTGAATGACTTTGCTGATACCTTGGTGACTTCACCTTTTACCCCTTCAAACTCTCCCACATCACCCATCCAAAGCATTTCCATTGTGAATGACTTTGTTGAAACCTTGGTGACTTCACCTTTCACCCCACCAAATTCCGCCACCACCCTTGTCTTTCATTTAAGCATGTGGATTGCTTATTGCTAAGACATCTAATTTAAGCAAATCTTAGGATTCTAGTGTAACTAAGATTAAAATTATGCTTAAGTTTTAGGCTTGTTTTTTTATATACATCTTTGTATGATCTTTATTCTCTTGTATTTCCTTTCATGTTTTTCAACATGATTTTTCTTTGAGTCTTAGATCTTGTTGTTATTTTGTTTCTTTCTTTTCTCTTATTTTGAGTCCTTTTCTTAAACTAATAAGAATTAGGAATCTTCTTGGAGATTTGCATTACATGTAGCTTGATTTGCGATATCTAGATAGATGACTTGCTTGTATGCTAATTGCTTATATATCTTCTTGCTTATCCGTATGCTATATGCTTAATTGATTAGTTATTGAATGCATGCTTATTATAAAGGTTTTGTCTTTGTCAAGCAATTCCGATATAATATCTCTTAGATGTGTCTAACTCATGCATGTCCTTAAATGCTACGTGCTAACTTGTTTTACTTAGTCTCCTCTTTTTAAGTAATCATGTTTCTTGCATGCCATATGTGTTAATTTCGCACCTTCTCTACATTGATTTATTGTAGACTTCATTTGGCATTGCATGAATTATCCTATGTGCTTACTTGATTATGTGTTTGATTTTGTACTAACTCTTCATGTCTTCTTGAGCTTCTTTTGAGTTTCTTCTCTCATTTTCTTTCGAGATTTCACTATCACCTTCTAAGGTATAGTATTCATGAATCAATTTGTGAAGTTATCCTTAACTTCTTTGTTGAGTCTCTCTCAATTCATTTTAATCATGCTCTTCTAAGTCGAGTCTCTCTCTTCTAGTCTTTCTAAACTAAGTTGAGTCGAGCCTTACCCTTTCCTCATCATGTAATTGTTCTTTGAACATCCACAATGATTGAGAAGAGCTACGAAACTTTGAGCATGTAGTTTATCGTATGCTAAACACCATTTGGTGTCGACATTCATACGCATTTTTGCCTATAATGTCCTATATCCCAATTTTTTCTTAAAGCGTCGATTTATCTGCTTTTGGTTCTCCTTTTTTTTATTCTTTTTTGGTCAAAAATGTCTCTAGGTTGAGATATTTTTGTTCCTCTTTTTAAGAGTTGATTGCGGTTAAAATTTACAATTGGTATGGGTGATTCCATCAATTCTAAGTTTTTAACCCCTTGAGATGATATCTTCAAATTCTTGGATGTTTCTTTTCTACCTCTACTCCAACAATTTTGAATTGATTTCCTCAAAATCCTCTTCTTGTTTTTTTGAGAGTTGAGGGTTAAATCTTGAATTTTCTTGGGTGATTCCAAAAATTCTAAGCTTTTTACCCTTTGACATATTATCATTACAATTGGGTGATTCCAACAATTGTTAATTGATCTTGTCAAGATCCTCTCTTTTGACTTGTTTTTGGATTGATAGCATCACGTGCACACTTCTTTCTTCAATGCTTGTCATTGTTTGTGCAAACGACTTGTTTATCATCCTCTTTTTTTTTCCTTTCATCATAGTCCTTCTTTCTCTCTTTTCGACTATGTGGAATTTTTTTTATTGTCCATGTCATACTCTCTTTAGTTTGGTATTTTTGCCAAGATATTAAAGTGGAGTATGTCCTCTCGACAATATATGCTCTTTTTATATATGCTCTTGTCTACTAACCTTGTTTTGTAGGATACTTCTAACCCATTTTTGTAGCTAGTCACTATTCTTGCTTTATTGGTGCCTCAAGCAAGGGGGAGCTCATATCAAGGGGGAGCATTTTCAAGAGTTCAACTCATTACATTTGCGATCGTTCACTCACTTAAATTGCATTCATTGAACATCTTGCAAGTAATGAATTATGGGATCTTGAAGACATGGAGGTGGTTAACCTATGGTGATTGAAGACTTCACTAGGATGACGCAAGCTCAATATCTTTGGGTGATGGGATTACGGTTCGGATTCTCGCCTCTCAACCGAATATCTTTTGGATGCAAGCTATCTCAAAGTTGATTCTTCTCTTCTACAAACGATGACTACCTTTGGATGCGTCATCTTCCTCAAATGATATGGATTCTACTCTTCCTCAAATGACGACTACCTTTTTGATTCGACAAAAGGGGGAGAAGGAAGTGTAAACGAGTACGTTTCACATTTTACTATGCGTTACGGTTTACTTGTTTGTCATCATCAAAAAGGGGGAGATTGTTAGTGCAAACATTACGATATTTAATCAAGATGATCCCTTCATGTTTTGGTGATGACAAACGTATAACTCGCAATACATAATGTAAAATGTGTAAGGTACTCGTAATCACTCAAGCATACTTATGTATACTTCTCTCGACATCTTGAAGATTACATTCGTCATGAAAGACAAGAAGGACGCGCGGTTCTCTTATAGAACACGCGGTTCCTTAGTGATATCGAACCGCGGGAAGATATGGAACCGCGGGCAGTCAAGTTGGTTTAGGCTAACTCAAGATTTCTGGAAGCTTCTAGAAGATGGAGGGAAACTAATAAATTCAAAATTCAAATTTTGAATTTGGGCTCCAAGAATAAAAGGTACATCCTTTTATCCAATGGGTAGTCCACTCTTTTATCCAATGGGTAGTCCACTCTTTTATCCATTGGGTAAAAAGGTGCTCTCCAAGGCAAGGTTTAGCTATAAATAGAAGACTCCTATCTTCCATTTCACTTGCATAAAAACACACAAAAACCTTCCAACATCCCATTCCTCATCCTCCTCAAGAGCAATGAGAAGAACATTTTCACCCTTGTGAAGTGTTAGTGTCTAGAGTCATAACATGATGAAGATCTCTCTAGATCAAGTCATGATTATTGTCTTCCTACTATGTATATGTAGAAGATCCAAGTTGTGGGTACACTTGGATGTGTTTGTAAGAGTAGAATATCCAAGTGATGGGTATCCTTGGATTAGGTGTTAGTTGTGTAGATCCAAGTCTTGTTAGTACTTGGATATAGTGTTAGAGTTATAGATCTAAGTGTTGTGTGCTTAGATCTATATGGTTCATGTGTTTAGGCCATAAAACACAAGGTTTGTTATGTTGGGCCATAAAACATAATTAGTGGGTAGATTAGGTTGTGTCTTGGTAGTTCTCACTAAACTATAAAGTGATGTGGTGTGTCTTGTGAGTTCTCACTAAACTTTAAACTACCTAGTAGTTGTGTTGTGTGAAGTTCTCACTTAGCTTCAAAGTAAAGAGTCGTGAAGATTGGTTCTAGCTTTGGATTAGAACTCGACATCTAGCCTTGTGTCGTTAAATGGTGAAGTGGGCGACGTTGTGTAGATTGGTCCTACCTAAGATTAGGACTCGACTTTTAGCTTAGAGTCGGAAATTGGATAAGCGACGTTGTGTATGGTTTCTCCACCTTAAGGAGTTTGTTGACTAGTAAAGTAACTCTCGAGTAAGGTGTACTCGAGGAGTGGAGTAGGGCGAAGAGGAGCTTCGTGACCGAACCACTATAAATCATCGTGTCGGTACTTTCATTTACATTTATGTCTTTACCTTTGTAGATGTATTTATAATTGCATACTTGTGTTGTGTGTCTTTGTGTGCATCACATAATCTAAACATCTAAGTTGCGGAAAAGCTATGGCTAAGTACGTGTGTGCTTCATGTTTAGATTATGGTCAAGTGTACATCACTTAGTCTAAACATCCTAGTTGCAGAAAAGCTTGTGCTTAGTACGTGTGTGCTTATTGTTTAGACTATTGCTTGATGTACTCTTGATTTGATGTGCTTGTGTGTTTTCTTACTTGTAGTATTTATCTCTCAATCAAACACATCTCACATCTAGTCAAGATTGATAAGGAATTTGATACAAAGGATTGTTAAGGTTTCAAATTAACAATGTTGCTACGTCCACTGTCGGCGGTTCGTTATTGGACCGGCGGTTCCTTATCAATAAGGAACCGCGGGCAGAGATAAGGAACCGCAGGCAGTAGATTGAGCTGAAATGTTTTGAAAATGAACTAGAAACTATTCAACCCCCCCTTCTAGTTTCTACATAAATTATATTTTGTTTTATGCATGAATCCATGCATCATTCTCCTCTTCTTTGAAAAGGATCGACCTCGAGTCTTGATTGATTTTAAGCAGAACTGATAAACAAAGTTTGTAAATCTTGCATACGCTTCTTGATATCGTTTACCATTCACAAATTTGAACGAGCTTTTGCTAACCTTGATAATAATTTTTTTTCCATCACACATCATATCATGTGATTTTGAATTGACATCTTTCTCAAAATTATCACTTAAAACATGTTGAATCATACGAGATTCCACATGATCAACATAAATAACGTCTCCATCTCCATATGCAACCCCTTCCTCGACAAAAATCCCAATATCAAATCATAAACTGGAAACAATTCTTCTTCTACACCCAACACAACACCCGAAAATGACACATCGTTATCTTCCTTTTGAAAATTATGATAATTTTCAGAAAAAGAATACTCCTCTTCCTCATACTCGGGTTCTTCATCATAAACCGGGGCTGTTTCATAATAACCACAAACGACATCATCATCACCATCTTCGAGATCAACAAATGGGGTTTCTACCTCTTCATCTTCAGTACCCCAACCGTTATGATCACCGTGCCTGTTAATCAAGTGATTCATCCGGTTAGTGAATTGATCAATGAATTGATCCAATCGCTCCTCTATTCTTGCCATAACACGCTGCTCCAACTCTTGTTCATACACATCAGGAACATTCCTACTTTTTCTTGGAGGCATTATAACCAGGAACCTGGCTCAGATACCAACTGATGTAGCGAAAAAAAAGGATAGATAATTGAATCTATTGATTCTAAAGAATACCATAAACAACTCTTTCAACAATCGTTGATTCATATGAATACCGATTATTTGGATGAAAATCGAACAATAAACCCAAACCTGGATTTAAGTCAATTAACAAAAGACTAAAAGTCTGTATTTTTTATTCATAACACCATAATCCTTTATACAAGAAAAAAGAACCATACTTATAACAAGAGTAGAATAATCTAAATAAAGATTAGACACTACTTTTCTATTTCTAAACATGAGTAATGATTTTAGGAATATTTTCCTAAACAAAGATAAGGAAACTGTAAAAACCCGCATATAAATACCATGAACATTACACTACGTAAACATACAAACCAACTAAAACTTTCCATTTATGTCATTTACACGTGTCACGAACATTAAATTCAGAAACTACGTACATGTTAGTGCACAATAATTATTAAGTACGTGATAATACACGATAATTATTAAGTATAATAATTATAATCACGAACGTATGATCACGAACATTTATGAACATGATAATTATTACATATAATAATTATAATACGATTATTAGAACACGATATATATACGTAGTATATGTAACACGAACATTTAAACATGAACATTTAAACACGAACTAGAACGAATAATAAACAAGAATGCACACGAGTATTACTTAAACGTGAAAAAGGCACGGCTTTTGCCTCGGGCCGTGTTGTAGTCGCGGACAAGGGAAAAGGGGGGGGGGGGGCGCCCAGCCTAACTTTGTTTTTAACTAAAAGGTAAAAAGAAAACACAGAGTTCTCATAGCATAATTTTTACAAAAAAATTAAAACCCTAACTCCCTTGGAGACCCTATAGCCACGGCACACACATCAAGACAAAGAGGATTTGTTTTTGATTACATATTGGTTATTGTTCGAGTTCGTGTTCTTTTTAATCACGCATTGGGGGTAAAACATGAAACCTTGATCTTTAATTCTTTTATTTAATTATGTTTTTATGTTAGATATTTAAAAATAATTAAATAAAACATGTTATGAATTAAAATAAACATGGGAAAAGGTTCGTTTTGGTTTGTGGTTGTGTTCGGCAGCCAACCGAGAGTCTTACGACTCTTAGTGTCCTTGTTTAACCACAACCGAGACCCCCCTAAGGGGTTCGGTGTGGGTCTCCGTCCAACAGCAGGCACCACCGTCTTAAGCCAGTGGTTGTTTGGCTCGGGTAGGAGGTCAATGAGGGCAACAGGGGGAGACCACCGACCTACGCCGGTGGGATCTTGGTGCTGGCAGTGGGTAGCCACGGCACGCAGCCGCGGCTCTGGGTGGTGGTTGTTGTCAGGATTTTGGTTTTGTCTCGGGATTTGGGCTCGGGATTATTTACAAGTTATTTTTTACAAGGATAATTTAATTAATTAACATGCTATGATAATTAATTTAGTTTAAACATGGACTTAGGTTATATTATTTATTTAATAATACATGTTTTAACCTAAGTATTTTGTTAATTATTTTAGACTATAGTTTATTAATTAATTATTAAAACATGGACTTATAATTAATTAATAATTCATGAATTAGGTTTGTTAATTAAAATTAATAATACATGTTAACCTAAGTATTTTATTAGACCTAATTTAATTAAACCGTGACTTAATTAAATTTGTATAACCTATAGTTATTAATTAACCATAATATATTATTAATTAATAAAACATGAACTATTATTATTAATTAATAATCAGTTATAACCTATAGTATTAATTAATAAACTATACTAATAATTACATGAGTTATGACGTTTAACTAGTAAACATTAGCTTATATATTTAGCTTATTAATCCAGCTTATTTATAATTACGGAAACTTTCTGTTTCAGGAAACTTACTATTTTTAGAAACTGGTCTATTTTTGGAAACTTTCTGTTTTTAGAAACTTTCTATTTTTTGAAACTTTCTATTTTTGGAAACCTGCTATTTTTAGAAAGTTACTTATTATTACACAACAAGTATAATAATACAAGAATACAAGATAATACATAACTAGAATACATGAAATACATGATTAATACATTATATCATTTAAAACGGTAAAGAAGACAAGAACATATAAAACAAGCTAAGAACATACGAGAACTAGTAACACACTCAGATATCAGACAACTTATACATGTCCCTTATTTATGTAGCATTAGTGAGGTCGGAGTAGGGCTTTTCATCCTTTCATATTTCCTCGTTCACTGGACATAAGGTACGGATATTCCGTCCTTTAGTATGGACATTCTCTTTCCTTATTAGGATTCCTTGTTTGTAGCCAACTGTTTTCCCAAGTATATGTTTTATGTGTTTTGATCTGCTTATGTTTAGTTTTAAATGGCTAAGCCATATACATGCATGACCAGTGTCACCTAGTTATGTAGGTACCAAAACCATAACACTAAAGGCACCAGTGTTATGACTTCCCTATGGCGAAGTGATTTCTCGTGGCGTCCCTAGTTACATGTTTTACACGATTTTCATGGTGAATGCGATGTCTGCCTTGCATCCTTCACAAGGAGTTGATCCCTCCTACCCAGACTAATTAATTAGACGCAACCCCTCTAATTGCATGATGAGGTCTCCCATCCAAGTATTCATGCACGGTGGAACCTCATGACTTATATGGGCTATTGGCTAATTAATATAGTTTTTTCATATAAAAACATAAGTCTTTTTAAACTATAAAACCAGTTTTATGAACATGTTCCAGGTTATCTAGGACTTATACATTTCTGTTGCTATTAGTCTTATTATGCTTATGTCATTTCATGCTATGCTTTTATATCCGTTCACTGGGCGTTATGCTCAGTCGTTTTCCTTTCATGTTCCCAAATGGCAGGTACTCAGGGACGCAATTAGGACTTGAGAGTACGTGCATAGGGATGGAAGCTATCTAGTCTTCCTTACTTTATGAATTTCTATACATTACGCTAATTCATTTCTTTTGGACATTGTTTCGTCCTTTCATTTCAGTACTTATATTCGTGTGTGTGAGCTTATGTTGGACTAGCGATGTTTGTTTCCAGTATTTCCTTTTATGGTCATTCAATGTTTTTGGACATTTACCTTGCATTCTTTGATGACATGCCATAATTATCCTATGACATTCCATTTATCAAAATGGGGTGTTACAACTATGGTATCAGAGCCAAGGTTTCGACCTGTAGGCTCTAAAAATATGACCTGTGATTAGTGAGTAATCATCATGGTCTTCCTAAAACTGATAGTTTGTTTTCATGCATTTGTTTCATGTATCATTGTTGCAGAAATTTTGACTAAGTACTGGTTGGTATGACTGGCCATATTTAGTCGCATGTGCTTTTATTCGAATCATTTTGCTTTGATGAACCTACCTATAGGCGTTCATCCTCGTCATGTCATTTTTTGTTTTGTTTGGTGAACCGACCCATAGGCGTTCACCAAAACCCATGACATTTTCGTCGGCCATGCCTTCTTACACTGTTTCATGCATACATTTTTTTTCATGTTTATATGCTTACTTTTTTTTCATGTTTGTATATTATGTTTTAATTAGATTAATCATTGCATTTTGTTTTATACTGTCAGATGGTTCTCACACGTGAACAAGAACAAATTAATGCAGCAGTCCAAGCTGTTATTCAAGCTCTGCTTCCTCAACTGAGGAATGAGATTCAGGCCGAGGTGCAAGCCAACAACAATCAGCACCCTCACCAGAATCAGAATCCTCCTCCTCTACCTCCAGCTACCTTGATCACATGGCTGGAGAGGTTCAATAAGCAGCGTCCGAAATCTTTCGAGCAGACTGACAGCCCTGCTGAGGCTGAGATCTGGATAGCTCACATTGAGAAGATCTTTGACGCTATGGGATGCGACCCTTTCTTTAAGGAAAGGTTAGCTTGCTACAAGAGTGAAGGAGACGTGCTTGCATGGTGGAAGGTACTTAAGTTGTCGAATGGAGGCAACGACTGGGTGACGGGCTTGACTTGGTAAAAGTTTAAGGAGTTGGTTATGGGGCAATTCTTTTCGAAAGCTGAGCAGGATAAGCTCAAAAGGGAGTATCATGGTATTAGGCAAAGAGCTGGGGAAAATAGTAATGAGTTTATGCAGAGGTTCCTTCGACTGGCTGGATTCCTTGGCGCAACAACAGGGACTACATAGGAGCAGGCGTATCCCTTTCGCTGGGCTCTTCGTACATTTGTCGCCAACAACTTGGTGTGTGCTACATTTAATACTATGGCACAGGTGGCAGATGCAGCCCGCAAGTTAGAGATACTACAAGAGAGGGATGAGTTTGGAGAGACAGAAAGACCTGACAAGAGGTATATTCGTCATCAACGGTGATCATTTCCTTTAATTTAGTATTATCCAAATATTTATCATTGTCTATACAATTGCATCTTTCAGGCAGAAGACTGGGGACCGGTCTCAACCGACCACTCAGCAACTGAATCAGCCCAAGGGTAACGGTCAGACCCGGGACCGTTCTACTTTGGATAGGCGTGGCGGTAATGACAATTACTGTAACAACGCCAACAACTCCAATAGCAGTAGGTCCCTAAACTTACTCATTTCTATGTTATATGCTTTATGATTCATAATTCTGACACTTCAGCATCTACTACCAGGAATAATGGCAACGGACGAGAGCAGGACCACAGAGGTTCACAGCCCAACCATGCAGCTACATCTGGTATTACGTCTTAAGATTTTTCTGCATTGTCCTATTTGTACCCAATAATCACGTCTCACGTATAATTTTCTGAAACAGGCTTCCAGCCAGCTAGGGCACCTATTAGAGGGTATACTCACCCTCTCTACACTACGTGCAACCGCAGGCACCTAGGGTCGTGTCGTCGTGATAGCGATGCTTGCTTCAAGTGTGGCCAGCCAGGCCATCGCATGAAGGACTGTCGTAAGGGTGAGATTGAGGGCACTTCTGGACATGTCGACTCCAAGCCACCCCCTACTTCTGTACGGGTGTACACGACCTCGCGTGATCAGGCCAACAAGTCAACAGGTACCATCACTAGAATCTTGTATATGTATGGTCAAGTTGTATGCGTATTATTTGACATGGATGCTACTCATTTGGTCATATCTACTGTTTATGCCAAGAGTGTTATCTCCTATGCCACTACAAAATGTCTTAAACATTTCCACGCCCTTAAGAGACTCTGTACGCATCACACATGGGTACAAGGGTCTTCCCCTTGAGTTTGACGACAAAATTCGTCCAGTTGACGCACTTCCATTGGACATGTGCGATTTCGACATGATATTAGGCATGGACTGGCTATCCAAACACCACGCCACCATAAACTGCCACTCATATCGGGTCATTTTCGGTGATGTAAACGCACCAGAGTACATTCAAAACGGTTTTATACCAGGAAGGTCTTTACAAATAATTTCAACCTTACAAGCACGTGCATTATTGTCACATGGTTGCGAGGGCTACTTAGCTATTGTTCATGATATGGAGGCTGAATCTCCATCCATCCAGAATCAGCCCATCCTGTCAGAATTTCCCAACGTGTTTCCTAAAGAACTTCTGGGCATACCACTTGCTCGTGAGGTAGAGTTTAATATTGAGCTCATCTCAGGAGCTGAGCCAATTTCCAAGGCTCCTTATCGCATGGCTCCAATAGAGCTTAAGGAGTTAAAGGAACAACTACAGGAACTTTTGGAACGAGGTTTCATCCGTCCTAGTGCATCTCCATGGGTGCACCGGTTCTATTCGTGAAGAAGAAGGATGGAAGTATGCGTCTCTACATTGATTATCTAGAGCTTAATAAGATCACCATCAGGAATCGGTATCCTTTGCCACACATTGATGATCTATTTGACCAACTCCAAGGGGCCAAACATTTCTCCAAGATCAATCTGAGGTCGGGCTATCATCAGTTACGGGTGAAAGAGCAGGACATCGCCAAGACTGCTTTCCGTACACGTTATGGACACTACGAATTTGAAGTCATGCCATTTGGCCTCACTAATGCTCCAGCAATTTTCATGGACTTGATGAACCGTATCTTCTATGAGTTTCTGGACAAGTTCGTCATTGTCTTCATTGACGATATTCTGATTTTCTCTAAGTCAAAGAAGGAACACGAAGACCATCTTCGTACAGTATTATAGATACTTCGTCAGAAGCAGTTGTATGCCAAGTTCTCCAAATGCAAATTCTGGTTGAGTAAGGTGGAGTTTCTAGGTCACATAGTATCCGAAGAAGGAATAACCATGGATCCTGCAAAGGTTGAGGCTATTACCAGTGGCCAAGACCAACGTCAGCAACTGAAGTTCGTAGCTTTCTAGGCTTAGCTGGTTACTACCGTAGGTTCGTTGAGAACCTTTCCCGATTAGCACTACCATTGACCAAACTGATGCGGAAAAGGGAGAAATTCGCCTGGACTGAAGAAAGAGAGAAGAGCTTTGAAGACCCAAAATAGAGGCTGGTATCTGCACTGATTCTTACTCTCCCATCTGGTACAGGTGAATTTCAGATCTATAGTGATGCTTCAGGGAAGGGACATGGCTGTGTTCTCATGCAACATGGGAAAGTGATTGCTTACGCATCACGGTAGCTTAAGCCTTATGGGGAGAACTACCCTACGCATGACTTGGAACTTGCAGCAGTCGTATTTGCACTAAAGATATGGAGGCACTACTTGTATGGCGAACCATGTGATATCTTCACAGATGACAAGAGCCTGAAATACATCTTCACTCAGCGTGAATTGAACATGAGGCAGAGAAGGTGGTTAGAGCTGTTGAAGGATTATGACATTAATCTGCAGTATCATCCCGGCAAGGCGAATGTAGTGGCAGATGCTTGATATGAGTGAAATTACTCATATCATTTATATCAATAAACAAACTTAAAATGAATAAAATATATGAATATATCCTTGTATATGCTTGTTTTATTATCTCGTGTGTGTAGGTACCAAGATCACAAAACTGGCAAAAACCGACACGAGATTGAGGAGTATACCAAAAGCCAAAAGTCAAGATCGATTTTATTCGAGGATTCAATTTTATTGGGCCTTAGTGGGACCCACTTGAGTTTAATGGGCCTTAAAGCCCATTTATGAAGTTATGTTGGAGAAAGTTATTCAAAGCCCAATTCAAAGGCCCAAAATCAACAATAAGTGACAAATTGAAGTAATATACTTGGGTCCAAATTTATCAAAGGCCCAAAATTAACAAATAAGAGACGGTGGAAGAGTTTATATTTAGAATGGTCCATCAAGGGCCCATCACAAGGAAGAAACAATTGAAAAGTTTATTTATAAACTTTAGTCATAAGTTTCGGTCAAAAGGTCAAACAAAACACACAAAAGAAATAAATAACGAGAGAGGAAAGAAAGAAATTGGGGAAGAACTATTTCCCAGCCAAGAACCCTAGAAAATTGGGGGTTTCTACAATAAGCCAGCGAGTGACAATCACGCATCAAAATCAGATAATTAAGGGGAAGAGGGTGTGCGATATACACCTAGATTCCAAGTACCAAGTGCTAGGGTGGCATTTGGTTGCATCACAGCCCTCCTCTCATTGGTCTAAGACTTGTCATTCAGTAAAAGGGGCCAATCACACCTTGCCAAGTCATCAACAAACTAGCACACATGCTAACCATTTTGGCGATCTGTGTGATCAAAGCACATATCAACCGTAGGATCAAGATTGAAGAAAGAGAAGGCTAAGAAGATGATCCAAGGGCCTAGAATCGTTATCGGCAATCACTCCTCACCCTCGATTCGCCTATAAAAACCCCTTCATTTTTCTTGTGTAATCATCCTTTTTCTTCTTGTAATGTTATAATGTTTAGATGTAGTTAGAAATATTTCTTTTTCAGCTTTGTAATCATAATTCGAATTTAGTAAAATTTTCTTGTCATTATAATTTCTCTTTTAATCTCAGTCTTTACCTTGTTTAAATGCTTTGATAAATTCCTACTATTGATCTAAAATTATAATATTACAAACGAGAATTAAGGAACCTTTTATCTAAATGATAAATTGTAAAAATAAAAAGGATATTTAAGTTGCTGAAATTGGTGTTATGCAATGATGGTTCGTGATGTTGTTCATGGTGGTTGATCGTTTGTAGTCGAATTAAACAAGGTAGCTCAGCGCTACCTTCTCCATCTACGGTTATCATCCAATAAAAAGGGTTAAGCACATTGTTATTTTCTGAAAATTATAGTTAAACCTGTTAGTTTTAATTTTGATTTTAATTTGTGTTTTGATAAGTTGATTTGATTATATATTCCGATTTTTGAGTTTCAACGAACCTGTTTGTTATATTTTTGTTATTTGTGAAACGTATCTGCTGTTTTTGATTATGACTATTGCTGATATTTCCTTTATTAGTTGTTGTCGTCTTATTTATCGCTTGTGGTAGGGATAATTTATCTGAGTTTGAGACGTTTGATGTTGTGTTTAGTATTACTGAGAGTTGTTTCCGTTTTCTAATATCACTATGCTGTTGATTTTGGTCACTAGGACCGAGTAACAAGTTTCATTAATTTAAATTAAGTTTTAGAAGAGTTTTTGTAATATTGATATAGTATTCTGAATCGACACTCTGTTGAGTTTTAATGCTACGTATTCATAGTCATTTCTGCTGAAGTTCATAGTTGTATCACTGATTGAGTTTAACTGCCGCTATAAGGTTGTTATTACGTTTGCCGTAGCTTGTTATTGTTGATATTTAGATCTTTCATTTACTGTGTTTTTGATGTTGTTGTGATCTCATAACAGCAGCTTCGATAAGGGTTATTTGGATTTGATTTTTTTATGTCTTTCTGCTGGTTTCATAGTATTATTTTGATTGATTTTTGCTTGATTAGAATCTGGTAAATGTATTTGCTGTCTTAGTTTTGCTAATAGGTTTTTGGTTATAGTTTTTATTCGTTTCTAGGTCTACAGTTATTGCTAGAGAGTCTTTGAATTAACTGATATTGTTGTAATTGGTTTAATTGTTAGTTGAAGTCTGTTGATAAGTGTATGATTGCTTTGAATTGTAGTTGCTGAATCATTCTCTTGTTGCTTTTTTATTGATATATGATATTGTGTAATTGTTGTGCTTACTGGTTTGATTGTGTCTGATCATTTACCTGCTTATGTGAATTGCTTTAACTGATTGCTGATATCGGTTAGTTAATTGATGATTTATTTTATGTATGCATTGTGTGTTGTGGCCAACACTCCTCGAATTAGGGGTGTTTTGGGCTAATAATCTGAGCTCAAAAAAATAAGTATCATATCTTGTCCACAGCAGGTCTCGAACTTGAGATCTGCATGTTATAGGGCAAGCACACTAACCAACTGTGCTACTTCTTTTCTTTAGCATAACCTTGCAATTGGTATTTAATGTAAGTTGTGTCATTGAAATGTTTTTCTACTTATAAACGTTTTGTTTTAATTCACGTTTTAGTATTAAAAGTTTAATAAATTTTCTGTGACTTTTAATAATAAATAGTTCATTTAATTTTAGCAAAAAAAAATTATTAGATTAAATAAAATATAAAAAAATAAATAAATAAATAAATAAATAAAAGATTTTGGATTTCTCTCAACTAGCGTGTTTTGAGTTTTTAGATTCGTCATTTAAACTATTTTTTTAAATCGTAGAGTTTTAGATAGAACGCTTTTCTTGTAGATTTTATTTGGGGTAACGGTTCATGCACTTTATTAAAAAAACGTAGATTTTTAGAAAAAAACCCGAACCTATTCAAATTAATTGTCCAAGTCAAAACGAAGTCTCAAATTCACAATTTCTTCGTGTACAACGAACCGGGATCACTCTCGTGTTAATTAATTCGACTTTAGCTAACTTTAGACTATTACTTTTTCCTAATGGTAATTTTCTACTATTTGCTCTATAACGTATTATATTAAAATACACCAACACTTTCCCACAAATCAAAATTTTTGGCGCCGATGCCGTGGAAATTGTGTACGATTCTTTCGTGACGATTTGTTGATCGTTGATTTGAAGACCCTTTCCGTCCTTGGAAAGTTTTGTTATTTTTCTATATATATAATAAATATCGTTTTTCGTGTTTTTTTGTTGTTAATATATTATATTATGTAGAACAATAAGTTTACCTACTTCCCAAAAGCGTGAAAACGCAAACCTTAGTTGGGATTTCATCACCTAGCTATTGTATTCGAATCCAAACAAAGAATAAAGGCAAATTAGATAAATACTAATAAAAATTTTGAACTCGATTTATACAAACTATAAGGTGGGTATAAGGCGACGAGCTATAAAAGGCCGTCTAAGGAAAAAGGTTTTTAAGTGCTTTGTGCCACCTCGTTTCCCCGCTTGCTTGTGCGTATATTGAGAGGGACGACCGATTATTGGTTTGCCAACTCAAGTAGTAATAAACCTTATTTGTCGTTGTTTACTTATTGAACCTCGAGACGTTTAGGTTTTCACCTACGTTTCAAAGTCGAACAAGGGTAGTTTACTTCCATAGTAATTACTCTTACTCCTTGTTATTATCAATCTTTGATTGATTTGAAAAATAAAAATACCAAAAATAATCTTCTTCTAATCTAATTTCTTTTCTTCAACCTCTAAATTCTCGTCACTTTGGTTTATGCAATTACGTTCTAATCGACTTTTGATTAATCACGATAGACTTGAAAACATTCCTCGTAGAAATAGAAATCGTCAACAACGAGTAGTGGAACCCGAGCTTCCACCTATTGTTGTTGAGATGGCTGATAACCGAACAATGAAGGAATTGCCCCGTGCACCCACCGAAGGGTACGGGGAAGCAATCGTTGTGCCAGCTATTTTGTCGAATCATTATGAGATTAAGACGGGTCTTATATCACTCATTCGTGCCGACCAATTTCGAGGCAATGAGACGGATAACCCGTATTCTCACATTCGAAATTTTCTTCGTATCACCTCGACCTTCAAGTTTAGAGATGTGCCGAATGACGCGATTAAGATCATGCTTTTTCCGTACTCGCTAGAGGGAAACGCTAAGCGTTGGTATGAAAAGGAACCATCAGGTTCGATTTTGACATGGGACGATCTAGTGTCTAAGTTCATGAATTATTTGTTTCCACCATCTAAAACAACTCACTTTAAGAATGAAATAACTAGATTTGAACAAAAAGTGCATGAATCGTTTGGAGATGATTGGGAAAGGTTTAAGGATTTGTTGAGACAATGTCCACACCACGGTTTCACGGAGTTACACCAAATAAATACTTTTTATAATGGACTTAATATGGTTGAACAAGATTCTTTAAATGCCGCCTCGGGTGGTAATCTTTTAAGAAAAACTCCGAGAGACGCGTGGGGTATCATTGTGAATAAGTATAGAGTTCAATATTCACGGAACACACCGATTGTTTCTCATGTGAACTCATCTAATACCGAGATTGCTAGATTGGACTCTAAGATTGATACGATTTTGAATGAGATTAGGAAGAATCCTCATGGATCGATTAATGTGTTTGAGAATTTTTGTGTATCATGTGGTGGATCACATCCGAATTATGCTTGTTCAACCACAGGGTTTGATCAAGCTAGTGCTTTTGCGGCGACGGGAACTTATGGCCCTAACGGTCAAGCTCCTCGTCAAAACCATGTTGCTCCACCGGGTTTTCCACCAGTTTAAAATAGATACAACAATGGAAAGAATGGGAATAATTTTAACCGTGGTAACCAAGGGAATTTTAATCAAGGTAGATTTCATGGCAATCAAAACAATCAAGGTTTTCAAAACAATAATCAAAATGATTTGTCAAGCTACATCAAAACAAATGAGGCAAATTTGAAAGCTTTTCAAAATAATCTTCAAGGACAAATGAACACTTTTAAACTCGATTTTCAAAATACGATCAAGGGTCAAAATAAAAAGATTGAGCTTAATCAAACTCGTTTAGAGCAAAAACAAAACTGTATTGAGGGAAATCAAGCTAAGTTTGAGAACAAAATAATTTCGATGTTTGAGGCAATAATGAACAAACCTTCCTCTTCTTTGGGTGGCTAACCTAGCAACACCATTCCAAACCCGAAGTCCGGTGAGGGAAGTGGAGCAAGAACCCAAGATGGTTAAAGAAAAGGAAATTCCTAATCCAGTAAAGGTCGACCACTTGCCTATTCTGGAACCCGAGCTTCCGAAGACTAAACCCACACTACCCTACCCTTTGAGACTTAACCAAGAAAAGCTCCGCGAAAGATCCAATGCTCAAATGTATACATTTCTTAAAATGTTTAAGCAACTTCACTTTAATGTTAGTTTCGCGGATGCATTGCTTTATATGCCTAAGTTTGCTTCGAATTTCAAGAAATTGATTAGTGATAAAGGGAAGCTTGAAGAGCTTAATAATTCTCTTGATACTAATTATTCGACGGTTCTCACCAAAAAGCTACCCGAAAAGCTTGGAGACCCCGGAAGATCTCTTATCCCTTGTAAATTTCCGGAAATGAAGGAATGTTTATCATTAGCCGATCTTGGCGCTAGCATTAATTTGATGCCTCTTTCCGTGCGGAAAAAGGTTATCACTTCCCGAGCTCACACATACTAGGATGACTCTTGACCTTGCGGATCGATCGACCACCCTTCCGGTATGTATAGCCGAGGATGTCTTTGTTAAGGTAGGGAAGCTTCATTTTCTGGCAGATTTTTTAGTTGTGGATTACCCCGAAGATTCACGTGTGCCGTTGATTTTAGGGAGACCATTTTTTAGTACGGCTAGTGCCTTAATAAATATGAAAAGTGGAAAAATGACTTTAAGTTTTGATGATGAGACTGTTACCTTTGATATCGGGCACGTTTCTAAGTATTCTTACGAGCATTTCGGGGAGTCAATCAATCGAATTGATATGATTGATGTTGCTTGTAAGGAATATTCTCAAGAAGTGCTTGTATTCTCGGCTAATTCCAAAAGTGGCGATCCTTCTTTATCGGATCCTATTATTGCCCTTTCTTCTCCACCCCTTACTCCATTCGGGGCTAGTGATTTTATCTTGGATGAGGTGGATGCTTTTCTTAGCACACCGAATTTGCCATCTACGTATGATGAGGATTATCATGATACGGAGGGAGATATCGACTTTCTTGAAACATTTTTGAATGAAGATCCTTTTCAATCACCACTTATGGAAATTAAAGTTGTGAACAAAAACGAAACAGAAGTGAAAACTTCTCTTGAAGAAGCTCCCGAACTAGAACTTAAGGATCTTCCCACTCATTTGGAGTATACTTTTCTTGAGGGAACGGATAAATTACCGGTAATTATTGCAAAAGGATTGAAAGAAATGAAAAGGAGGAACTTATTAAGGTTTTAAAGAAACATAAACGGGCCATTGCATGGAAAATCTCCGACATCAAGGGTATTGACCCAAAATTTTGTACTCATAAAATTTTGATGGAGGAAGATTATAAACCCGATATCCAAAATCAAAGAAGGGTTAATCCAAAGATTCATGAGATGATCAAAAAGGAAGTTATGAAACTTCTAGAATCCGGAATGATCTACCCTATCCTTGATAGCCCATGGGTTAGCCTCGTGCATTGTGTTCCAAAGAAAAGAGGAATGACGATAGTGACTAATGAGGATAATGAATTGATTCCTACTAGACTCGTGACCGGATGGCATGTTTGTATCGATTATAGAAAGCTTAATGATGCCACTAGGAAGGATCATTTTCCATTACCTTTTATGGATCAAATTTTAGAGAGACTAGCAGGAAATGAATACTATTGCTTGTTGGATGGATTTTCCAACTATTTCCAAATTCCTGTAGACCCTCGTGATCAAGAAAAAACCACATTCACTTGTCCTTATGAAACATTTGCTTATCGTAGAATGCCTTTTGGGTTGTGCAATGCTCCAGAGACGTTACAAAAGTGTACGATGGCCATTTTTCATGATATGATTGAGATAACCATGGAAGTCTTCATGGATTATTTCTCAGTTTTTGGGGAGTCTTTCACTTCATGTCTCTCTAACTTGGAAAGAATGTTACAACATTGTGAGGAAACAAATCTCGTGCTTAACTATGAAAAATGCCATTTCATGTGCAAAGAAGGAATTGTTTTAGGACATAAGATCTCTAAGGTCGGTATTGAGGTAGATAGGGCCAAAATCGACATGATTGCCTAATATGGTTTCTTTTGCATATGTGTACTCGTTCGTTCTCGGTATCTAATCGAACTGATCACGGTTTAGGGTGGACTTATCGGTTATGGTCACTAAAAGGGGGAGCTTTTGAATATCTATATCTATTAAAATGAGTTAAGACAAATAATAAATATAAAGAGATTAAACAAGGTTAAGTCTAATTACTTTTAAAGACAAAATAAGACAAGACTATATAAAATTAAACTCAACAAAAAGTTGCGGGAAAGAAATACACTTCGAAAAATAACTAAGTAAAATAACCAAAAACTGTAGTCAGATCGCACCCTACGATCGCAGCACGCGATCGTAGTCTGGATCGTATTCTAGATCTTAGTCTAGATCTTAGTCTAGATCTTAGTCTAGATCTTAGTCTAGATCTTAGTCTAGATCTTAGTCTAGATCGTAAGATTGGATCGCAGCAAGTGATCGTAGCCTAGATCGTGCCCCTGGATCGCAACAAAGTGATTGCAGCCAACGATCTTAACCCACGATCGCAGCCTAGATCGCACCCCATGATCGTAACAAGTGGATCGCAATGGACGATCGTGGCCTGGATCACAATCTTTGATCGCAGTTTCTAATCGCAAGTAGAAACCCTTGGGTTTATGCGATTACGAAACTCGATCAGAAAAAGTAAAACCCTTAAAAATATTACGATGGAGTACAAGAGGCAAATAAGCAATAACCAAATAAACACTTTTCTAGTAAGCACTTACAAAAACTTAACCAAATCAATAATAAAAAAAAACTAAATAAGCACGAATGAAAAACTTTCAAAATAATAAATAAGCAAGATTTATAAAGGAACTTAAAAAAGATTAAACTTTTAAGAACACTTAAAAGAAAATAAGCTAAATATGAAATAAGCAAAAGGCAAAAAAAATTGAGCTTATCAATCGTAAGAAATTGATAAGATCAACAAGATGAGCACTTTAATCAAATAAATACCAAGATGAAACAAGTTACCTACTTTAGCCGAATCAAAATCAAACTTAAAACAAGAAAGGTAGAATAAGATAGATTGTGAAAAGTTTGAAATTAAACTTAAAGATTAAAGATTCAAATACAAGATTAAAGTGAAAAGATCAAAACTTGAAAGGAAATGAAAGAAATCTAGAGAGAGAAAGTAGAATCACCTACTTCTCTCTAAAGATATGAAAACTAAAAATAAAATGACTAACTAACACACTCCTAATGAAGGATTAGGATATATAGGAGAAGGGAGGTGTGGTGTGTTGCTTCTTTCTTCCTTTTGTCTTCTCGTCTTTTTAAATGACTCGTTTTTCTCGGCTTTGTCTCGGGATTAGTCGAATGATAAAATGAACTCGTCTTATAATTTTCTTCTTTTAGTTGACTTGGTTGTTCGACTTTGTCAAACATCCGTCTTTCGACTTTTTCTTCGATAAATCATCAGAATAGACCTTTGACTTCCGTTCTTTTTGCACTTTTGATCTTTTGACTTCGTCTTTTGTCTTTTTCTTCGATAAAAGCTCGTGAAAGCCCGTGTTTTCTTCCTCTTTCATAATTTTGTCCTAAAACACAATAAAAACACAAACCACGCATAATTCCGACTTTTACGACATAAAATACACGTTTTGGTCTCGTTTTTATTATAACTAAGTGGTAAAAGGATAAGTGTTTTGACACTTATTAAATCCCCTACACTTGACCATTGCAATGCCCTCATGCAATGCATTAATTTCAAAGCACGATTTATATTTTCCATCATAATTAACCTACTTTGGCCTTTATTAAACACAAGACATTAAGGAAACTTAAAAAGATAGAAAAGTACAAAATATTTAAAGGAAGAACAAGTAAAGAGATCCAAGAATTACATTAGAGCTTTGGTTGTTAGGAATGTTTATCACCCTCAAGTCTCACGTTCCCTAGACCAAGCTTAAAAAATGAGATCATTGTTATTATAAGTTAGTAAGCTAACACTCACTCATGTGGCTCAATTATTTGCTTAGACTCCCTTATTCCTAGGTGTATCTCTTATATTTTATTGTTGTCTTGAATGATCACGAGGATGCATTGTTGACTTATTTCGATAGTTTATTTAGGCTGAAAATAATGTAGGACGATTTAATCAATAGTTAGCTAAAGGACAAAATCTTTTAAAACTGCTTCTCGGGACCTCATAAAGTTCATATCTTGGCATAACTCTCTTCATGATTTGAGACCTTTCTCGGACCGATATTTGGCAGTGACTTCATACTTCTAATCTTGAGAGACGTTCTTGAAATAATGGTTGATGAGACTGCAATTATACATAGTCTCATCGTCCAAATCGGGCTTAAAACGCTTAAAATATCATCAAAATACCCCAAATATATGCTTGTGTTTGTTCATTGTGTATTTTAGGTACGGATATCGTGAAATCAACAAAAGATCATAAGAATGAAGCAAAAACGAACACGGGAAACGAAGCTGCACAAGGAACCGGACCCGAATCCTGAATTTCCAAAAATACCCTTGAAGATTGAAGAATTTTCAACTTTGGTCCCTCATCTTTGAAGACTTGTTACAAATGACCCTCCACTATTCATTTGTACAAGATACATCCTTGAAGTTTGAAGACATGTCATTACTAGCCCTTGAAGAATGCAAATATTGCATGAATGGTCCTTGATTCAAAGATTTGCAAAGTATTGGCCAAAAGTGACAAATGTGGAAAGTTATTTATAAAGAAAAAGGAGTATATGGGCTGCCAATCTTTGTTTGTACATATAATGGGATTCTAGGGGCCTTTTCTGGTAGACAACGAAACCTCATCCCTCCACTCACGTCACGCCACCTCACCCCACTTAATACATCAACCAATCACGTCTCTCCTCCACTCCACGTCACCTTCCAACATCCTAAATATTGGATTTATTAAATCAGTTAACCCTTTTCCCTCCTTAACAACCTTTTTAAAAATACTAATCCCCCAACAGATTAAACCTACCTTAAACTACCCCATAAACCCTAAATTTTACCAGAATCAATCTTCTTAAAAACAAAGGGGTATTAATTAAGGGTTTCCAAAACCTTGATTAACTATTCCCTTAACCCATCACACATCCCAAAACCTTGTCACTTTCACTCACATGGCCTCCTCACATGTGCTCTGCCCCACTGTTACTAAAAACCAAAACCATGATAGAGAAATCAGCGAACCAAACGAATTCCTTTGTCACATAGGAACTATGGACGTCCCTGATTGCTCCTAACAGCTGGCACTCCCTCTCCAAGCAGAAAGATCACATGGAGCCTCTTTGACCACTTTTACTTATTCAAATTCAAGGGCATTCTAGGAAGTTTATATGCTTAGGGTTTCATCTTTTTTATTTCTTCTAGAATAAGCAGCCTAGTAGTATAAGTATTGGGTGGTTTGTACCCATACTTTTTTGTTCCAGATTTTGTAAATTTTAATTTTTAGTAACGAAAATGAAAAAGTTAATATTTTGCACAATCTGAGTTCCAAGTTTCTGTTTTTAGTTTCATCATATCCATTGATTGAAAAATAGTTTAGAGTAAAAAAAAAGTTTTCATTTTCACAAGAAGTTTTCTCAAAAATCAGGTTTTGGAAAATTTTGGCAAAAGTGGCAAAACCTTGAAACCAGTTTTGATTTGAAGTGAAAGTGGATTTCCAAAACTGGTCTACTGGTTTTGATAAGTTTTGTCAAGAGCTTTTTAAAGTTTCCATTTTTTTTATTTGGTTGAAAGAAATCAGTTTCAAAAATTCATTTTTTTACAAGCTTATAAGGAATAAGCTGGCTTAATTAATAAGCCAGGCTTATAATCTTATAAGTTGTTATCCAGGTCACTCTTTTCTTCTCCTTGTTTGATTTTAGCAGGTACTCAAATCAAGTATATTGGGTGATTGTGGGCTTTTGTTAGTTCATCTTCATCATACTCTTCACATACCAACAGCTTCCTTCCAAGTCCATAAGCTCAAGCCCCTGCTTGATGGAGAAGGCATAAGCTTGCCTTGGTGATGCTTGGATGTAAGCTCACAAGGTAAAAACTATATGCTCTCTATACTTGCTTGGAATTTTTTTTATGTTTTATGGATTTTATGAACAAGGCCGTAGGATGTTAGATCAAATGCATGATATTGTTTATTTGTTGGATTGAAACATGTTAGAATAGGGTTGAATGGATTTGGTGCTAGTTAGAGTGGAATCTCTTGTTTAAAAGTCATTTTCTGATTTTAAGGGGGTGTTTGGATTTAGGTTTTAAAATCAACTGGTAAAAATCATTTGGTTTAAAATCAGTTTAAATACACTCACTTTAGTAGTTTTGTGTTATATCAGCTTAGTGTGTTGGATTTGGTAAGGTTTTGAAAGAGTTTGTATGCTAAAGTTGTGATAACATAGCCTAGATAATCAATAGTCTATAAACTGCTTGATTTTGTGAAACTTGCCAATCAAATCTTTTAGGTAGATAGGATATAGATTAGGTTAGAGGTTGAGGCTTGATTTGTGGAAGCTAGTGAGTGAATTGAGTGAGTTTTGGGCAACCAAAACTCACCCAATTGCACAACACATCAGCAACAACTAATCAGACCCCCATTGGCCATACAGTGACTGTCAAAAGGGTACTTGTGCTTGATTTTTGTATTGGATCTTGTGTTTTTACTATTTATCTGACTCCCCACAACCCAACTGGTTGTGGGGGTGCCAATCATTGCCAACAAAACAAAGAAACAAGCAAGTTATGATAACAAAGGTGCCCAGACCCTTAAATTTTGTTAAGTCATTGGGAACCAAGTTCCCACTGCTAGGGTAAAATTTCCCACTGCTTGGGATACAGACAAAAAGAAGCCAAGTGTCAACATCAGTTCTTTAAAACTTTGTTTTTAGTGGACTATTTTAGGAGTTTTTGCTTGATTTCAATTTTGTTATTTTTCTTATTTTATTTCTGATTTTTCCATTTAATTTATTTTTCAGTTACTGTTCATTTACTATTTTTTAGATTAAATTGCATTTTAAATTAGTTTTTAATTATTATTTTTTGTCTTTTAGTGAAAAACTTTTACATTTTTCAGTTTTAAATTTTTTCTTAGATTCAGAAAATTAATTTAAGATTTTTAGTTTAAAAATATTTTACTGTTCACATTTTTAAGTAATTTTTAGATTTAATTTAAGTTTAATTAGGGTTTAATTATTTTCTGTTTTGTCTTTTAGTGTAAAAAAGTTTTATTTTTAACTTTTTTCAATTTTATACTATTTAGGAATATAATTTAGGATTTTTCAAACAGTCAGATTAATTTTGCATTATTTTAATATTTTTAATCATTATTTTAGTTTAAAAATTGTTTTTAGTGTTTTAAAAATAGGAAAATAGTATTTAAAATTTAGGAAAAATAATTTTTAGTCTTTAAATAATATAAGTGATTTATTATTTCAATAAAATAATATTTTGGGCTTTTTCTTAATTATATTTAATTTTAGGGCTTTATTAGCATTTAAAATTGAATATTTAATTAATAAAAGGTTTTAAAATTTATTTATTGGATTTTTATTCTTATTTATATTATTTTAGACTTAGTTTTAATTTTTAATTGATTATTAGGTTTAATTTTAAATTTCGTCACGTTTTACGTATTTACGTTCGCGTTTTACGTTAATTCGTCGTAGTGTAATCGTAATCGTAGCTCGTCTTTAATTTTTCTCTCTTAACCCAAAAACGTCACTAATCCAAACTTTGATTTTACATATTAGCACACTTAATTCACACACCTCCTTCGAGAACGAACTTAGAATTTATTCGACTTGTCGGTTTTCCTAAATCGTCAAGTTTAATACTTGCCCATTATACGTTGTTTTCCTAAACGCGTATTTCTACGACTATCAAATGGCGCCGCTGCCGGGGAGATGTTTTTAGTGTGCCATTATTATTATCGTGTTTGTGTGAGTAGTGCGTTTTTGCTTTTAAATTTTTGGAAAGCGTGAACATCGTACATACTCATTTTTGTTATTTTTCCTTACTATATTATAGTATCCAAATAAATTGTGTTTAGTTTTCCTAAACTAAACACACAACAATCATTTTACTATATTGTAGATATCCCATTATCGTTTTCGTTTTTCTTTGTGAATATATTACTATATTGTACTTACGTAGAACAATAAATATACAAGTACTCCAAAAGCGTGAAAACGCAACCTTGATTCGGGATTTCATCAGTCGACCATTGTATTCGAATCCAAAGTAAAAGTTTAAAGGCAAAATAGATAAATACTTTCGTGAGGCTTAATTTCAATTAACACAAACTATAAGGTGGGTATAAGGCGGTTGTATTTCACGACCTAAGGGAAAAAGGCTCTTAAGTGCTTAGCGCCGCCTCGTTTCCCCAGCTTGCTTGTGCGTGTTTTGAGAAAGATAGCTAATCGAGGGTTTGCCAACCAAAGTATTATCTACGTATATATATTTTCTTGTTTTCAAGATTAAACCCTCTTGAACGTTTTGGTGTTCCACCAACGTTCTAAAGTCATCTAAGGCGTTCACTTCACGTGATCGTTTTCGTTCCTTGAGGCTCCTTTAATCGAGAAAGTCGATTCGAGGAGAGATTTGTAGATTTGAGTCTACATAATACAACAAAAATCCAAAAAAAAAAATTAAAAACAATCAAAAATGAAAAATATTCTTCTTACCCTTATCCATTAATTCTATTTCTAACCCTCTAGTGTTTAATTTTCGTAACACCATTCTCGTTTCACCATGTCCAACGATGGATATTATTCATGTCCATATTGTAGAGGCCCACCCGATGTTGCCAATGTTTTAATTGTGAGGTTATTGGAGGTCGAGGGGGTTATATCTATAACTCCGCTCCACGTGATAATGGTAACAATTTTCAATCTTACGACCAAGGTCACCCGTCGTCTTCGTTTTATTCGTCGTATGATCCGTCTTTTAATTGCAATGATGAGTCAATTCATAATGCCTTTAATGATTTTGTGAGATGAAATAATGAGAAATTAACGATGATGGAAGAACTAATGACAAGCCTTAAGGAAACTTGTAATAAACAAATGGCCCCAAAGGGAAACTTTCAAAAAAATGGAAAACGATTATGATACCCTTATTGAAGAGCAACAACGTTTGTATGACCAAAGTCAAGAGATGTGGAAAGAATACGTAGATAATATTAAGAAAGATCACGCTAATGAGAAAGATAAAATTCTTTTAATGATCGAGGGCTTAATGGAAAAATTCAATTCTTCGTCAAATGACACCAATCCTAATTCCGAGGGAGAGGTTCAAGCCTTATCGACTCCTAAGACTGGTACGTCTCGTATTGATCCATATCTCTTGAATTTTAGAGTCGTGCTACCTTCGTCGTCTTGCAAAAACGTAGAGGAAACGAAAACGTCATCTAACGAAGTTTTGAAAAATGTTTTTGAAAATAAACCAAAAGAAAAAATCGTAGGACACTTAGGAACGTTGAATCTTATACCTTCTAAACCTAATTTTTCTAATGAGGATGAAATTATTGAGGATTTTCTAAATCAATATACACTTAATTTTGACGAAGTAATTCCATTAAATGATTTTGAAAAAGAAAAATGTGACAAGGTTTTAAAGGAATTCGTTGAACCCTCGTTTTTACAAGATGAACGAAAATTTCCGAAGGGACTTGTTAGTAATTTTGCTAAAATGTTCGAGAACCCACGTTTGATCCCTTCGAAGGACAAAGTTGAAACCGTCAAGGCAAAATCGTCACGAGACGAGCCTTTTACTCCTAATCCCACACCAAGTGAGATTTTGGATTTATCGTGTGAGAAGTCCGCCGATGGCCTTGCTCACATTGATATGTTTTTCGATGTCGAGGTCGAAATGACAAAGGCAAAATCTTCAATCGAAGAGCCTTCTATTCCTAGTTTCACGACGGTTGGAGCTAGAGACTCGACTATCGATAAATTGATTTCCAAACCTCTTCCACGAGGAAGAGAAGACGTTTTTGATCCCGATGGCGATTTTTCCGAGATCAAACGTATACTTGATGATCCGCCGTCGATTTTCGAGTTTGATGAGGACCGTTGCGTTAGCCCGGAGAGGGATATTTTATTAGTCGATTCACGTTTTAAAAATTCAAATCCTCCTCCCGCCTTCAAGATAAATGTGAAAATTTTAAGTGTGCCTAGAATTGTTTTAGAAACACCAAATATTTTGAATTTAATCAACTCGGGTTTTCGTAATAATGAGTTATAAAATGAAAAAGGAAAAGATTTTACAATTGATTTAAAAATTTTTCCAAAGTTAACTCCGTCATCACCTCGCTTAATTGAGCTTGCTACAAACGCTTCTACTTCTTTTGACGACATTTTGTGTGGATCTAGTGCGGGGGAAGCCCCATTTGTTTCCTCACACTTCTCCACCGAGGACGAGATTTTTGACCCCGGTATCACGTTTAAGATAAAATCCCGGTCTTTCACCGAAGTAGTCACTAGAAAATCTTTCTACACTTACGGTGCGATTTTAACTCGAGTAACTCGATTTGTTTGCCCACCCAATGTCCCACCCTTCTCTTCTCATTCTATTTTCTTGTGTCCCATTGGGACGATGTTACTTGTAAAAATATTTTACTGTTCACCTTTTTAAGTAATTTTTAGATTTAATTTAAGTTTAATTAGGGTTTAATTATTTTCTGTTTTGTCTTTTAGTGTAAAAGTTTTGTTTTCAACTTTTTTCAATTCTATACTGTTTAGTAATATTATTTAGGATTTTTCAAACAGTCAAATTAATTTTAGCATTATATTAATATTTTTAATCATTATTTTAGTTTAAAAATTGTTTTTAGTGTTTTAAAAATAGAAAAATAGTACTTAAAATTTCGGAAAAATACTTTTTAGTCTTTAAATAATATAAGTGATTTATTAGTTCAATAAAATAATATTTTGGGCTTTTTCTTAATTATATTTAATTTTAGGGCTTTAATCAGCATTTAAAACTGAATATTTAATTAATAAAAGGTTTTAAAATTTATTTATTGGATTTTTATTCTTATTTATATCATTTTAGACTTATTTTTAATTTTTAATTAATTTTTAGGTTTAATTTTTAAATTTCGTCACGTTTTACGTATTTACGTTCGCGTTTTACGTTAATTCGTCGTAGTGTAATCGTAATCGTAGCTCGTCTTTAATTTTTCTCTCTCAACCCAAAAACGCCACTAATCCAAACTTTGATTTTACATATTAGTACACTTAATTCACACACCTCCTTCGAGAACGAACTTTGAATTTATTCGACTTGTCGGTTTTCCTATATCGTCGAGTTTAATACTTGCCCATTATACGTTCTTTTCCTAAACGCGTATTTCTACGACTATCAATGGTCTTCTCTTCATAATAGGAATTTCTTCACTTGAAGTTTTTGAGAGATTCTTCATACTTGGACCACGACTTCTTCATTTTTCTCCAATCTTTATTTTGGATTTTGATATACAACGATCCGCCTCCTTTTAGGACTTGGATCTATTTATCCTCATACCTTGCTAGGGTCTTTTCGGATAGACTTCTCCATGATCCTTAGGGGAGTATTTTCTTTTCGTCGTGTGTCTCGATCCTTCATATTGATTTTGGATAAATGATTCTTCACATCACTTTGGATCTTTAGCAACAAAATGTAGCCCTCATGCCTTGTTAGGGCCTTTTCGAACTCGCCAATCTTCGCATCCCGCTTCAATAAGTTATGCCTTGGCTATGAACTCTAATTAATACCGAGCAACTTTTAAACGATCGTGTGCTAGAAGCTAAGTAACTTTTCAAATCGTACGACCTTACTTATTGCAATTATATTTATTAAAAAGCGATGGTAGAAAAATCTCATAATTAACTCACATAAATTCATGAAAGAATACCAAACTTATAACTGACTCTATCATCTCTCGTTCTCTACAATTTAAAATCTCAAGGAGTGAGACTCGTGGATGCTTAGCCAATTAAATCAAAGTTTTGGGTTTTCAAGTCATCTATAGGATCTTGCAACTTCTTAGACTTTTTCAAGTTTAGAATTCGCATTTTAAAGTTCCCTTGATAAACGACTTTCTAGGATCAATTATAGGGACTTGTGAAAAGTTCTTGTTCTTAACCCGTAAGAGTTAAGACTTTCGCGTTTTAAAGTTCCCTATATAAAAGCCTAGCAAAACTTGACTTAAACACGTTAAGGATACTAGCTAGAGTAAACTTAGATAAGTAAACTCAGGTTGAGTCAATAGATTCATGACGGGCCTAATATATCAAGGATATCTAAACTCATTAAAACTATTTTATTAATTTATTTTTCTTTTGACATATTTTTGAAATGAAATATATACATACGATGAGGTAACAAAAGGAAAGAACATAAAAGAGAATAAATGAAAAATACTACTAGGCCAAAATAGATCAAAAATTTTGAAAAATGTGGAAAAATTAAATTTTCCGGTTAAAATGAGGACAAATTAATGGAAAATCCCACTTAACTTCGATAGAAGTTCATTCATAGTTGGTTGGCATAGCTCCTCCATCGTACGAAGGTCGGGTTGAGGGGCATGGTTGTTATTATTTATATTGGGATGAGGTGGGTTATTATTATTATGTACACAGGCCATATCTAGGTCTCTACGAGTCTCAGGCTCAGGATAAGACGAAGATCGAGTACGCATACACTAAAAATGCAAAATATTTTTGATTTTTTTATCTTTTTTAATTTTTTTTTGTATTTTTGAAAATTTTATATTTTTTTGGATTTTTTGAAAATTTTTATGCTTGAAAATAACGTTCCCAAAAGAACGGATCCCAAAATCCAATTTTTCTCACTAAAAACCGTTAATCTTTACGAAAAGACCCGGCAGCGGTGCCATTTTAATATGGTTTCTTTTGAATATGTGTACTCGTTCGTTCTCGGTATCTAATCGAATTGATCACGATTTAGGGTGGACTTATCGGTTATGGTCACTAAAAGGGGTGCTTTTGATTATCTATATCTACTAAAAAGAGTTAAGGCAAATAATAAATATAAAGAGATTAAACAAGTTTAAGTCTAATTAAAAAGTAATTTTAAAGATAAAAAAGACAAGACTATATAAAATTAAACCCGACAAAAAGTTGCGGGAAAGAAATACACTTCAAAAAATAACTAAGTAAAATAACCAAAAACTGTAGTCAGATCGCACCCTACGATCGCAGCACGCGATCGCAGTCTGGATCGTATTCTAGATCTTAGTCTAGATCTTAGTCTAGATCGTAAGATTGGATCGCAGAAAATGATCGTAGCCTAGATCGTACCCCTGGATCGCAACAAAGTGATCGCAGCCAACGATCTTAACCCACGATCGCAGCCTAGATCGTACCCCACGATCAAAACAAGTGGATCGCAATGGACGATCGTGGCCTGGATCACAATCTTTCATCGCAGTTTCTAATCGCAAGTAGAAACCCTTGGTTTTATGCGATTAAGAAACTCGATCGGAACAAGTAAAACCCTTAAAAATATTATGATGGAGTACAAGAGGCAAATAAGCAATAACCAAATAAGCACTTTTCTAATAAGCACTTACCAAAACTTAACCAAATCAATAAAAAAAAAACTAAATAAGCACGAATGAAAAACTTTCAAAATACTAAATAAACAAGTTTTATAAAAGAAACTTAAAAAAGATTAAACTTTTAAGAACATTCAAAAGAAAATAAGCTAAATATAAAATAAGCAAAAGGCACAAAAAATTGAGCTTATCAATCGTAAGAAATTGATAAGATCAACAAGATGAGCACTTTAATCAAATAAACACCAAGATGAAACAAGTTACCTACTTTATCTGAATCAAAATCAAACTTAAAACAAGAAAGGTAGAATAAGATAGATTGTGAAATGTTTGAAATTAAACTTAAAGATTAAAGATTCAAATACAAGATTAAAGTGAAAAGATCAAAACTTGAAAGGAAATGAAAGAAATCTAAAGAGAGAAAGTAGAATCACCTACTTCTCTCTAAAGATATGAAAACTAAAAATAAAATGACTAACACCCTCCTAATGAAGGATTAGGAGGGTATATAGGAGAAGGGAGGTGTGGTGTGTTGCTTCTTTCTTCCTTTTGTCTTCTCGTCTTTCTCGACTTTGTCTCGGGATTAGTCGAATGATAAAATGAACTCGTCTTCTAATTTTCTTCTTTTAGCTGACTTGGTTTGTCGACTTTGTCAAACTTTCGTCTTTCGACTTTTTCTTCGATAAATCATCAGAATAGGACTTTGACTTCCGTTCTTTTTGCACTTTTGATCTTTTGACTTCGTCTTTTGTCTTTTTCTTTGATAAAAGCCCGTGAAAGCCCGTGTTTTCTTCCTCTTTCATATTTTTATCCTAAAACACAATAAAAACATAAACCACGTATAATTCCGACTTTTACGTCATAAAATACACGTTTTGGTCTCGTTTTTATTATAATTAAGTGGTAAAAGGATAAGTGTTTTCACACTTATTATTGCCAAATTGCCTCCACCCACCACCGTTAAGGGAGTTAGAAGTTTTCTCGGCCATGCCGGCTTATATAGACATTTTATCCAAGACTTCTCTGAGGTATCTCGGCCTATGACCCATCTTTTGGAAAAACAGACTCCATTCCTCTTTTCGGATGAGTGCATTAAAGCCTTTGAGATGCTTAAAAAGATATTAACCGAATCACCAATTCTAGTTGCCCCAGATTGGGATCTACCTTTTGAAATAATGTGTGATGCTAGTGATTACACGATAGGTGTGGTTTTGGGGCAACGTAAGACCAAACATTTCTTGCCTATACACTATGCAAGTAAGACTATGACGGATGCTCAAACTAAGTATACTACAACGGAAAAGGAGTTACTTGCCGTTGTATATGCTTTCAAAAAGTTTAGACCATACCTTGTCTTGTCTAAAGCCATAGTGTATACGGACCACTCGGCTATCAAATATCTTCTAAATAAACAAGATGTCAAGCCGAGGTTGCTCTGGTGGATTCTCCTCCTTCAAGAATTTAACGTCAAAATTCTAGACAAAAAAGGAGCCGAGAATCTCGCGACCGATCATCTTTCTAGACTTGAGAATCCTCACCAAAGCGATCGAGAGAACAAGCAAACTAATGAAACATTTCCTCTCGAGACGCTTGGTATGATTGCTTTTTGTGGTGATGATAGTACCCTATGGTTTGCGGACATCGCAAATTACCATGCGGGGAAGTTCGTGATTAAGGGTATGTCGTCCCAACAAAAACGGAAATTTTTCAAGGACATATCTTACTATTTTTGGGACGAACCCTATTTGTTTCGAGTGTGCGCTGATCAAGTGATTCGTAGGTGTGTGTTTGGCAAAGAAGCTAAAGATATTCTTAAAGCTTGTCATGAAGGACCCACCGGGGGACATCATGGTGGCAACTCCACCGCGTAAAAAGTCTTTGATTCCGGTTTCTTTTGGCCTTCCATATATCGAGATGCCCAAGACTTAATCAAGACTTGTGATGCTTGTCAACGACAAGGAAATAATTCACAAAAGGATGAAATGCCCCAAAACATAATTCAAGTTTGTGAAATCTTTGACGTATGGGGAATCGATTTTATGAGGCCATTTCCATCATCAAAAGGAAATAAGTATATTCTCGTAGCCGTGGACTATTTTTAAAAATGGGTTGAAGCTAAGGATTTTCCTACTAATGATGCTCGAGTTGTGGTGAAATTTTTTGAACAACTCTTTGCTAGGTTTGGAACTCTACGGGCTATAATAAGTGATCGAGGGACCCATTTTTGCAATGAACAATTTGAAAAAGTTCTAAAGAAATATGGTGTCACTCATCGAGTTTCGACGGCTTATCACCCTGAAACGAGTGGTCAAGTGGAGGTTTCAAACCGAGCTCTAAAGAGAATTTTGGAGTGTTCTATAAGAGAAAATCGCACTTCATGGTCGGATAAATTGGACGATGCATTGTGGGCTTTTCGTACGGCCTATAGGACTCCAATTGGTTGTACACCATTTAGGTTGGTCTACGAAAAGGCATGCCACTTGCCAATTGAACTCGAACATAAGGCGTAATGGGCTCTAAAACATTGTAACTTCGATTTGAGGACCGCGGGTGATCATCGCAAGGTTCAATTGAATGAACTAAGTGAATTAAGGGATCAACCTTATGAGAACCCTTTGATCTATTAAGAGAAGACTAAGAGGATTCATGACTCTAAGATCAAAAACCGCATTTTCAATGTTGGTGATCAAGTCCTCTTATTCAACTCTAGACTTAAGATTTTCTCGGGCAAGCTTAAATCCCGTTGGTCCGGACCATTCACCATTTCACAAGTATTCCCTTATGGCACCGTTGAGCTAGCTCAAAAAGACGAGCCTAACTTTAAGGTGAATGGTCATCGAGTTAAGCACTATTTTGGAGGGGACATACCAACGGAGGTTGTTCCGGATCTCCAAACTTTCCCTAAGGACCAATGAATGCGGGGATCGAGTCGAGCTCATGACTCGGTTAACAAAAACGAGGTGCCTTGTGGGGGAGTCCCATACAATCTATCTTCTTTCTATTTTCTAACACTAATAAGGCTTGATCTTTTCAAGCTCGTGCTCGTGTTTTGTCGTGATGTGAATGTTAGGTATGACCCTAATCATCGAAGACTCTCGTGTTTCGTTTTGCCCGGTCCACTCGAGTTTCCATACTTAGATTGTCAAATGGGGAATTTGTTATCCTTTGATATTTATCGACTAACATTTTATCTTAAACATAATTAATAAACGGCTTTTAGATTTGCGTGCTCTTACCATGTTAGGACTTTTGCATTCGACTCTTCGTGTTCTAGCAAGGGGTGTTATTCTTGAGCTAGGAAACATTATGGACAATGTTTGGTTTTAGCATGGGGGAGTCAATCGATATAATCGCTTGCACTTGCTTTTGTCGTGTTCAAATGTAATCGTTTTTCTCATTTTTCATAAAAAATTTAAATTTTTAGTGCAATTTTGTGTTTAATAATAAAGAAAATAAGTGTTTTTAACACAAATGTAGGCTTTCCGTTGGTGAAAATAAGAATAGTTTTTGACTCGATAGGTTTTTACCTTAGCTCATTCCTTAACATGCTTAAATCAAGTTTGCTAGACTTTTATATAGGGAACTTTAAAACCCAAAAGTATTAACTCATACGGGTTTAAGAACAAGAACTTTTCACAAGTTCCTATAACTGATCCTAGAAAGTCATTTATCAAGGGAACTTTAAAACACAAATTCTAAACTTGAAAAAGTCTAGGAAGATACAAGATCCTATAGATGACTTGAAAACCCAAAACTTCGATTTAATATGGTCTTAATTTAGACTTGCAAGGCTAAGTATCCATTAGTCTCACATCTTTGAGATTTTACAATATGGAGAACAAGAGATGATAGAGTTGATCATAATTTTTGAGGCTAAGTCTTCCTTGTATAAGTTATTTTGTGTTTGATTCTTTCTCCTCGTATTTATTTTTCACGCTTGAATAGTTAATTGTTTAATAAATGAAGTTTTTAGCGGTTTGGGTTTAATATCTTAACTCTTAACTCCTTCTTTTTCTTCCCTTGTAATTAAAGTAAGAACACATTGAGGGTGTCAGCTTCATGGACTTTTTGATCATGGGATTGCGGAATTTGGCTTACTATACGTATCATAAATAAAAACATGTTCTCTATGTGCCTTCGGGTGGGAGTCATGTAGCACTAGCCTTGTCATTAGAGCCTTAGGGTGTATGGCATGGTGAAGTGTTTAATAAAATTTGCTTCATCATCATAAGCCTTAGGGTGGATTGTGAATGTCAATTCCCTTGTTTATGTCCAAGGAGCCTTAGGGTGTGGATCATAGATAAGGCGCACTTTTACATCTTAAAGAGCCTCAAGGTGCATGATGTAAATGTTGCAAACTCCATTAATAAAGTCAAAATCGACTTTGGAGGAATTATTATTGCTTTAAGTAGACCTATTAACCAAATTTCGGATCGGGGAATTTATTCCTAAAATCGTGTTAAGTTATCCTTGATGTGGGTTTTCTTTAGTGACAACGGTTTTTGAGGATGAGGTTAGGTTTTAAGTGTTGGGTTTACACCATTTTTGCCTTCATTTTTGGACTAATAAATATTAAATAAGTAAAATGAGCCTTTGGTTGAATGAAAAAATTAAAATCTAGAGATACAACTAGGAATAAAGGAGATTGAGTTTAACACAAATTACTTGTATAAGTGGTCTTAACATTGGAACTTATGATTGACAATGATCTTGTTTTTAAACTTGGCATGGAAAGAGTGAAAAGTCGAGGACGATGAATCTATTCGAGTTTTATGATCCTAAAAGTTATTTCTTAATAATGAAAGTAGTACATTATGTCTTTGCAAAATATAGTGTCAAAAGTTAAATAAATATGTACTTAGTAGCTTTATTTTATCATTGCGTGAGGACGCGGCAATTGCTTAGCAAGGGGGAGTTTGATATGAGTGTAATTACGCATATCATTTATATCAATAAACGGACTTAAAATGCATAAAACATATAATATATCCTTGTATATGCTTGTTTTATTGTCTCGTGTGTGTAGGTACCAAGATCACAAAAATCGGAAAAAACCGACACGAGATTGAGGATTATACCAAACGCCAAAAGTCAAGATCGATTTTATTCGAGGATTCAATTTTATTGGGCCTTTGTGGGACCCACTTGAGTTTAATGGGCCTTAAAGCCCATTTATGAAGTTATGTTGGAAAAAGTTATTCAAAGCGCAATTCAAAGGCCCAAAATCAACAATAAGTGACGGATTGAAGTAATATACTTGGGTCCAAATTTATCAAAGGCCCAAAATCAACAAATAAGAGACTGTGGAAGAGTTTATATTTGGAATGGTCCATCAAGGGCCCATCACAAGGAAGCAACGATTGAAAAGTTTATTTATAAACTTTAGTCATAAGTTTCGGTCAAAAGGTCAAACAAAACACACAAAAGAAAGAAATAACGAGAGAGGAAAGAAAGAAAAAGGGGAAGAACTATTTCCCTGCCAAGAACCCTAGAAAATTAGGGGTTTCTCCAATAAGCCAGCGAGTGACAATCACGCATCAAAATCATATAATTAAGGGGAAGAGGGTGTGTGATATACACCTAGATTCCATGTACCATGTGCCAGGATGGCACTTGGTTGCATCACATCCCTCCTCTCATTGGTCCAAGACCTGTCATTCAGTAAAAGGGGCCAATCAAACCTTGCCAAGTCATTAACAAACAAGCACAAATGTTAGCCATGTTGGCGATCTGTGTGATCAAATCACATATCAACCGTAGGATCAAGATTGGAAGAAAGAGAAGGCTAAGAAGATGATCCAATGGCCTAGAATCGTCATCAGCAATCACTCCTCACCCTCAGTTCTCCTATAAAAACCCCTTCATTTTTCTTGTGTAATCATCCCTTTTCTTCTTGTAATGTTATGATGTTTAGATGTAGTTAGAAATATTTCTTTTTCAGCTTTGTAATCATAATTCGAATTTAATAAAATTTTCTTTTTATTATAATTTCTCTTTTAATCTCAGTCTTTACCTTGTTTAAATGCTTTGATAAATTCTTACTATTGATCTAAAATTATAATATTACAAATGAGAATTAAGGAACTTTTTATTTAAATGATAAATTGTAAAAATAAAAAGGAGATTTAAGTTGCTGAAATTAGTGTTATGCAATGGTGGTTCGTAATGTTTTTCATGGTGGTTGATCGTGTGTAGTCGAATTAAACAAGGTAGCCCAGCGCTACCTTCTCCATCAACGGTTATCATCCAATAAAAAGGGTTAAGCACATTGTTATTTCCTGAAAATTATTAGTTAAACCTGTTAGTTTTAATTTTGATGTTAATTTGTGTTTTGATAAAATGATTTGATTATATATTCTGATTTTGGGCTTGAGTTTCAACGAATCTGTTTGTTATATTTTTGTCATTTGTGAAACGTATCTGCTGTTTTTGATTATGACTATTGCTGATATTTCCTTTATTAGTTGTTGTCGTCTTATCTGAGTTTGAGACGTTTGATGTTGTGTTTAGTATTATTGAGAGTGGTTTCCGTTTTCTAATATCACTAAGCTGCTGATTTTGGTCACTAGGACCGAGTAACAAGTTTCATTAATTTAATATAAGTTTTAGAAGAGTTTTTTTAATATTGATAAAGTATTCTGAATCGATACTCTGCTGAGTTTTAATGTTGCGTATTCATAGTCATTTCTGCTGAAGTTCATAGCTGTATCACTGATTGAGTTTAACTGCTGCTATAAGGTTGTTATTGCGTTTTCCGTAGCTTGTTATTGCTGATATTTAGATCTTTCATTTACTACGTTTTTCATGTTGCTGTGATCTCATAACAACAGCTTCGATAAGGGTTATTAGGATTTGATTTTTTTTTCTGTCTGTCTGCTGGTTTCATAGTATATTTTTGATTGAGTTTTGGTTGATTAGAATCTGCTAAATGTATTTGCTGCCTTAGTTTTGCTAATTGGTTTTTGGTCATAGTTTTTATTCGTTTCTAGGTCTATAGTTATTGCTAGAGAGTCTTTGAATTAACTGATATTGTTGTAATTGGTTTAATTGTTAGTTGAAGTTTGTTGATAAGTGTATGGTTGCTTTGAATTGTAGTTGCTGAATCATTCTCTTGTTGTTTTTTTATTGATATATGATATTGTGCAATTGATGTGCTTACTGGTTTGATTGTGTCTGATCATTTGCCTGCTTATGTGAATTGCTTTAACTGATTGCTGATATCGGTTAGTTAATTGTTGATTTATTTTCTGTATGTATTGTTTGTTGTGGCCAGCACTCCTTGAATTGGGGGTGTTTTGGGCTAATAATCTGAGCTAAAAAAATAAGTATCATATCTTGTCCACAGCAGGTCTCGAACTCGAGACCTGCACGTTATAGGGCAAGCACACTAACCAACTGTGCTACTTCTTTTCTTTAGTATAACATTGGAATTGGTATTTAATATAAGTTGTGTCATTGAAATGTTTATCTACTTATAAACGTTTTGTTTTAATTCACGTTTTAGTATTAAAAGTTTAATAAATTTTCAGTTACTTTTAATAATAAATAGTTCATTTAATTTTAGCAAAAAACAAATTATTAGACTAAATAAAATATAAAAAATTAATTAAATAAATAAATAAATAAAAGATTTTTGATTTCTCTCGATTAGCGTGTTTTGAATTTTTAGATTCGTCGTTTAAATTTATTTTTTTAATCGTAGAGTTTTAGATAGAACGTTTTTCTTGTAGATTTTATTTGGGGTAACGGTTCATGCACTTTATTAAAAAAAACGTAGATTTTTAGGTAAAACCCGAACCTATTCAAATTAATTGTCCAAATCAAAACGAAATCTCAAATTCACAATTTCTTTGTGTACAACGAACCGGGATCACTCTCATGTTAATTAATTCGACTTTAGCTAATTTTAGACTATTACTTTTTCCTAAAGGTAATTTTCTACTATTTGCTCTATAATGTATTATATTAAAATACATCGACACTTTCCCACACATCAATGCTCTTGGTAGGAAGTCGGGTATGATCAACGACATTAAGATAAAGGAAGAGATTATACAAGACTTGGAGCGACTAGATATTGAGATCATGATAAGTGGACAACATGGCTAATGGGCTAATCTTAGAGTAGAGCTTGACTTACTCTCTAGGATCAAGGAAGCTAAGAAGGATGATGGTGAAATCTGGGCAATTATTCTGAACTTAGAGCAGCAGATAGAGTTTCGGTTAGATGACGACGATATCTTATAGCAGGGTACTAGACTTTGTGTTCTTGATGATCTTACACTCATGGAAGCGTTATTGGCTGAAGCTCATAGCTCCCCATTATCCATTCATCTTGGTTCAACCAAGATGTACCACGCCATCAAGCAGTATTTCTGGTGTAGTGGTATGAAACAAGATCTTGCTACCTATGTATCCAAATGTCTTACCTGCCAGCAGGTTAAAATCGAGCATCAACGATCTAGTGGTCTACTACAACCATTAGATATTCCAGAGTGGAAGTGGTATAAGATCACCATAGATTTTGTCACTGGACTTCCGCAGACCAAGAGGAAGAATGGTGCCATTTGGGTTATCGTTGACCGACTTACCAAGTTAGCTCATTTCTTACCAATCCGCAAGGATAATGTGGTTAGCAAACTCGTTGACTTATATTAGAAAGAGATCATGATACTTCATGGTGCTCCATCCAGTATCGTCTCGGACAGAGATCCTCGGTTTACTTCGCGATTTTGGAGAAGTCTGTAGAAAGCTTGGGGCACCAGACTTAAGCTTAGCACGGCTTTTCATCCTCAAATAGACAGACAGTCGGAGCGAACCATTCAAACATTAGAGGACATGCTTCGAGCGTGTGCTTTAGAATAGACATGAAGTTGGGACGACTACATATGCTTGATATAATTTGCATACAACAACAGTTGGCACGCCAGCATCAAGTGTACACCGTTTGAGATGTTCTGTGGGCGAAAGTGTCGCGCCCCAATCTGCTGGGATTAGGTTGGTGAGAGAACACTTGAAGGTCCGGAGATGATAGAGATGACCAACGAGAGATTCTTTGTAGCTAAGGCGGAACTGCAAGAAGCTCGTGCACGTCAAAAGAGTTATGCCAACAAGCATCGTAGAGATTTGCATTTCAACGTGGGAGATCATGTTTTTCTTAAGGTATCACCGGCATGTGGTGTTAGACGTTTTGGAATCAAAGGAAAACTCAGTCCTCGATTCATCTAACCGCTTGATATCATCGAGCGAGTCGGTGAAGTATCGTATCGTTTAGCATTGGTGAGCGAACACTTGAAGGTCCGGAGATGATAGAGATGACCAACGAGAGATTCGTTGTAGCTAAGGCGGAACTGCAAGAAGCTCGTGCACGTCAAAAGAGTTATGCCAACAAGCATCGTAGAGATTTGCATTTCAACGTGGGAGTTCATGTTTTTCTTAAGGTATCACCGGCATGTGGTGTTAGACGTTTTGGAATCAAAGGAAAACTCAGTCCTCGAATCATCTAACCGCTTGATATCATCGAGCGAGTCGGTGAAGTATCGTATCGTTTAGCGTTAACTCCGAAGCTTTCTCATGTTCATGACGTTTTCCATGTGTCCTTACCCAGAGAATACAAGTATCATCCCCTTCATATGGTTCAGTATCCACTTGAACAGATTCTTGAAGATCTTACCTTCATTGAGGAGCCCAAACGAGTTCTTGATCGTCAGCAACAAGTCATGAGGAAGAAGATGATTTCATTCTTTAAAATTCTTTAGAGGGACCATATCGAGCGGGAAGCCACTTGGGAGACAGAGGAGTCTATCTGGACTTCTTACCCTCATTTCAAGTTTTGATTTGGGTATGTTCCTCTTTCAGTTTACGTTATCTATAATTCGGGGACGAATTATTCTTTTTAGGGGGGATGAGTTGTAAAACCCGCATATAAATACCATGAACAGTACACTACATAAACACTATGAACCAACTAAAACATTGCATTTATGTCATGTACACGTGTCACGAACATTAAATTCAGAAACTACGTACATGTTAATGCACGATAATTATTAAGTACGTGATAATACACGATAATTATTAAGTATAATAATTATAATGACGAACGTATGATCACGAACATTTATGGAAATGATAATAATTAGGTACAATAATTATACTACGATTATTAGAACACGATATATATACGTAGTATATGTAACACGAACATTTAAACACGAACTAGAACAAATAATAAACATGAATGCACACGAGTATTGCTTAAACGTGAAAAAGGCACGGGTTTTTCCTCAGGCCTTGTGGTAGCCGCGGACAAGGGAACAATGGGTGGGGGGGGAGCCCAACTTTAATTTTAACTAAAAGGTAAAAAGAAAAAGAGTTCTCATAACATAAATTTTTACAGAAAAATTAAAACACTAGCTCCCTTGAAGACCCCATAGCTGTGGCGCACACATCAAGACAAGGAGGATTCGTTTCTTATTTTGATCTTGGTTATTGTTCGAGTTCGTGTTCTTTTCAATCACGCAATGGGGGTAAAACATTAAACCTTGATCTTTAATTCTTTTATTTAATTATGTTTTTATGTTAGATCTTTAAAAAAAATTAAATAAAACATGTTATGAATTAAAATAAACATGGGAAAAGGTTCGTTTTGGTTTGTGGTTGGGTTCGGCAGGCAACCAAGAGTCTTACGACTCTTGGTGCCCTTGTTTAACCACAGCCGAGACCCCCTAAGGGGCTCGGTGTGGGTCTCGGTCCAACAGCAGGCAACATCGGCTTAAGCCGGTGGCTGTTTGGCTCGGGCAGTGGGAACAGCGAAGGCAGCAAGGGGAGACCACCGGCCTACGCCGGTGGGATCTTGGTTCTAGTAGTGGGTAGCCACGACGCGCAACAGCGGCAGCAGCCACCGTTGTTGGCAGCGAAGCCACCAGCCGCCACCGCAGCCGCGGCTGTGGGTGGTGGTTGGTGTCGGGTTTTTGGTTTTGTCTCGGGATTTTGGCTCGAGATTATTTACGATTTATTTTTTACAAGGATAATTTAATTAATTAACATGCTATAATAATTAATTTAATTTAATCATGGACTTAGGTTATATTATTTATTAAATAATACATGTTTTAACCTAAGTATTTTGTTAATTATTTTAGACTATAGTATATTAATTAATTATTAAAACATGGACTTATAATTAATTAATAATTCATGACTTAGGTTTATTGATTAAAATTAATAATACATGTTAACCTAAGTATTTTATTTAACCTAATTTAATTAAACCATGACTTAATTAAATTTGTATAGCCTATAGTTATTAATTAACCGTGATATATTATTAATTAATAAAACATGAACTATTATTATTAATTAATAATCAGTTATAACCTATAGTATTAATTAATAAACTATACTATTAATTACATGACTATGACTTTTAACCAGTGAACATTAACTCATATTATTAGCTTATTAATCCATCTTATTTCTAAATATGGAAACTTTCTATTTCAGGAAACTTACTATTTTTAGAAACTTTCTATTTTTAGAAACTTGTCTATTTTTGGAAACTTTCTGTTTTTGGAAACTTTTTATTTTTGGAAACATTATATTTTTGGAAACTTTCGATTTTGGAAACCAGCTATTTTTATAAAGTTACTTATTATTACACAACAAGTATAATAATACAAGAATACAAGATAATACATAATCAGAATACATGAAATACATGATTAGTACAATATATCATTTAAAACAGTAAATAAGACAAGAACATATAAAACAAGCTAAGAACCTACAAGAACCAGTAACACACTCAGATATCAGACAACTTATACATGTCCCTTATTTATGTAGCATTAGTGAGGTCGGAGTAGGACTTTTCATCCATTCATCTTTCCTCGTTCACTGGACATAAGGTACGGATAATCCGTCCTTTAGTATGGACATTCTCTTTCCTTATTAGGATTTCTCATTTGCAGCCAACTGTTTTCCCAAGTATATGTTTTATATGTTTCGATATGCTTATGCTTAGTTTTAAATGCCTAAGCCATATACATGCATGACCAGTGTCACCTAATTATTGAGGTACCATAACCATAACACTGGAGGCACCAGTGTTATAACTTTCCCACGGCGGAGTGATTGCTTGTGGCGTCCCTTTATAGTTTTGGCCTTATATTTATATTATCATGTGGGCGTATGGGTGCATCCTAGTTACATGTTTTATAGGATTTTCATGGTGAATGCGATGTCTGCCTTGCATCCTTCATAAGGATTTGATCCCTCCTACACAGACTAATTAATTAGAGGCAATCATCTAATTGCATGATGAGGTCTCTCCTCCAAGTATTCATGCACGGTGGAACCTCATGACCTATATGGGCTATTGGTTAATTAATACAACTTTTTCATATAAAAACATAAGTCTTTTCAAACTATAAAACCAGTTTTATGAACATGTTCCAGGTTATCTAGGACTTATACATTTCCGCTGCTATTAATCTTATCATGCTTATGTCATTTCATGCTATGCTTGTATATTCGTTCACTGGGCGTTATGCTCAGCCGTTTTCCTTTCATGTTCCCAAACGGCAGGCACTCAGGGACGCAAGTAGGACTTGAGAGTACGTGCATACGGATGGAAGCTATCTTGTCTTCCTTACTTTATGCATTTCTATACATTACGCTACTTCATTTCTTATGGACATTGTTTAGTCCTTTCATTTCAGTACTTATATTCGTGTGTGTGAGCTTATGTTGGATTACCGATGTTTGTTTCCGGTATTTCCTTTTATGGTCATTTAATGTTTTTGGACATTTATCTTGCATGATTTGATAACACACCATAATTATCTTGTGATATTCCATTTATCAAAATGAGGTGTTACAGAAACAAAATAAGTAAATTATATTTTGTTTTATTTATGAATCCCTGCATCATTATGAATGTGTTATTATATGATCTTGTTTGAAATGCTTCCGCTATTACGTGTTTTGATCTGTATGCTTATGTTTTATAATTGTTATGAGATACGTAAACGAAATTGTGAACACACAATTACCATTGTTATGATTTCTAAATGCATGTGTTAGAAATTAGGGTTTCTAAGTGTAACAACTAGTTTGCACTCTGCTCATGTCTTCCCTCATCTTCATTCTCAGGTTACACTCTCCACGAATGTAACTATATATCTCATTATTTTTTCTACTTTAAAACTACTTTGTGTTCGTCTAATTCTACTCCTTGTAGGGTGTGCGCCGTAATACTGCCTTACTGACTGAAATCGCAACTTATTTTTTGTTTTTTATTTCACAAATCTACAAGTTTATAGAAATGCTAGGTTCTAGTAGATGTGAGTTCTTTTTTCTGTAACTGATTATTACTATTTTTAATCGTAGTTTAGAGGGAATTCTGTACGAAATTCGAGAATTTCTTATTTTCACTTTTTTGTCGTGTATGTAAATATTTCGAGTTATATGAATTACAATATTGGTTTGCTCGACTGTTTCAGCTTTGGTGTGGTATGCTGTTGTTACTTGTATAATATGCTTTTTTCTATATTACAGGCATATTTTGTGAAGTTGTTTAATGTGGTAAGATTCACGTTATACTTTTTCTTGGTATGGACAAACCAGTTGCTTACATATTTCCTCGATCCTTGAAATGTACTAACGAGTTTTTTTGTTTTTTTTATTTTCAGGTTAACCTTCGAGGATCTGGATATGTTGAGTTCAAGGCACTTGCTAATGCTGAAAAGGCTCTCAATTGCACATGGACATAGAGATCATTTACCATTCTTAAGCTCATGCTTATTGTGGTAATGCTGCAGGCCAGATCGATTGATGGGAGGGTTGTGCTGGCTAAGATTGCCTTACCTGCGAGGAAGAGGGTTTCACCACCTCCCAAACCATTGGCCAGCCACTGGTCAAGGAGAGATGTGGCTAGAAATGATAATGAAGAGGCTGATGTTGAAAAAGATAGACAAGGCGTGTAACAGCTGGTATGTGCTAGATTCAGTATTCTTTTTTTATCAAATGGGTGTTTAAATTTATGTCTGAAATCGCTTGTTTATTTGGAAATCTTTTTTACTTGTGTTTTTATGAAAGTTACAATAATAATCATATACTCGTGGGACAAAGGTGAAGTTAATTTTGTTAGAAATTTGGTGGATCAATAATCTGATAGTCGTGTCATACACTTTCAGATCAAAATATTTCGATAGTTCTATCGAAATCTCCAATCGGATAATGTTAATGTAGTTATGAACAGAGCCAGAGAAAGAATCAGGATATGACCAGCTGTTTTCTTTTGTAACTGCTTAGCAGTTATTTCACAACCAAATCAAATAAGAAAAACGGGCTGAAAACCGTGAAATGCGTCATGTGTGTGTTCATATACATTATACATGTACAGTTGTACAGACATAAATCAGGTATTACCTACCAAAACGACGATAGATACATAAAAACCTTATTTTCTTGCTTTAGGTTGAAAGGGAACATAGACCCATTCGGTTGTACACAAAACATAGACCCATTCAATAGACATACGATCAGCATGTACACAAAACATTATTTACGTTGAGGGTATATGCATAAAGCGAATTTGCTACATAGTATGTTCAAATCTTAAAAACAAATATACGATGGCAAAAATTATGAACTCAACCTTGATCAATATCACATGGTGAGCTGAAGAACACGTTTTTTACGAGAACCTCCTTTGATCTTGATCATATTACCCCACATCTTAGCGCAGCGACGCACCATTTTCTTAAGACTCGCCCCGTCATGTCCCTTTTCGTGTTTCACCACCAACTGATGTTGAGCTTGCTTGTCTTCCTCAGTGAAATGTTCGCCAAGAGAGCTTCTCGATTCTTCTTCTTCTTCCTCTTCTTTTTCACGGAAGAATTCTATGAACTGGTTCTTTAGCTTCTCCTCTTCGATTTCTTGTTCTACTTTTTTATCTTCCTCGTCTTTTAAAGGCAAAGCACTCACTTTTTCTCCAAAGAGTGCCCTAGATTGTGCTCTTCGGGTTCTTCTAGACTTGCTAATGTCATAATGTGGCTTGTTTGGATTGGATTCATTTCCCATTTTGTGCTTGAAAGCTTCGTTCAAGTAAAGCTCATAGTTTATCAAGGGAAGATATATTAGATATATACCAAAGAATTATCAAAAAAGGGTTATCAAGCAGGATGCTTAGTAATGAATTAATGCTTTATTGTGGTCATAACACATTTGGTTGGTAGACAATTTTGTCAAGTCATTTTAAGTGGTAAGATGTCTTATTTCGAAACAGTGAATGTTAATTATTTACCTAACAAATTTAGTTGGAAGGAAAATTAAAAGTGTCACGAAAATTGATAGATTAACCCCTATTGGATGCTATTATTTACACATGCATTTAGTGTATCAAGGTGAAGTGTCAATATGTGTGTGCACGCACGATATTGTAAATTTGTGATGTATGAAAAAAAGATGTTAAAAAGTTTTGTTTGTATACAAAGTCATACCAAAGAATGTTTCCCCCAACAATATAGAAACCATATTCAAAATTTGGCTTGTAAATGATATATAATGATATTACGGTGTTACTCAAAATGGGAAAAACAGGTTTTCAATTTTTAGTTAAGTTCTTTTAACTTAAGACTGATTAATGCAACCACAAAGGTGAAATCAGCCATGCTAATTTTGTTGGAATTTATAAAAACGCAGCAAAATATAAAAATCATGTATAAACAAGTAATTAACATAAACGATAAAGAATCATGTACATTTTAGTAATAAATCACCTTTGTCGAACAATCAAATAACCGAAAACTCAATAAAAATTAAACAATAATCTCTATAAGTATACGGACACAATACGTTTAATAAGCAATAAGTATACTAGTACGTGTGTGTTAAACCACCAATAAACCAAACCACTTGAATCAATCAACTAAAAAAACCATTGTTTCTTTCTTCTTGGTCAAACCACTCGACCAAATCGAAACCCTAATTTAGGTGTTCGACCGATCAATTAAAGGGAGAGAAGATAAAAGATTTAGGGATAATACTTATAAATAATGAGGACTATAAGACCTCCTTATATAGCCCCACACCTTAACTATTTAAGGTATTAGTTTCACCTCCTTAAGGAGGTGGGTGATTGTAGTATTTTAACATACTTTTAAGAAAAAACGTATAAACGGCAAGCATTAAGTATCACTTTTAGAAAAAACACAAATGCTCGACAAAGTGAGTTGGTTCTCGAGGAGGGTTTGTTATGTGTGCCAATATTATAAAAACGTAATTTGGATTAGTATCATTTTTGGGTGTTGAAAAGAGAGAAAGATAAAAGACGAGTTACGCTAAAATTAAAATACGACGTAAAAACGTAAAACGAGACATAAAAAATGAAATTTGACTAAAAAATAATAATAATTACAAATAAATCCTAAATAATATAATAAAAATTCAACAAAACTTCTTGAAAACCTTTTATTTAATTATTATTAAATTTTAAAGTCTAATTAAAGACCTAAAATTCAAAATAACCAAGAAAAATACAAACAAAGATTTTATCAAATGTAAACCTCACTTATATTATTCTAAGTCTAAAAAGTATTTTTCCAAAAAATAAAAACAATTTTTACTATTTTTAAAGCAATTAACATAAACAGATTTTAGAAAAATGATAAAAAATAAATGAATAAAGCAAAAAATGTGAATCCAATTTAAAAAAATCCTAAAAGTCTAACACAGTAACACTATATGGGAAAAATAAAAGAAACAAGAAATTTAAAAGAAATAAGCTAAAAACACTGAAATAAGCTACGACTTATACTATAAGCTAGGAACTAAAGAGAGTATAAAGGCCCAAAGTACCAAGACCTTTACAAGAAAAAGGCCCTGGTACAATGGTAACTCCTTCTAGCCCTGTACGATAGATGGAAGGATCGAGCCATGCCAGATGCACCTTTTTGCAATTATTTTTATTATTTTTTTCTTGGAGCAAAGGCACCCCCAATAGCTCTCTCTTATTGGAGAGTCAAAATTAAGCTAAAGCAAGTAGTATGAAAGCCCTAATAAGCACTTATATCACACAGACATAACACAAAAGCAACAGACTGCTTATCACCTATGTCAGATATCATGTATAAGGGCTAGTTTCTTTATTCGATATCTGACAAAACTTAAAAATGCCAATCTCAGACACATGCACAAACTAAGCTTTTTTTTTGAATTTCAAATCATGCAATAAGCCAAAATAATCCACCAAACTTATGAATAAGCACAAGCAAACCTATATTAACCTAGTTACTAACAAATTAACAAGTTTCACACTCTAATTCATGAAATTACACTCAAAAATCCTATATGTTATACTATGGCAATTTATGAACACAACTTTGCAAAACTTAACTACACTAGCAAACTGATAAAACAACCTTTTAAAGAAACTAAACTAACCAAGTTAAAGTTGTGCAAGTTTAGAAGTAGGATTAGTTGTTACCCTAGGAGCCTATGAACAGCTACACCAAACACCCCTTTACTTTATGATTTTAAAAATTAACAAAGGATTTTCTAACTAAATGGTGAAAAAGGTTTGTAAATCAATTAGACCAACTAAAATCATTATTAAACATCTAAACATAATACTCCAAGCACTCATAGTAAAAATCTCAAAGACACCTAAATAAACAGTTTGTAGTTAGTAGGTTTAGATAGTTATCACTTTTGGTCTTGTTCAGACCAAAGACACACCAAAAGAACTAGCTTTTTTGCTTGAGAGAAGGCTTATGAGTGGGTTTATGCAAGTGAGAATGAAAGAGTATAAAGGATGGACTACAACAGTCCAACACTTAGACTATAACAATCTAGGTGTAGAAGTATGATAATATGTGATCCTATCAAGAGGGTTGTTGTTTTTTAGAGAGAGAAACTAGAGAGAGAAAGATAAGAGAAATGTGTGTTTATTATCAAAATAAGTGAACAACCAACACCCTCTCCATAAGAGGAGAGGGCATATATACCCAAGTTCTTAGTAGACTTGGGCCTTCTAACCCATGGACAGGCCCATGGGCTAGGTTGATAATGTAAATGTATTAACTTTCTAACTACGAGCTTACAATGTTTAATAATATAATTGGAGTGACCGATACTTCTAATATACGTTTAATAACTGGTTTTTTTGCCAAGTATGAAAATTTGTTCGTCTCGATTCAATTCGAATTGATTTCCGGTTAAAAGTGTGACTCAGTCGTTCTTGGTGAATAAAAAGAAAATGTTGTTGATTATCTATAACTACTTAAAAGGTAAATGCGAAAATAATAAAAATAAGCTAAAGACGAATGACAATAATAAAGAAACGTAAAACAAGACGAATATTAAAAACTAAAAATTAAAACGATATTAAAACGAATATTAAAACAAATATTTAAAGAAACAATTAATAAGAGTAAAAGCGAAAATAATAAAAATAAAAATAAACTTTTCGAATTGAAAATAAAACTTACTTAAATAAAAATGAAAGCAATTGAATTATAAAACTATTTTAAAAGAAACGAAACGAATAATAAAAACGTAAATTTAAACAAAACAATTAATAAAAATAAATCTAAAAGAAGAAATTAACTATCGACTCGAAAATAAAGTTTACTAAATGAAAAAGGAGAAAATAAAACTAAAATGGTACTTAAAAGCTAAACGAGGCAAAACCTAAAGCGGGTACTAAATAAAAGATAAAACTTGAACTTTACGAAAAAAATTTAATTTTAAAAATAGACGAAAAATTTAACTAAAAATATGTAACTAACAAAATTAAAATCGGAACAACTTTCAGATAAAACTAGACAATTACGAAACAATATTAACAAATAAGCAAGCAGAGAGGCTAGCTGCTGGAAGCAGCCAGGCTAGCTGCTGAAAATGGCGCCAAACGAACCAAGCTATCAAGCACCTAGACATGTCAATTTCATGAAAAATGGTTTCTTAGCCAAAAAAAAAAAATCGCAATAAGTGAACAGTGGTTTTCGGAGGTTTGCAATTCTTCGGAAAAACTTGATTTTCAGAAGAAAAAAAAAGCTATTTCGTAAAAGTTGCATTTTCAGAAAAATTGATTTTCGGAATTAAGACTTTTTCAGAAAAAGTGGATTTTCGGAATAATGAACTTTTCATAGAAATCTTCGGAAAAATATTTTTTCAGAAAAATCTTCGGAATAATATTTTTTTCGGAAAAATGACTTTTCAGAATAATATGTTTTCAGAGAAATGACAATTTCAGAGAAAAGGAAATTCAGAGAAATGACATATTTCAGAATAATTTACCCTAATCCAAAAACATGAAAAATAAAGATACAGTAATCTAAAAGTCAGAAAATAAGCCACGAATAAGCTAAAATCAAATAAACAAATAACCAAAACTTAATCTAAAACAATTTTAAGATAAACTAATTCAACCACAAATCAAAAACTTGAAAAATACTAATAAATCTAAAAATTAAAAATCAACTTTTTATAAAATAAACTAATAAGCACTTATCTAAAAACTTAACCAAATTGATTTTTAGAAAAAGCTAATAAGCCAAAGTTTAAAAACTTTTAAAAACACTAAATAATAAAAATATTTAAAAACAACTTTTTATAAAAATTAACTAATAAGCACTTAATTAAAAATAAGAAAATTAACACAATAAGCACTAAAACACTATAAGCTATAAAAATCAAACACATAAAAACCAATAAGCACAATCAATCAAAAGCATCAATAAATCAATAAACATCAAGATTAAGCAACTACAAGATCATCTAAATCAACACAAGATTAATAATAAAGAAAGGAAGAATGAGAATAATTAATTAAAAAGCTTGATTAAGAAAAAGATTAAGATTCAAAATACAAGATTAATGAAAAAGCTTGAAAATATTAAGAAAAGCTAGAGAGAGAAAATATTAATCTACTCCTAATCTTAAAACTAATCTACTCCTAATTTTCTAACCACCTCCTAATGACACATTAGGAGGAAATTTATAGGAGGAGTAAATTGTTGGTGCTTTCTTTCTTCTTTCTTCTTGTCTCGACTCGATTTAAATTCTTTGTCTTTCTCGACGTCGTCTCGGGATTTGTCGATATAATTTGAACTCGTCTTATAATTTTCTTCTTTAATTAGACTTGGTTCTTCGACTTCATTAAACTTCCGTCTTTAGACTTTTTCTTCGATAAATCTTCAGAATAGGCCTTAGACTTTCGTTTTTTTGCACTCTTAATCTTTTGACTTCGTCTTTTCTCGTTTTCTTTGATAAAAGCCCGTGAAAGCCCGTGTTTTCTTCCTTTTTCATCTTTTGGTCCTAAAACACAATAAAAACACAAACCACGTATAATTCTGACATTTACGACATAAAATACACGTTTTGGCTTGGTTATTATTATAATTAAGTGGTAAAAGGATGAGTGTTTTCACACCTATCAAATCCCCTACACTTGACCATTGCAATGCCCTCATGCAATGCATTAGTTACAAAGCAAGTTTTACATTTTTCATCATAATCAATCCACCTTGGCCTTTATTAAAGAGATTATAAAATATTCAAAGGAAGAAAACAAGTAAAAAGATCAAAAACTTGCCTTAGGGTTTTGGAATGTCATGAATGATTATCACCCTCAAGTTTCACGTTCCCCATACCAAGCTTAAAAACGAGATCATTGTTATTATAAGTTAGCAAACTAACACAAATTCATGTGGCCTAATTATTCACTTAGACTCCCTTATTCCTAGGTGTATCTCTTATATTTTATTATTGTCTTGAATGATCACGAGGATGCATTGTTGACTTATTTCGATAGTTATTTAGGCTGAAAATAAAGTAGGATGATTTAATCAATAGTTAGCTAAAGGACAAAATCTTTTAAAATGCTTCTCGGGACCTCATAAAGTTCATATCTTGGCATAACTCGCTTCACGATTTGAGACCTTTCTTGGACCGATATTTAGCAGTGACTTAATACTTCAAATCTTGAGAGACGTTCATGAAATAATGGTCTTCTCTTCATAATAGGAATTTCTTCACTTGAAGTTTTGAGAGATTCTTCATATTTGGACCACGACTTCTTCATTTTTATCCAATCTTTATTTTGGACTTTGATATACAACGATCCGCCTCCTTTTAGGACTTGGATCTATTTATCCTCATACCTTGTTAGGGCCTTTTTGGATAGACTTCTCCATGATCTTTAGGGGAGTATTTGCTTTTTGTCGTGTGTCTCGATCCTTCATATTGATTTTTGATAAATGATTCTTCACATCACCTGGGATCTTAAGCAATAAAATGTAGCCCTCATGCCTTGTTAGGGCTGTTATTCCCATTCAATCCATAACACAAGATTTAGAAGAGATATTTAGAGAGAGAAAGAGAAGAAAAGTAGAGAGAGAAACAAGAGAGAATTTGGAAGGTTTATGTTTACTAGAGAGAGAAAGTAAAATGAACCAACACCCTCTTCCACACATGGAAGAGGGTATATATACCCTTGGCTTTTGGGCCGTGGGTTTAAGAGACATGGGCCGGGCGTGGCTTTGTTTTGGGCTTACGCCCCTAACTTATACAATATTAGCTTAAAGTCCAAGCCCGGTTTTCCCGACTAACCTATTACAATACAAGACCTTTTAACGACTAAGATGACCTATTACATTCTTGTTCTACTATATAAAATATAGGGCTAACAATCTCCCCCAATGTATCGGTCATCTTAAAAAGCTTAAAAAGCATAAGATGATTGAGTGAATACATTCTTGTAGAGGAGATCTTCCTGCTTTGGTCTTGTATCTTGGTCTTGATCTTGTTTGTAACAGCTTTGTTCCTTCATGCTTTCGTGATCTTTATCTTGAGCCTTTGTCATTTGACTTTGAGTGCTTGAGATCTTCATCTGTACTCCTTGTGACTAATATGACCTATTACTTTCTTACATTCTTAGGTATCTTGATTATCGCCATCTTGTGCTCTTGTGACTTCTGAATCGACATCGATTGCACAGCTACGCCACCTTCTTGATATGCAGCAACATATATAGACACAGATGAAATGGCTTTGAACATTTCATCCTAACTCGGTAGCGTTTTACCTCCGGTCGGTGAAGACCGTTAAACGGTATTAAATACCGTACCTGTGATCAGGTAGATTCGATTAAGAACCTCCTTGACAGGGTTTCCCAGCGGTAGTAGCCAGTTCTCTTTACTCGACCGTCTCAAAGCAGACTGCGAACGTAAAGAGTGAATCATAAGGATAAATTATCCGTCTGATTAGAGTCGTCAATTCAGATTTCCTGGAACAAGTTTGATTCTAAAAGAATCGCACCATTGTTGCTTTCCAGTTTGTCACAAGCTTGATTCATAGAGAATCTTGCGAGTTACCTACCGCAGTGCTGTTTGATGTTGACACTGGAAGGATTTCCATTCGTCACTGTGAACACTAATGAGTGTCACTCTGAATGTTCTGGCAAGATCACATGGATTTTACGAAGAAACCTGGAATTAAGTTTGAATCAATTAAGAATCGAAACTTAGTTGCTTTCCAGTTCTCACAAGTTTGATTCGTGTAGAATCGCACAAGTTACCTACCATGAGCTTGTTTAATGCTGGCTCAAGCAGGATTTCCATCTTCATTGTGAATCGTATCACTCAGATGTTCTGGCAATATCACAAGGATAATGCGTAGGACTTGATTGTGTCCTAATGAGATGATAGATAGATCTCGATTGGCTCTAGACTCAATAAGTGCGTTTTGGTAATCGGAGGCTGGAGCAGACTGCCACCTTTTCAATATTAACTGACTCGGAGTGAAAAAGTCAATAGATACGTGTTGATCTCCGTGACAATGAGACAAGTTTCTTTTGAGAGAAACTCGAATGGCTGGGGAAGGGTTGTGCATCGCATCACTGGGTACATGACACTTGTCTTCAAAAGATGTGTTAACCCGGTTTCTACCTAAGTTGCATAGAATATTCAACTCCTTCAATGCTTACCAATACGTCATCATTAGCACCTTGTTGTGCTTGTTCTAGTGCTAACTTAAGTAATTGGTCCGCATTCAGCTTCATTCCACTCCATCTTTCCTAAGGACAACTATTTCTAGCTATGGAATGTCCTTGGGTAGATCCCTCCGGTTCTGGTTGGATCATAGTTATTCCCATTTAATCCATAACACAAGATTTAGAAGAGATATTTAGAGAGAGAAAGAGAAGAAAGTAGAGAGAGAAAAGAGAGAGAATTGGAAGGTTTACACTAAAACTATGTGTTTTATGAAATGAACCAACACCCTCTTCCACATGTGGAAGAGGGTTATATATGCCACGGCCTAAGGCCTTTGTGGGCTTCATCTTGGGCCGGGCTTGGCTTTGTTTTGGGCTTACGCCCCTAACTTATACAATATTAGCTTAAAGTCCAAGCCCGGTTTTTCCCGACTAACCTATTACAATACAAGACCTTTTAACGACTAAGATGACCTATTACATTCTTGTTCTACTATATAAAATATAGGGCTAACAATCTCCCCCAATGTATCGGTCATCTTAAAAAGCTTAAAAAGCATAAGATGATTGAGTGAATACATTCTTGTAGAGGAGATCTTCCTGCTTTGGTCTTGTATCTTGGTCTTGATCTTGTTTGTAACAGCTTTGTTCCTTCATGCTTTCGTGATCTTTATCTTGAGCCTTTGTCATTTGACTTTGAGTGCTTGAGATCTTCATCTATACTCCTTGTGACTAAGATGTCCTATTACATTCTTACATTCTTAGGTATCTTGATTATCGCCATCTTGTTCTCTTGTGACTTCTGAATCGACATCGGTTGCACAGCTATGCCACCTTCTTGATATGCAGCAACATATATAGACACGGATGAAATGGCTTTGAACATTTCACCCTAACTCGGTAGCGTTTTACCTCCGGTCGGTGAAGACCGTTAAACGATATTAAATACCATACATGTGATCAGATAGATTCGATTAAGAACCTCCTTGACAGGGTTTCTCGGCGGTAGTAGCCAGTTCTCTTTACTCGACCGTCTCTAAGCAGACTGCGAACGTAAAGAGTGAATCATAAGGATAAATTATCCGTCTGATTAGAGTCGTCAATTCAGATTTCCTGGAACAATTTTGATTCTAAAAGAATCGCACCATTGTTGCTTTCCAGTTTGTCACAAGCTTGATTCATAGAGAATCTTGCGAGTTACCTACCGCAGTGCTGTTTGATGTTGACACTGGAAGGATTTCCATTCGTCACTGTGAACACTAATGAGTGTCACTCTGAATGTTCTGGCAAGATCACATGGATTTTGCGAAGAAACCTGGAATCAAGTTTGAATCAATTAAGAATCCAAACTTAGTTGCTTTCCAGTTCTCACAAGTTTGATTCGTGTAGAATCGCACAAGTTACCTACCATGAGCTTGTTTGATGCTGGCTCAAGCAGGATTTCCATCTTCATTGTGAATCGTATCACTCAGATGTTCTGGCAATATCACAAGGATAATGCGTAGGACTCGATTGTGTCCTAATGAGATGATAAATTGATCTCATTTGGCTCTAGACTCAATAAGTGCATTTTGGTAATCGGAGGTTGGAGCAGATTGTCACCTTTTCAATATTAACTGACTCGGAGTGAGAAAGTCAATAGATACGTGTTGATCTCCGTGACAATGAGACAAGTTTCTTTTGAGAGAAACTCGAATGGCTGGGAAGGGTTGTGCATTGCATCACTGGGTCCATGATGACTTGTCTTCAATAGATGTATTGACCCGGTTTCTGCCTAAGTTGCATAGAATATTCAACTCCTTCAATGCTTACCAATACGTCATCATTAGCACCTTGTTGTGATTGTTCCAGTGCTAACTTAAGTACTTGGTCCGCATTCAGCTTCATTCCACTCCATCTTTCCTAAGGACAACTATTTCTAGCTATGAAATGTCCTTGGGTAGATCCCTCCGGTTCTGGTTGGATCATAGGACTTAGTTTCCTATCCTAAACCACCTTTTGACTCCATCGTTCCGTCGTGGATAGTAGGTTGTTTTGGGTATAGATCGTAACCACAAACCATTGAAAACCATTCAAAGTGTTTGATAAAAATCAAAACTTTTAACACTTGAAAGTTTTACATTTCCGAAAAGCTCCCCCTACACACATGCATCGATATACGAAATAGTTTGGCATGTGAAGGAAAGAGTTGCACTTGAGTCTTTAAGATCACTTGTTGTGATATATTACATTTTAATCACATTTTCTCCCCCTATCTCTAATATAAAAATATAATATTAGAGATACCAATTGATTAAAATATGACATTTTCCAAAAAATCGACGGGAGAGAAACATGTGTGCACGCATGAATCATGGAACATTTTCAGTCGGGTCGCTCCCCCTCAACAATATATGTGTGTCTCGAGACAAAATTTGACAAAATTTTAGAAAAACGACACCACAAAATATGTTGAGGTACGGAGTTGAGATGCCTTTTCCGATATAATATATTACATTTGACAATTTCATATCATTTTCGGAATGTGTTGGATACATAAAATATGACAATTTTAGAGATGTACCCAACAACATTAAAAGGCTTGATTTTTAAACGCTCCCCCTCAAAAATTGATCAAAATAACATATGACAATTTTGAGATATAAAAACCACTTATGAGGAAGGGAGTGTTGAACACACAATTTTGAAAGATTTAGAAAAACCTTTTGAGAAATTCTTGAAAAATTGTGTTCAACGGTTTTAAAATAATCAGGATAGAAGATTTCTCTTCTATTGATTAGGGAAAGCGCACTGAAACGTACACTTCCCTTTCGGGTCCGTTTTTCATGAGCTCAAAACTTTGATTGTTTTGTGACTAGCTCATGACCGAGAAAAATAAATTCCCCGTTGTAAAGGATAAGTTATCATCCGTGATAAACTTTCCTTAAGTTGAAGTTCGAGTTCTAAGATGACATTTACTTAGAAATCGTTTTTCATGAACATAAAAACTTTGAATGTTTTCTATGAGAAGCTCATGACCGAGAAATATGAATTTCTCGTTGAGAAGGATAAGTTATCGTCCGAGATAAACTTTCCTTAGTTGAGGTCCGAGTCCTAAGCTTTGACGCGCTTAGAAGTCATATACACGAGCTTAAAACTTTCGAATAGTTTGAATGTAAGCTCGTGTCCGAGAAAATCAAATTTCTCGTTTTGAGGATAAGTCATACTCGGGATGAACTTTCCTATCTTGTGAGCCCGGGCTACAATCTGTAATTTGACTATAATCCATATACACGAGCATAAAACTTTTGAATAGTTTTATTAGAAGCTCGTGACCGAGAAATATGAATTTCTCGTTTTGAGGGTAACTTATCGTTGAAGAGATAAAGTTCCCTTTCTTTGACGTTCGAGTTACCGCCTGATATGTGACTGTAAGTCATCATGAAGCTTACTTGTGAAACCCTTGAGACACATATTTCTCTGATATCTGCTTCTTCAGCAACCAAACTCTGAGAGTGTCTTTTGTTGAACGGGTTACAAATATAGGACCTTTGTGTTCATGTTGAACCGTGACATCGATACCTACACTTGCATCAGAAGTTTGTATGCTTGCATTTGGGTTAGTGATATCATTGTGAGAGACATGTGGGGGTTCACCTTGAACCTTTGTCGAGCTAGAGGGAAATATCTTGCCAGTAGGAACCCACCTAAGACCAATTGTTTTAAAGGTTCTACCCGTTGGTATCCACCTAAGACAAGGTCTAGGAGACTTAGTTTTCTCATGAACAACGGAAGACTTATTTGGAGAATAACTATTTCTTTTGGGGTTCCGTCTTTGAGGTGCTCTAGCTTTTTGGTTCACCTTGTTCAGGACTTTCGTTATACAATCATCATGAATGGCATTAAACACGCATTTGTTACATTTCTTGCAAACAAAGTGCTTAGCATCTGAGAAGGCTCTAGAGTTCCTAGGGTTGGCAGAATTGTGCACATCATAGAAGGGTCTAGAATTCCTAGATGTGTGATTATCGCTCCTAGGTTGTGGTTTTGTCCTATCTCTTTCTTGTGTCTTGTTTTTAGCATCCTCTAGATAGCTTTTATGTAGTGTCATTTGAACTACGCCTAGGCACGTTCTTGGAGCTAGATCTAGAGTTGCTAGAAGCATTCATGTGATCGGGTTTTGCAAAAGCAGTTTGTCTTAAGGTCGGTCTAGATTGTGGAGTGACTGGTTTTGGATAATTGCTATGTGTATCAGCTTGGGAGGCAAACCTCGGGTTCGACGTCTTAGGTCGTTCAGACTTAAACGCATTCGGTTGTCTAGCAACTGAGCGTGGTCTGATTGATTGAGAGAGAGGTTTCCCCAAGACAGACTGTTTGGCAAAGTTAGTATCCACACTATTTCCTTTTAACTTCCTTAATTCATTCTTTACTGCAGTTAGTGCAAAAACCTTTTCCTGAATCTGAGCTTTTAATTGCTCATTTTGTAGAAGTAATTGAGCGACACGTTGTTCTAACTTAATGTTCATATTATCAAATATGTCGTTATCGGCATTCGCGTCATTACTTTCTACAGTGTCGATAGGTTGCACAGATATTTCACTTAATGAAGCAGGCGGAGGACTTGGATTTTGAGAAGCCAACTTTGATTCTAACAAATTTATTTGTTTCACAAAATGTTCTTTTTCCGCATTGAAATCTTGAATCTTACAATCCAATTTTTGTTCAAGAACAACATTTGCTTTTTCAAGTTTTTCAAAATAAGCTTCAAATTTGTCATTTTTCTTTGAAAATTCGAGTTTGGCATCCTCAAAATCTTTTGTCGTTTGAGCTAAGAGAGTTTTGAGCTCGTGAGTCTTAGAATCAGTATTTAATGGTACCTCAGCCATTGGCTCATTGTCACATGTGGGGCTGATAGTTGTAACAACGACTTCTGAATCTTTCCCTGAGCTTGTGCTGGTATGATGAGTTTCTGATTCTGACCTGCTGCTTTCTTTATCAACCGAAGAAGCATCCAATGCTTGATCTTTATCGACAGTTCCCTCTTTCGTCTGCATCAGTCTTTGATTCACCCTTCTTTCCAATTGCCTTTGATGACGTGTTCTTTCAGCAACTGACTTCTTTATATTACTCATGTGTTGAAGAAGTGTCTCTTTGAATGCTTGAAGATCTACGAGAGTATATTTGGTAAAGTATGTGCTTGTGAACTCTCGATCGTTTTTGGATAAGCCACTTGAGTCAATGAATTGCTGGAACTGAAGGTTGAGAGATAAAAGGATGTCCATTGATAGAGTCTCGTGAAGATCATCTTTGTTAAGTTCAAGTTGAAGATGGTCCATATTAAATAGCATTGTTTTGATGAATGTCTCAACATCTTGACCAAATAGTAGAACGAGTACCCGTTTGAATCCAATTTCAATACGAGTGCATGTTAGGTCTTCTCTTGAAAGAACCTGAAGGTGTGACTGAAGCAGCTTAAAGTGTTCCATGCATCTTTCTTTTGCTTTCGACAACTTGTATTTGATTGCATGAACAGTTTTGGTTGTAGAATCCTTGTTAGTAGGTTTACTGATTGGAGTCTCAATGTTTGTCTGAACCTTTGGATTCTGCATCTTCTCTTTATTCATCTCAGCCATGGACGTTGTTGTTGTTGAATCCACGAAGATGTCCATGAACGGATGTCTCGAAGAAGATATGATGTGTATGGATTACGGATCTTAGTGGATGTGTTGTGATTTGATTGTGGTTGAAATTCCGAAAATTCCAATTTTTTCTCAGTCCGACAATAAATTCCTCAGTCCGACAAATCGGTAAGCCGAAAAATTTTGAATCACCAAATTTTGAAATCGAGTTAGAAATAGCCAAAAACTAGTAGGGAAAAAATTTGAAAAGTGAAAAATTTTGACAAAAATAAAACCTAAAATTGGCCTAAAAATTTGAATTTTGGTCCAAAAATTCGAATTTTTGGTCGAAAAATTTTTCGCTTCGCCAAAATTTGAAATTGAAGCTTAAATGGCCTAAATATGGTCTAGGAAAAAATAAATTTTTCTATGGTTTTCCCGCCAAAAAACTCTCTTTTTTTTTCTTTTTTTTTGATCTTCGTGTAAACGATGTTCCGAAACTAGTCTAGATAGTGGCTAAGTCGAAAAATTACTCAAACAAAATACCCATCGGAATGTCCATCGAAATAACCTTGTCGGAATGACCTTGATCGGAATACCCTAATCGGAATACCCTAATCGGAATGTCAAATCGGAATGTCAAATTGGAATGTCAAATCGGAATGTCAAATCGGAATGACCAATCGGAATGTCAAATCGGAATGACCAATCGGAATGACCAATCGGAATGTCCAAATTGGAATACTCAAATCGGAATGTCAAATCGGAATGACCAATCGGAATGTCAAATCGGAATGTCAAATTGGAATGACCAATCGGAATGTATAAACCCTATTCCGATTACACTGATCGGAATAACTGTAAACCCTTTTCCGATGACCTGATCGGAATAAATCCCACTTTTCTCGGACAAAACTCAACCAATTCGTGATTTTAAGCCAAAAAATGATCAAAACACCCAAAAATTTTGTGTTTTTAGCCAAAGTAACAATACCAAATCTCTACCACAACTATGTAGAAGATTTGTATATAAAAAAAACCATAAAAAAACACAAGAAAAATTTTGGGACGAGATATATAGATCAAAATGACCACGAAAAATCAAGAACACACCACACGAATCTTCAATCACCTATCCACTATAGGCTCTGATACCAAATGTTATTTCATTCAATCCATAACACAAGATTTAGAAGAGATATTTAGAGAGAGAAAGAGAAGAAAAGTAGAGAGAGAAACAAGAGAGAATTTGGAAGGTTTATGTTTACTAGAGAGAGAAAGTAAAATGAACCAACACCCTCTTCCACACATGGAAGAGGGTATATATACCCTTGGCTTTTGGGCCGTGGGTTTAAGAGACATGGGCCGGGCTTGGCTTTGTTTTGGGCTTACGTCCCTAACTTATACAATATTAGCTTAAAGTCCAAGCCCGGTTTTCCCGACTAACCTATTACAATACAAGACCTTTTAACGACTAAGATGACCTATTACATTCTTGTTCTACTATATAAAATATAGGGCTAACAAGGGCCTTTTCGGACTTGCCAATCTTCGCATCTCGCTTCAATAAGTTATGCCTTGGCTATGAACTCTAATTAATACCGAGCAACTTTTAAATGATCTTGTGCTAGAAGCTAAGTAACTTTTCAAATCGTACAACCTTACTTATTGCAATTAAATTTATTAACAAGCGATGGGAGAAAAAGCTTATAATCAACTCACATAAATTCATGAAAGAATACCAAACTTATAATTGACTCTATCATCTCTCGTTCTCCACAATTTAAAATCTCAAGGAATGAGACTCGTGGATGCTTAGCCAATTAAATCAAAGTTTTGGGTTTTCGAGTCATCTATAGGATCTTGCAAACTCTTAGACTTTTTCAAGTTTAGAATTCGCATTTTAAAGTTCCCTTGATTAACGACTCTCTAGGATCAATTATAGGAACTTGCGAAAAGTTCTAGTTCTTAACCCGTGAGAGTTAAGACTTTCGCGTTTTAAAGTTCCCTATATAAAAGCCTAGCAAAACTTGACTTAAACACGTTAAGGATACTAGCTAGAGTAAACTTAGAAAAGTAAACTCGGGTTGAGTCAAAAGATTCACAACGTTTAAAAATTAAAACCACTTTATTAAAATTTATTCTAGCAAAGAAAGAAAATAACTATACAAAGGTAAAAACAACTAGGCCAAAATAGATCAAAAATTTTGAAAAATGTCGAAAAACCAAATTTTCCGGTTAAAATGAGGACAACAAGGAAAAGCCCACTTAACTTCGATAGAAGTCCCCCCTACACTTAATATAAACATTGTCCTCAATGTTTAAGCATGTAGGAGTAAACTCCCCTACACTTAGGACATTGTGTACGTTGTTTAAATCTTGCTAAGGAAGAGACAACTAAAGCGATTCCTATTTTAATATTAAAAAATATAAAATAGAGAATCAAAAGAGTTTAGGATAGAACCGGGAAGACGGGTACACAGAATCACGGGTCGTCAAAAGTCATCAAGAATGGATCTTTGAAAGCTCGAATCCCTGCACAAGATAAGAAACAAAACAACAAACACATACTAGGGTCTCCCCCTTCACTTATTAGAAAAACGGAATAAAAGGATAGATAATCAGGTTACCTCCCGAGAAGCACTTGTTTTTGTTAACCGATTCATGAGCCTGACTCATCCCCGAATTAACTGGTCCATGGGGAAGCCTCGAATGTAATACCGGGATCAAAGACCTTGTCCTCGTTCCCGGAGGAAAATACAACAGGGGAGGATGGAGGATAAGTCTTAAAAGGTAGAAAAGTCCTCTCAACATACAAAAAGTATGTGAGATCATGATCCACGGGAGGTGGGGTGGGTAAAGTAAGCAAATTGTCATCCCCCAAAGACAATTGATGCTCAGACAGCGGCAAAGCCGTAAGGTTATCAATCATATAATAATCAATGTCACCTCCCGGGTCAAAGCACTCATCCTCCGTAATGGTGTCTAAAGGAGTGGATGAAAGGTGCCCGGGAAGGGGACTTGGGACAATACCTTCCTGCAGCAAATTATCAAAAAAATATCCCCCTCTGTGTCATCATCATCAATACCCGGAGGTATTAAGTGAATGTCGATTTCTTCCAGCAATGGGTCATTATACTCAACGGGTGTAATAGACTGAGGTAAAGATTCTTTAATAGGAGGAGAATTCAACGTTTCAATTTTAGCAATCAGAAGATGAACTTTCAGTAATTTGTCGCGAAGAATAACGTCTTCCACCTCATCTACAAGACCAAGTTCAGGGGTGAACTTCTCATAAGTCGGAGAGAATAAATCAACATCGCCTTCATCGCCCGGAGGAGAAGGAGAAATTTCAAAAGTGAAATTATCATAGCATGGAGAAGAATCATCATCATTAAGAGCGACCTTTTCCGTAAGCTCCTCAAAAGTTAGCACATCACAAACCTCATCAAAGAATTTATCAAGACCAAAATCACTAATCTCACTCGATGTATCACAATCCTTAGACGTATTAGGGATATCAAGAGTAGGAGTAGTAATCTCAGAAGATGGGTTGAGATTGTAGATATCATCCTCGTCATCATCATCATAATAGACTGGACCATTCCAGTTAGGAGTGATATAGTCGACTAACTCCTCCTTGATAACCTCCACATCTGTAAGAAGCTCATGAAGCAATTTTTGTTGATCATCTCCCCGAGTATGTTCAATTAAACCCATTCTATCCCACGCTGTAAGTAAACATTTTGGTGTAGAAAAGAAAGGAAAACGACCAAATTGGCTCAAAAAGGTGTAGGTGGATTTCAAAATTTGGTCGCCATCAAGCAAAGGTTGCCTTTCCTGATGTAAGTCAGCTCGGATTTGAGCTAAACTTTCTAGAACGTCATTCAAATTAGTGAGTTGTTGGTCAAGACTAATTCCCTGAGAGGATTGATGATTGAGGGTGTGATGTGGGGGCTCAAAGTTATACAAACCGGAATCATAGCACGGAATTGGCTCAAAGATATTCATCGGTTGACAAGAAGAAGCATCGTGAGGGCCCCCACAATTATTGCAATACGGGTATTGAGGAAAACCCGGTGCATTTTGAGGATAAGGATTGTCATATACGGGAAAGGGTGAGAAAGTATTGTAAGAGGAGAAGTACGAATTTGTTGAATTGCAAAATGGACAAAATCCAAATTGTGTATCAGATCCGCACCGCTCACAAATACACCAATGACATGTTTGATAACCATGCCATGGTCTCCCACATCGTACGCAAGACGAATCCATGAAGAATAATAGATAAGCAAGAAGAATATTTTTGGCGCAAAACTAGTGAAAAATAAATGCTTTTATGATTTTTCAAATGTTTTTGGGATTTTTGAAATTTTTTTATTTTTTAGAATTTTTTGTAAATTTTTGACACGAAAAATAACGTTCACGAGTGAACGGATCCTAAAATCCAACGCGTCTCTCACAAAAAACCGTTAATATTCACGATAAGAGCCAGCAGCGGCGCCATTTAATAACTGGTTCTTTGCCAAGTATGAAAATTTGTTCGTCTCGATTCAATTCGAATTGATTTCCGGTTAAAACTGTGACTCAGTCGTTCTTGGTGAATAAAAAGAAAATGTCGTTGATTATCTATAACTACTTAAAAAGTAAATGCGAAAATAATAAGAATAAGCTAAAGACGAATGACAATAATAAAGAAACGTAAAATAAGACGAATATTAAAAACTAAAAATTAAAACGATATTAAAACGAATATTAAAACAAATATTTAAAGAAACAATTAATAAGAGTAAAAGCGAAAATAATAAAAATAAAATTAAACTTTTCGAATTAAAAATAAAACTTACTGAAATAAAAATGAAAGCAATTGAATTATAAAACTATTTTAAAAGAAACGAAACGAATAATAAAAACGTAAATTTAAACAAAACAATTAATAAAAATAAATCTAAAAGAAGAAATTAACTATGGACTCGAAAATAAAGTTTACTAAATGAAAAAGGAGAATATAAAACTAAAATGGTACTTAAAAGCTAAACGAGGCAAAACCTAAAGCGGGTACTAAATAAAAGATAAAACTTGAACTTTACGAAAAAAATTAATTTTAAAAATAGACGAAAAATTTAACTAAAAATACGTAACTAACAAAATTAAAATCGGAACAACTTTCAGATAAAACTAGACAATTACGGAACAATATTAATAAATAAGCAAGCAGGCAGGCTAGCTGCTGGAAGCAGCCAGGCTAGCTGCTGAAAATGGCGCCAAACGAACCAAGCTAGCAAGCACCTAGACATGTCAATTTCATGAAAAATGGTTTCTTCGCAAAAATCTTCGCAATAAGTGAACAGTGGTTTTCGGAAGTTTGCAATTCTTCGGAAAAACTTGATTTTCAGAAGAAAAAAAAAAGCTATTTCGTAAAAGTTGCATTTTCAGAAAAATTGATTTTCGGAATTAAGACTTTTTCCGAAAAAGTGGATTTTCGGAATAATGAACTTTTCATAGAAATCTTCGGAAAAATACTTTTTCAGAAAAATCTTCGGAATAGTACTTTTTTCGGAAAGATGACTTTTCAGAATAATTTGTTTTCAGAGAAATGACAATTTCAGAGAAAAGGAAATTCAGAGAAATGACATATTTCGGAATAATTAACCCTAATCTGAAAACATGAAAAATAAAGATACAAAATCTAAAAATCAGAAAATAAGCCACGAATAAGCTAAAATCAAATAAGCAAATAACCAAAACTTAATCTAAAACAATTTTAAGAAAAACTAATTCAACCACAAATTAAAAACTTGAAAAATACTAATAAATCTAAAAATTAAAAATCAACTTTTTATAAAATAAACTAATAAGCACTTATCTAAAAACTTAACCAAATTGATTTTTAGAAAAAGCTAATAAGCCAAAATTTAAAAACTTTTAAAAACACTAAATAATAAAAATATTTAAAAACAACTTTTTATAAAAATTAACTAATAAGCACTTAATTAAAAATAAGAAAATTAACACAATAAGCACTAAAACACTATAAGCTATAAAAATCAAACACATAAAAACCAATAAGTACAATCAATCAAAAGCATCAATAAATCAATAAACATCAAGATTAAGCAACTACAAGATCATCTAAATCAACACAAGATTAATAATAAAGAAAGGAAGAATGAGAATGATTAATTAAAAAGCTTGATTAAGATAAAGATTAAGATTCAAAATACAAGAATAATGAAAAAGCTTGAAAACATTAAGAAAAGCTAGAGAGAGAAAATATTAATCTACTCCGAATCCTAAAACTAATCTACTCCTAATTTTCTAACCACCTCCTAATGACACATTAGGAGGATATTTATAGAAGGAGTAAATTGTTGGTTCTTTCTTTCTTCTTTCTTCTTGTCTCGACTCGATTTAAATTCTTTGTCTTTCTCGACGTCGTCTCGGGATTTGTCGATATAATTTGAACTCGTCTTATAATTTTCTTCTTTAATTAGACTTGGTTCTTCGACTTCATTAAACTTCCGTCTTTAGACTTTTTCTTCGATAAATCTTCAGAATAGGCCTTGGACTTCCGTTCTTTTTGCACTCTTGATCTTTTGACTTCGTCTTTTCTCGTTTTCTTTGATAAAAGCCCGTGAAAGCCCGTGTTTTCTTCCTTTTTCATCATTTGGTCCTAAAACACAATAAAAACACAAACCATGTATAATTCTGATATTTACGACATAAAATACACGTTTTGGCTTGGTTATTATTATAATTAAGTGGTAAAAGGATGGGTGTTTTCACACCTATCAACGTTAAAAACGTATTTCTAACAATCTCCCCCCTAAGGGAGGTCACTCCAACTTACAAAGTTCTAAACCTAGCATACTATACTATGTCTTCGTTATTGAGCTCGTAGTAGTTTCTCGTTTCTTCTTTTTCTTTTTCGGCTTGTGAATATGTTGTAATAATCTTTGAGCTTTGTCTTGCAACATGTTCTTTTGGCTTTGACTTGTCTTGTAATTTGAGATCATCTTCACGTGCAGTCTTTTCCTTCTTGTGATGTTTGCCTCTTTGTGACTTCATGTCCCACATACCTAACCTTTTGAATTCTTGAAAGTTTAGAGCTGATACAGCGGAAGACTTTTAGGTCATACTTTCTTGAATTTTGCTTAAATATTTGATGTAGAAGGAATAAGTATGTGAGGACGACTTCATCTGGTATCCCGCAACGCCACCGTCTTCAAATGCAGCAACATAATAAGACACGAATAAAAAGGCTTTGACATTTTATTCTAATTCGGTAGCATTTTACCTCCGGTCGGTGAAGACCGTTGGACGATAATAAATATCGTACTTCTGATAGGTAGCTCTAATTAAAGATCTCCTTGACAAGATTTCGCGGGTAAACCCGTTCTCTTTATTCGACCGTCCAAAGCTGACTGCGAACATAAAGAGTGAATCACTTGGATAATAGATATCCTTATGATTGAAGCCGTCAATTCATGAACCTGGAACAAGTGAATTTCAATTAATATTTTCACCATCGTTGCTTTCCAGTTGTCACGAGCTTGATTCTAATATAATCTTGCTTGTCACCTACCGCATGCTGTTTGATATTGACACTGGAAGGATTTCCACTCTTCACTGTGAACAATAAAGAATGCTACTCTGAGTGTTCTGGCAAGATCACTTGGATTTTGCGTAGAGGCCCTGGAACAAGTTTAATCTCAATTAAGAGTCAAACCATCATTTCTTTCCAGTTATCACAATATTAGTTCTTAAAGAACCACACGTGTCACCTACCATGAGCTTGTTTGATGTTGGCTCAAGCAGATTTCCATCTTCATTGTAATACTTTCGTATCACTCAGATGTTCTGGAAATATTACAAGAATATTACGTAGGACTCATAAAAAATCTATCTTGTTTTTAAAATGTGTCCTAATGAGACTTTTGATGATCTCGTGGCTCTAGACTCAATGGTGCATTTTGTTTTGGTGAGCGGAGGTTGGAGAGGATTGCCAGCTTTTCAATATCAATTTATTCGGAGTGACTAAACCGATAGATAACGTGTTGAACTCCGTGACATTAAAACAAATATCTTTTGAGAGATATTTGAGTTGGCTGGGAGGGTTTGTGCATCGCATCACTGGGTCCATGATACTTTGTCTTCAAGATGTGTTGACCCGGTTTCTGCCTAAGTTGTAAGGAGGGCTTCTTTCTTTACACCCTTTATCTTTACATTTCTTTTTCATTCTTCAACCCCTTCAATGCTTACCAATACATCATCACTAGCACCTTGTTGTGATTGTTCTAGTGCTAGCATCAGTACTTGGTCAGCATTCAGCTACGTTCACAATCCATTCTCCATCTTTCCTAAGGACTTCTATTTTCTAACTACGGAATTGTCCTTGGGAAGATTCCTCCGGTTCTGGAAGAATCATTGGAGTGGCACCTAATCCTACCACCCTTTTGTCACCACAGCCGTTGTGAATTAAGTGTGTTTTGGTAAGTGTTCGTCTTCATGAAAAATCCTTAAAAATCACTGATGTACTTGTGATATAAATATCAAGAGTGTATTGTACCTTCAGTGTTTTTGATAACAAAATGCTCCCCTTAACATATGCATAGCATATATCAAGTTGGGTTTACCATTAAGCTCTATTCATTTTTTTAGCCACATATGTTTACAAGTCTCCTTAATCCCATTTTCTCCCCTTATCAAAAATGTTAACCATCAATATTTTGGATATTAATGGATTAACCGGTCTTTGGGTAATAAAATGAAATCAGTTGCTGGCCATAGAACATATCAATGCTCCCCCTCAAGTTAATGAGGGTTAGTTGTAGTGCTTGTGTAAAACCCGCATGCTTTTACCATGAACAGTACATTTATAATCGTACGTACAAGATTAAAACTTTATTTTTATACATGAATACGTTTCACGAATATTAATTACAAGAATTACGTACGTGTTATTACACGATAATTATTACGTACGTGTGAATACACAATAATTATTAACTATGATGAATAATCACGAACATATAATCACGAACATCTAACATGATTATCACGTATATTAAATGACGTGACAAGTAATTACGTATATTAATTAAGTACGGTAAGTAATTACGTATGTTATGATGATTATTAATATACGACATGAGTTTACGTATAATAAGTAAAACCGCAAGATAATAAATCACGTCGGTTATATCACGCGACACGAATATTTAAAACGAACATGATTACGTATATAATATTTACGTTTTAACACGTATGAGAATAACTATGAGTAATTACGACCTTTTAAAAATAAAACACGAACACGCGTGAGAAATCACGAGGTACGGAATTAAGACGTAAGGAGTTGGGCTTTACTTGTTGGACGGTTTATAAAAGAGGAAGGGAAATGGGCCAAGGCCCATTGATTGAGACCAAGGCCGGTTAAAAAGAAAAAAGGACGGGGGAGTAGTTTTTATTTTTGGGACAACACAAAATCATACATATAACCCTAAACAATAAAACAGCCGTCACATTTTTTTTATGATCATCCCTGCCGTCGAGTGAAAGAAAAGAACCAATGAAAACGGGGCTTAAGATTCAGGAGATCACGATGATTGATTCGAGTCTTGTTTTTCCTAAAACGCAAGTAAGATTGTTTTTTTTCCTTCGTTAATTGATCTAGCATCCGGGAAATTGATTGATAAACATGTTAATTACAAGCCTAAATTATGCGGGTAAATGAGGTTGCTGATTGGGTTTCGGATTTGCACACAAACCGAGAGTCCCAGACTCTCGGTGGCCTTTTGCTCCATCAGCCGCAAGCCCCTGTTGCCAGCAGGGGTAGGTTTTGGCTTGGCAGTGGCAACGGCAGCCAAGCAGGCGGAAACCGTTGGCTGCGGCCAGTGGTGTGTTTGTTCTGGCAGTGTAACCGAGAGCTTATGCTCTCGGTGGGAAATTATTGCAGGCAGGGGAAACCGGCTACTGCCGGTGGCAGTAGCATAACTGCCAGGGGTAACTGGCAGATTAAAGGGATGTTTGGTTTTAGAGTTAAGACAGAGTTAAGGGACTGTTTGGCTATGGGTTTAATAAACAGGATTAAGGGGCTGTTTGGTTCGGCTTATAGGTAAACACAACACGGGTTTCACGGGTTTTTCACGGGTTCGGTTTATAACACGTTTTAATAAAATAATACATAGATTCGCGTTATTATTTTTACAAGTTTAATTAGCTTTACATGTATTTTAATTTACAAGGTAATTGAATTAATTTAACATGACATATAATTAATTTAAAAAACATGGACTTAGGTTTATTATTATAGATTAATAATACATGATTTTAACCTAAGTATTTTATCATTTTATTTAGACTATATAATTAATTAATTGTTAAAATCATGACTTATAATTAATTAATTTCCATGACTTAGGTTATATTAATTTATATATTAATACATGTTTTAACCTAAGTATTTTTAACCACTTTAATTTAATTAAATCATGGTTATATTTAATTAAATCCTATAACATATAGTTAATTAATGTACATGTTATAATTAATAAACTATACTATCCAGAATACATCATAAACACAACAAGTATAATAATACAAGAAATACAAGTAATATATAATCAGAATATCCAGAATACATCATAAACACAACATAACGTTAAAATCAGTAAAACAAGACATGAATATATAAAACAATCTAAGACACGATATAAAATCAGTTACGTACTCAGTAATCAGAATACTTATATACGTATACTATTTATGTAGCATTAGTGAGATCGAATAGGACTCTCTTCCGTTCGTCTTCTTCGTTCACTGGACTTAAGGTACGGATTCTCCGTCCTTTCAGTATGGACATTCTTCCTTATTAGGATTTCCCGTATGCAGCCAACTGTTTTCCCCAGTATATGTTTTATATGTTTTTGAATTGCTTATGTTTAATTAGATACCTAAAGCCATATACATGCATGAACAGTTTCACCTAGTTATGGAGGTACCATAACCATAACACTGGAGGCACCAGTGTTATGACTTTACCACGACGGAGTGATAGCTCATGGCGTCCCTTCAGCTTTTGGCCATATTATTATTATTATCATGTGGGTCGTATGGGTGCATCCTAGTTTACATGTTTCAGAAGATTATTCAGGTGAATGTGGTGTGTGCCTTGCATCCTTCACAAGGAGCTGATCCCTCCTACCCAAAAAACTTATATTAATTAGAGGCAGCCCCTCTAATTGCATGACGAGGTCACCCCTCCAAGTATTCATGCACGTTGATATTTTCATGACCTATATTGGCTAATGGTAAACATGTTAAACAGATTTTATAAGATAAACATAAGGCATTTCAAACTATAAAACCAGTTTTCATAAGTTATGTCAGGTTATCCAGGACTTAGTTATTTTCGCTGCTATTAGTCTTATTTATGTTTCAGCCATTCATACTATGTCGTATATCCGTTCACTGAGCGTTATGCTCAGCCGTTACTTTCCTTTCTATGTCCCAAAACGGCAGGTACTCAAGGAGAGACTCGAGCATTTGGAGGACGTGCATAGGATGGAAGCTGCCATAGACTTCTTCTCCTTTTGCCTTCATATACTTATACTTGTTTAGCCTCTCATTTATTTCATTTACTTTATTTATGTTTTAGGCTTATGTTTGGGAACTGATGTTTGATTCCTGTTCTCCCTATAGTCATGTATGTTTTAGTACATATTACCTTGCATGATTTGATGACACGCCATAATTACGCATAACGGTCCACTTATCAAAGTGGGGTGCTACAATTATGGTATGAGAGCCCAAGGCTTCGAACTGTATGCTCTAAAACTTGACATGTGACTAGTGGGTAGTCACCAGGAGCTTCCTAAGCCAACGCTTGTTATTCCATGAATTGATGTTTTCAGCACATTGTTGTTTTAACCATGATGCTTTCAGCACCTTGATGTTTTAACCTTGATGTTTTCATCGATATTGTTTTACTAATATGGATGGACAACCGTCACTCATATTTAGTTATGTGTCATTGTTTCATGCAAGATGTTCCTCGTGAACTGTGGCTATGTGGACTGAACCCCAGTAGTTCATAATTAATCACATAAAAAATTTTCTGATAAGTTTTGAGACATGATTTTTACTTATTTATGTTTATGTATCATTGTTGCAGGAATTATGACTAAGTAACGGTTGGTACAGGACTGGCCCTATTTAGTCGCATGTGCTTTTATCGAAACTTTTAACTTTGGGACCGACCCATAGGCGTCCCCTCGCCATGTCTTTTGTTTTGGGACCGACCCATAGGCGTCCCCTCGCGCATATAAAGGTTTTTATAAACTGCATCATGTATTCATGCATAAATTTTTTCTCATGATTTAGTGGCATAAATTTTTTTTCATGTCCCCTCATAAGTAAATATGTTTTTATGTCAAGTATGTTTGCATACTGTCATGGTTAACTTCAGTTTCATGCTGATTATGTTATATACTCCTTCATGTTTCTTCATGATGACTTCGTCTTCACGTGATTATGTCTTACGTCTCTTTTGTTGTTTTTTCTTTCATGCAAGATACTGTTGGAATTCATGTAAATTCTGCTTTCATGATAGTCATGGTTGGTTTTCATTAATCATGCTTTCAGAAAAATCATCGTTGAAATTCGTTTAACCACACGTTAGCATTTCTCTATGCAACCAAAATGAGGTATAGACTGGCATTGCCAGGTTATCATGATGGTCTTTCTAACCGTTTAATCAGTTATTTCCCTTTAAGATCATGTCAGATGATCGACCCCATACTGATCATTTCATGTACATTCCATGTGTACTCCATGTACCGTATCCAATGTGCATATTCCACTTGCTGATATTCTACAAGATTGCTGATGCCGCTCATGACTTGGAGACGTTACTAAGGGTTGATGCTGCTGATTAGTTGGAGACGCTACGAGATGCTGATGATGTTCACAACCTGGAGATCTTACAAGACGAAGGCAAAGGCGTTAGATCAAAGCGATAGGACGAGAATATGCTTCACCACTAGACGATTTCCATCAATCATTGTCCCTAATTCTTAGTTACATGTCACACGTCATTCAGTTGTCGTTTCAGTCATATGAGTGAAGACCGGTACCAGCCGACCACTCAGCTGAATAGTTACATGAATCAGAGTCATGAGAATGACCGTCATGGAACTGGCAGACAAGACGATAGTAACCACTACTATGACAACAACTATACCAACAGTCGCAATCGATGTTCCGGCCACGGACGTGATCAGAAATACAAAGGATCAGCAGTCCAACCGACCCGCCAATTCTGGCATAATAATCTAATATTTGTAGTTCTATTTGTTTCACATCTCGAGACACATGTCAAGACATCAATCAAGACACATGTCTCACGTATACTTTCTGAAGACACATGTCAAGACACCAGTCAAGACACCAGTCAAGACACCAGTCAAGACACATGTCATGCTTATATTTCCCAAGACACAAGTCAAGACACATGACTCACGTCCAATCCTGTAACATCCCTAAGAAATTCAGGGTACCCCCCAAAGGGTATATCCATTTTGTGGTGCCATGTATTAATCAGGCCATGAGAATTCAGTACCATCAACGGCATATCAGTGAGATCTATCACATTTGTTCGATGACACTTTCATTTCTTGCACCCATAGTTCATATATTTATGACCATAAAGGACGCCATTCGTATCACCCATGTATACGAAGGTTTTCCTTCAGCCTAATGATAAGACCCAAGCTGCTAACGCATTTCCTCGGACAGATGCGAGTTGAATTTAATCCTAATTATGGACTACGACAGCACACCATGCTACGATTCATGATTATGTACAGTAATGTTCAGGCTCCTGAATACATTCAGCATGGTTTTCCATCAGGAAAACCTCAACAAATATCTATGCTTTACAAGCACGTGCTTTGTTAGCTATGGCTGCTAAAATTTTCTAGCTGTCAGTTAAGACACGACCACTGAAGTTCCTTTTACGCATAACCAGTCGATTATTCCAAAATCTTCCCATACATTCCAGAAGAACCTTCAAGGAGAAGGACAATACCATGAGATTATGTGTCGACTACCGTCGATTTAAACAAATTGCCATTCATAAACGTTATTCTCCTCCATGTATTAACGACATGTCCAATCGACTTTAGGGTGTTAAGCACTTTTCCAAGACCGGATTCATGATCATGCTGCCAACAGTGACGAGTGAAAGACCAGGACATTTCCATGACTGCTATTCGTACACGACTCGGTCATGCTAGATTCATGATTTGGTATTAGTCTCATAAATGCCCCAACAACATTATGGACTTAATAAATTGAGTTTCCATGAACTCGTAAACAAATTCATCAGTGTTTTCATAAGGACAATCTGATTTTCTCTAAGTCTAGAGAAGAGCAGGAAGACCATTTTTGCACTATGTTGCAAATTCTACGACAAGAGAAATTTTACCCTAAAAATTTTCAATATAAATTATGGTTGATTACAGTGACACGCTCTATTGCATGGATTCTCATGGTTAATCTTACAATGACTCAGATTATGTGTAAAGGTGAGAACCCTACACTACATTAGGTGTTCCAGAAAATCCTACGCTAAGAGAAGTCTAATTTCGGAGAGTCATAGTTTCGCAAACTTCTATGTATCAAGTTTCTACGAAGCGAGATACAGTTACGTTCATATTTAAGTACCTGACATACCAACAGGCTAAGATAGAACACCAACAGAATAGGATGTTTTTTTCCATCATCAGAAATTGTGAACAGAAATGGGACAAGATCTCCATGGATTTTGGTTACCAGAGTAGCACAAACTCAGAAGAAGCATGATGCTATCTGGGTTATTGTCAACAGTTTGATCAAGTCTGCAGAATCCTTACATCCACAAGGATTTCAGAGCCAGCAGGTTGATCGGACATGTTCCAGCCAAGGTTCATCCGATCACTTGGTAATCCGTCAGCTATCGGGCCAGACAAAGGTTTGCATTTGTTCTCCTTATTTACGTTCACGTTCTTGTTCTAATTTCACGATTTAATTTCACGCTCACGTTCATGATATTATTCACGTTCATGATCGTATCCAGGCTTACGATTTTAAGTTCATTTTTGTTCTGGGAAGTTTTGCAAGAACCTGAGAGACCAGGCTCAAGTCTAGTATAACTCTCTTTGATCAGACAGACGTTTCACGTCACATTCCACGTCACATTCCACGTCTCATCTTATAGCGTTTGGCGTTATCGCCGTTATATTCCATGTTCACGATATGTTTCACATGTCATGTTCATTCCATGTTCCTCATATCACGTTCACGATATGTTACACGTATCATTTATCACGATATGTTTGCGTATACTACACTCACCATGTCTCCACGTATCACGTTCAAAATTTTTCACGTATCACGTTCAAAATTTTTCACGTACTACGTTTCAGTCTGTCTCGCGCATCGTTGCTAATTATCAGTTAGGTTAGACTATTTGCATTGTAACGTTTCAGTCACCCTTGCACGTTCATTCTTATTCCCTCGATCAAATTCAAGGGATCTATCTTACGTTGACAACCAAGAACTTTTTCGTATTTTCAAGTCAAGGTCAGGAGAACCAAGATTTATCATTGTGTCAAGATCTTGTGGAGGAACCGTTCCGAGAGGGAAGCCACTTGGAAAAAGACGAGTCTATCCGGATTTTATCCTCTCATCCTTTCATAACACAGAAAGACTCCTTCAGTCACGTCACGTTCTATGTCCTTTGTAACCATGTCACGTTCCACGTTCCCTTCTACCATGTCACCTTCATATTCCGTTATCTTACATACCCTTCCAATTTGATTCGGGTATGTTTCTCTTTCAGTTTACGTTATCTATAATTCGGGGACGAATTATTCTTTTTAGGGGGGAAGAGTTGTAAAACCCGTATATTTTTACCATGAACAATACATTTATAATCGTACGTACAAGATTAGAACTTTATTTTTATACATGAATACGTTTCACGAATATTAATTACAAGAATTACGTACGTGTTATTACACGTTAATTATTACGTACGTGTGAATACACGATAATTATTAACTATGATGAATAATCACGAACATCTAACATGATTATCACGTATATTAAAATGACGTGACAAGTAATTACGTATATTAATTAAGTACGGTAAGTAATTACGTATGTTATGATGATTATTAATATACGACATGAGTTTACGTATAATAAGTAAAACTGCAAGATAATAAATCATGTCAGTTAAATCACGCGACACGAATATTTAAAGCGAACATTATTACGTATATAATATTTACGTTTTAACACGTATGAGAATAACTATGAGTAATTACGACCTTTTAAAAATAAAACACGAACACGCGTGAGAAATCACGACGTACGAGATTAAGACGTAAGGAGTTGGGCTTTACTTGTTGGACGGTTTATAAAAGAGGAAGGGAAATGGGCCAATGCCCATTGATTGAGACCAAGGCCGGTTAAAAAGAAAAAAGGACGGGGGAGTAGTTTTTATTTTTGGGACAACACAAAATCATACATAAAACCCTAAACAACAAAACAGCCGTCACATTTTTTTGTGAGCATCCCTGCCGTCGAGTGAAAGAAAAGAACCAAGGAAAACGGGGCTTAAGATTCAGGAGATCAAGATCGTTGATTCGAGTCTTGTTGTTCCTAAAACCCTAAAACGCAAGTAAGAAACCCTAATCTTGTTTTTATTTTTATTTTTCCTTCGTTAGTTGATCTAGCATCCGGGAAATTGATTGATAAACATGCTAATTACAAGCCTAAATTATGCGGGTAAATGAGGTTGCTGATTGGGTTTCGGATTTGCACACAAACCGAGAGTCCCAAACTCTCGGTCGCCTTTTGCTCCATCAGCCACAAGCCCCTGCTGCCAGCAGGAGTACGTTTTGGCTTGGTAGTGGCAACGACAGCCAAGCAGGCGGAAACCACTGGCTGCGGCCAGTGGTGTGTTTGTTCTGGTAGTGGGAACCGAGAGCTTATGCTCTCGATGGGAAATTATTGCAGGCAGGGGAAACCGGCTACTGCCGGTGGCAGTAGCATAACTGTCAGGGGTAACTGGCAGATTAAAGGGGTGTTTGGTTTTTGAGTTAAGACAGAGTTAAGGGACTGTTTGGATATGGGTTTAATAAACAGGATTAAGGGGCTGTTTGGTTCGGCTTATAGGTAAACACAACACGGGTTTCACAGGTTTTTCACGGGTTCGGTTTATGACACGTTTTAATAAAATAATACATGGATTCGGGTTATTATCTTTACAAGTTTAATTAGCTTTACATGCATTTTAATTTACAAGGTAATTGAATTAATTTAACATGACATATAATTAATTTAATTAAAAACATGGACTTAAGTTTATTATTATTGATTAATAATACATGATTTTAACCTAAGTATTTTATCATTTTATTTAGACTATATAATTAATTAATTATTAAAATCATGACTTATAATTAATTAATTTCCATGACTTAAGGTATATTAATTTATATATTAATACATGTTTTGACCTAAGTATTTTTAACCACTTTAATTTAATTAAATCATGGTTATATTTAATTAAATGCTATAACATATAGTTAACTAATGTACATGTTATAATTAATAAACTATACTATCAATCACATGACTTAGAATATTAATCAGTAAACACTTAAGCTTATTTTATTAGCTTTCCCGTTACTTTGAGTGATACTTTCTACAATGGTTTAACTTTTCATGATCGTGATATGATTAATGCAGCCGCCGGTGGCACATTTATGAAAAGAAGACCCGATGAGTGTAGAGAGCTTATAGAGAACATGACTACTCATCATAAAAATTGGGATTCATCCGCATCTTCAAGGAATAACCCGAGAGTCAATGTTTCTTCTACTTCTTCAAACCCTGATATGACCGAATTGACCCGCGCAATGGTCGAAATGAGCAAAAATATGCAACTCTTGGCTACAAATCAACAACAACAAGTTAAAGCTGTAGCAACTTCTTGTGAGATTTGCGGGGGTCCTCATTCATACACTGATTGTCCTTCTACTCATGACAATCCGGAAAACGTGTATGCGGCTCATGGTGCTTAAATCTATTTATGGAAACTTTCTATTTTTAGAAACTTATCTATTTTAAGCAGTAAATCTATTTTTGGAAACTTTCTATTTTTGGAAACTTTCTATTTTAGGAAACCTGCTATTTTTATAAAGTTACTTATGGTTACACAACAAGTATAATAATACAAGAAATACAAGTAATATTTAATCAGAATATCCAGAATACATCATAAACACAGTATAACATTAAAATCAGTAAAACAAGACATGAATATATAAAATAAGCTAAGACACGATATAAAATCAGTTACGTACTCAGTAATCAGAATACTTATACACGTATAATATTTATGTAGCATTAGTGAGATCGAAGTAGGACTCTAATCCGTTCGTCTTCTTCGTTCACTAGACTTAAGGTACGGATTCTCTGTCCTTTCAGTATGGACATTCTTCCTTATTGGGATTTCCCTTATGCAGCCAACTGTTTTCCCTAGTATATGTTTTATATGTTTTTGAATTGCTTATGTTTAATTAGATACCTAAAGCTATATACATGCATGACCAGTTTCACCTAGTTATGGAGGTACCATAACCATAACACTGGAGGCACCGGTGTTATGACTCCACCACGACGGAGTGATAGCTCGTGGCGTCCCTTCAACTTTTGGCCATATTATTATTATTATCATGTGGGGCGTATGGGTGTATCCTAGTTTACATGTTTCAGCAGATTATTCAGGTGAATGTGGTGTGTGCCTTGCATCCTTCACAAGGAGCTGATCCCTCCTACCCAAAAACTTATATTAATTAGAGGACCCCTCTAATTGCACGACGAGGTCACCCCTCCAGCACGTTGATATTTTCATGACCTATTTTGGCTAATGGTAAACATGTTAAACAGATTTTATAAGATAAACATAAGGCTTTTCAAACTATAAAACCAGTTATTATAAGTTATGTCTGGTTATCCAGGACTTAGTTATTTCCGCTGCTATTAGTCTTATTTATGTTTCAGCCATTCATACTATGTCGTATATCCGTACACTTAGCGTTATGCTCACCCGTTACTTTCCTTTCTATGTCCCAAAACGGCAGGTAATCAAGTACAGACTTGAGCATTTGGAGGACGTGCATAGGATGGAAGCTGCCATAGACTTCTTCTCCTTTTGCCTTCATATACTTATGCTTGTTTAGCCTCTCATTTATTTCATTTACTTTATTTATGTTTTGGGCTTATGTTTGGGAACCGATATTTGATTCCGATTTTCCGTATGGTCATGTATGTTTTGGTACATATTACCTTGCATGCTTTGATAACACGCCATAGTTACCTGTAACGGTCCACTTATCAAAGTGGGGTGCTATAGCTTGAGTATGATCGATCTTGAAAGATTTAGAATCTCGTGAGAAATTCTTGTAAAATTATCATACTTTCACACTACAGCAAGCCACAAAAGCACAATATTCACAGTATTTACATATTCACAAGTAAAATATGGAGTTGACCTGAGATAGTACGACCCATTTTAAATGGATCGTTCCATTAGCTTGTGGTGCGCTCCATATGGTCTTCCACCGACGAACCGTTCTAGACTTCTCATAAGACGTATTTCCCTTAGCTTTTCATCAATTTTCTTGATCATATAGTTGGCACTCTGCCGAAATCCCGGGTGCCAGTCTATAGTAACCTCTGGAAGAGTCTTGTTCTTGTTGAGATGCACCAACTTTTCCCAGATATGGTTAAGAGTCCCGTCACTGAATTTGTTGATCTCTGGAATTCTCATGAACTTTATTAGACCACGGCCATTCAAGTAGAAAATGCCGGGAGTCGGGTCAGCGGTGTTGGTGTATGGAGATTTATCTGTATGCCTCGGCAACACTTGAGTACGTGGTTTTGAAATATTTAGCTTCCTTTGATAACTTTCTACTCCAAGTTGCAGATCTTCAACTCTTTTCTTGATGACAATTCGACGTGAGTACATTCTAAGAGCTGAATTCAAGGCAATGATTTCTTTAGAGTTCAAATGTCTGAGCGCGTTGTGAGTAATCAAAATCAGCATATCTTCAATATCTTCGAGACGAAGAAGTGGAAAATCTCCTTCTTGGATAGTGTAGATATTATCATCTTCTCTTTTGATTCTGATCTCTGTCAAGTGTTGATAGCCAGTTTTGGGTTCAATCCTAACTCCTTGGATGCTTCTGATTCGGATTAGAGAAAAGACTTGAGAACCTGAGTTGTGCACACATGCATAGTTGTAGGCGCGTCGCACACGCTCATCCCAATATGAAGCACCCAGTTCGGCATATCGATCATATTCAGGATATACTTGCGGTACCAAGAGACGATTGACTTTTTCTTCTATCCAAGGTATCAAATCCCAAGTTGCAGCTTTTACCAATGTTAAGGAGGTCACATACTTATTTACTCCCTTGACCAAGTATTTGAGATCCTTGCTGACGAAGAATTCAAGTGCAATTTGATCATCATCTGCAGCTGTGGGGAGAGGAGGTTTTCCAGGTACATGAAGACCGTCCCTTTGAGTAGTTCTCAATGCTTTTAGAAGCTCATTAGCGTTTTACTCGTATTTCGTACTGCTGATCTTGGATTTAACACGAAGTTTGGGATCTTTGAGTCCCCTCACAACCATTGCTTGAGTTATGTTAGACCCATAGTTATACTCCAAGTATCTTGAAAAGTCTATTGGATTGCTTAGGAATTAGGAGAATTCAGCTTCATCAGCCTTTGTCAGTGGACGAAGTGCATCATCGTTTGAAACACAAGGCTGTACAGGTGCATTTTCATCTTCCTCGAGTGTATCTACCCATGCTGGTTCACTTGACTCTGGAACATCAAAAACTTGAGTAGATACAGGAACATCAACAACAGGTACGGCTACGGCTTCAGTTTCTGGTATGTCTTGGACTGGATCAGATGCTAAAAAATCCGGTACAGGTTGATCGGGTTTTGTCAGTTGTTGTTGCACTAAAGGTGTGGTAACAGAAGCAGCGGTAACTGGGGCAGATGTGACAGGGAAATATGTGGTTGCAGGAGCGGTTATGGCTGGAGTATATGATGAAGCTGTATTAGCATCTACATCATGAAACTTCTTAGTGCGTTTGCCTTGGCGGGGTGGAGGTGTCTTGGCTTTTGGAGTTGATTTATCCTTGGTAGCATCATTCTTGTGAGATTTGTCACATTTGGACTTGTCTTTATCAGACTTGTCTTCCTTATATCCATCCTTTTTCGCTGTATCACCGTCCCCTTCTTCTTCATCATCACCATTTTTGCCGTGACCATCACCATTATCATCACCATCACTTTGTTTATAACTACCGCCTTCGTCATTACTACCGTCTTCGTCATCACTACCTCCTTCGTCATCACTTCCTCCTTCGTCATCACTACCTTCTTCGTCATCACCATTGTCATCATCAGCATCATCGTCATCGTTGTCGGATTCGTCGTCCTCTTTCTCTTCATTTAGGATATTGTAAGGAACTATAGTACCATGTTTCTTGAATATTTCAGTATCTTCATCCATAGCCGTTTTAAGAGCCTTGTGAAGGTTCTTTTGAGCTTTGTGTTGGGTCCACTAGATGTGGATCTTGCAGCCTGTTAAGGATAGTGAACGACTTCTGTAATCACAAGTCTATTCACAGAGAGACTCTTAATGAAACACACAGTATAAGTGCGGAATACAAATACTATGAACAAGAAGAAACAGAATAACTAAATAACTTGATCCTTATTAAGGATTTCAACTATTAATATGAAATGAATAATGATGATGAAGGTGTGTCTAACCCTTCTGCCAATGGGTTAATTTTATACTACAAGGAAACCCTAATACTACATTAAACCAAAACGTGTAACTTCTGATATGCATATCCTTTCCTAACATATCTCATGTGTATCCTAACAAACTACTAAGAATAATAATGTTTGACTTTCTACTAGACCAGGAGCACGTATTGCTCATACTACTACTAGGACCAGGAGGAACTACATACCTCATAGCTTATCTATTACAAATATCTAATCCAGAGGTCCTGACAATCCTCCCCTAAACTTGAATTTGATTGGTTGAGTTTAAATTTCTTGGTAGATCTTGCAAAACAGCTTGAGGATTGAAACAGCAGCACAAACAGCAACAATAGAACCATCAGCATTGAAAACACAAAGACTGCTGCAACGATTAACACCGAGAATCTTTTTGAAAGCTTGAAATAGATCTGCACCTTGTTGAATCTTTACAGCAACATGAGCAGATTTGATGAGCCTTTACCAAGTAGCTGCTCGCTCTTGGGCTAGCTAGTCTTTGTGGTGGAATAAACATCACCCTGGGAGACTAGAACCCGGCCCAACTCTTAGAACGTAAATCAATGGTGAGTGGGGGTACCCTAATGATTTTGGGAAAATCATCACAGCTGTCAACGGATTTGATATGAGTCTTTACCAGAATCCATACCCTTCTGGACTAGCCAACTCTTAGCAATAAAGCATCGGTGAGCTGAAAACCCTATAGCTTTGAGCAAGCTATCACAGCTATCAACGGATTTGAGAGGAGTCTTTACCAAGAGCCGTACCCCCTTGGACTAGCCACTTTTCATTTTAGGACCAAGGCAAGTGAAAACCATCCAATTTTGGGTAAACTGGCAACCATCAACGGATTTGATAATCACACCAGAGCCGTACCCTCATGGTGTATCAACTCTTTCTTGTTTGTAAGACATTGTGAGTTGAGCACCATTTGTTGTGTGGACTAGGTCCAACACCAGTAGTACATCTCATGATAGCCCAAGTGTGAAAATGCCAAGTGGAAAATAGTTTCATGATGGAAAAGTATAAGCAGATATTATATGATTTACAAGTTTTGAAATTCCATCACATCGTAAAAGTATAAGCAGATATTATATAAAAGTATATTTGTTTTCCTTTTGGTTTTTTTAAACAAATAACTAAAGTAAAATGTGAGTCACCAATCACTGTACATATTGGTGAAAAGAACGTAGAAAGTATCAAAAGTAGAGTAGAAACAAACCAACACAAACCAATTACATACCAGAAGCAACAACCTTGTCTGCATGCAGCTGAGCCTGAATTCCCTCAACTAAGGTAGTAGCCATGGCAGACTCATTACCAAAAGGAGCATTAGAGACCACCAGGTGGCACTCCAGTGTTGATCCCAAACTCAGATCTTAAACCTTAATAGCTTGTTTAAGGGTTGTGATAGAAAGAATAAATTCAATCTAACACTAGAGAAACTTTGCAAGGCAAAGTAACTAAACAAGATGCGGAATATAGCGTTTAGCACAAGAACAAAATGATTAAAGCAAACGTTGAACTTTAATATATCAAAATATAGACGAATACCCAATAGTGGTATTAGGGTTACAATAACCTTAAAGTATGAAATGAAAGACAATAGATAAAGACACACATTGCATGATAACCTAATGAGTCCTTTTATAGGCACAAGGACTCACGTACAAGATCACTACTAACAAACTTGGAAAGTATTAAGGAGTAGTAACAGAAACGCGTAAAAAATCTATTCCAAGTTTATCTCTATCAGCAGGGCCCTTGACTTCAGCAGGGGAACCAATCCCCCATGCCTTTGTTATTTGGCAGGGGGAACTTACTCTAGCAGGGGGACAGATGACCAACTAGCAGGGGTAACAAATATACATAGATTTATTCCCAACAATCCTCCCCTAAACTTGTGCTTTCTCCTAAAGACAAGTTTCTGAATAAATACTAGTTGATGAGGGTGCTTACAAACTTTCTAGCCAAATATGACTATGCATCATCCTTGCCAGATTATAAGAAACAGGCGTTTTAGCATCTACAATCAAGTTAGCCTGTGCTAATTTCTGCAAGGTCTCCTGAGTGAAGGGATAATAACGATGATTGATCAAGTACAGACTTACTCCTTCCATTACTATCTCATAGACCCCAGAGTTGGTAGACAACTTCCAATACAACAAATTTCCTTTATTCACTGCATCAAATATAGGATCAAATAACTCATGCTCATACTTCCTATGCATGCACTCCCAGATCACCCAATCTTTCTCCACACCATCCATGGTAGGAGGTTTTGCAGCAAAAGACTTTTTCAAAATCTTCCACAGATCTTCTAAGTCCTCACTATCAAAGGTTTGAAACATGACATCTAGACTTAGAAATGTCTATGCTGTATTGTCAGCTCTTGTAAGCTTCTACCAAGTCCTCCCTTTGTGTTCATAAACATCATACTCTATTATAGCAAACTTCTTTCCAAGTTCACTAGGTGAGATATCATCATTTTCCTACAAAATTAGCTGTTTATCAATTTCTTCATTTGAAGGACGTTGAGACTCCTTAGTAACTATGCCAACTTTCTCCATTCTCTTGAGTCTTTTGGCTGCCCGTTGTGCATTGAGAACAGATCTCTCAATTGCTGGAAAACTTTCACCTGCTTGATGTCATACCCCTGCTTGTGATGATGCACCTGCTTAGGATAATGCACCTGCTTGTGTAGTTTCCAAAGTTGTTCCTTCAGCCTTTCTTTTCCTGGATTCCCTAGCTTTCTGTAACACTTCACTTTGTCTCCTAAGATACTCAGCTTCCTCAGGAGAGTTCATAGTCATAAAGTCTTCCACATTATATTCTCTTAAAACTGGTATGACTGCTCTTTTTATAGCCTCAAAACTCATATCTGCGAAATCCCCATCCTTCCACTTCTTATGTCTCTTGAGCAAAACTTTGTAGTGTTCAAGTCTCCCTTTCTCAGAACTCAAATATTTATCTCTCTAAATTTGATTTGCCCTCCTTTCCAGATATTCAGTTTGATATTTGTAAACAAGGAAAGTCAACTCATACCCGTCTTCTAAGGGAGCATTTATTAACTCCTTTTCCCATTGATCTAGAAACTCTTCAACATGAGGCACCCTGTCATCCAACTCCCTATGCATAATTTCAACCTGCTTGAGCATTTCTTTAGGCCTCATCTTTTGCATTCTCTGATCCTGCATATCAATCTCCTCTTGTTGTAGCTTGAGAGCTACCTGTGCATCATGTGCTTCTTGAGCCCTTTGCTGTTCAGGAGTTCTATGCTTGTATTTCCTCTTGGGCTGTTCAACCATGATCCTTTTTCCTTTGTCTTTTGGATCCACTGCTGGTGTTGGTTTAACTTTAGATGCAGGTTCTTTGATTGTAATTCCCTTATGAGCTGGTTGCCTTCTATTCTTTCCAGCAAAAGTTTGAGTAATAGGCTTAGCAGGGGAATGACTTACAGCAGCAGGATCAACAATAGCAGGGGAAACTTTTGAAGCAGGGTCTTCTTCTTGATTGCCCATAGTTAGCAATGTTTGAGAAATCTCTTTAGTTGCAGTCCCCTTATCACTTCCCTTATCAGCACTTCCTTTCTCAATCCCTTTCTCAGCACTTGCTATCTTTCCTTGTACACCACCAGGATATGAATAATACTGAGTAGACTCTTCTGTATTGGGAACTTCCTCCTCTTTGGAAGCATCCTCATCTGTGGATATGATAAGTCTGGGCTTTCTCCTCCCCTCAAGTGTGGCAAGTTTGGTTTCCAAGTTATTGATAACCAGACCTTGCTTTTTGACATTTTGTACAAGTTGTGTATTTTGCCTTTTTAAGCTCATGCACATTTTCGTCAATTCCAAAATGGTCATAGGTTTCATGCTGCTCTCAACCCTAGAAGGGGATTTCTCCCATTTTTGGATATCATTGAGTGAGGGAGAGGACTTACTGATGGTGTCACTATCCTGCTCACCCCTTGAGGATGAGACAGTAGTGGCAGCCAAACCCTTAGTTTGCTCCAAACTCTTGGAGGCTCTCCTCTCTGCTACTTGTGAAGATTCACCAGGCAAGGGAGACCTGGCAAACCTGGATTTAGATCACCTTTCATGTTGTAGATCAGAAGGGGGTAGAGTACCGGCAGGGTGTAGTTTCTTGGCAGGGGAATCAGAAGGTTTGTGTTTAGCTGTTTTTGTCTTGGCTTCTTCCTGTCTGATTTGTTTCATCATAATTGAAGTGAGTGGAATGGAACTGCCAGAAAATTGTGGGGATGGTGCAAGAAGTGTGGTGAACATTTTGGTAGTATGCTTGGTTGCTGAAAAGTAGTTTTTGTATGCGATTGGACCATGTTCACTCATATTCAGCAAAAGTTCTATAAACCTTGGGTACATACAAAGCTTTGAATTGCTTGAAACATTTTTAACCATTCCTTTGAAAATCATTTGAGAAAAACAATACTTCCTCCCTGTTGCTAAGCAAATCAGGGCAGAAGCCATCTCACTACCAAATTCATTGAAAGCAGTGGTTTTAGGTGACAAACATTGTAAAATTGTATGAATCAAATATTTCCAATGTGGGGCAAACTGACCTTTAGCAAACTTACATTTTTGGTCTTTAGAAATAGTATACCCCAATTTAACAAGACCCTCAAAGATGTCAGCCTCAGGTAGGTTGGTTATCCCATCCTCATCATCAAGAAGGAGGTTGTCTCTGATGGAGGCAAGTGAAATCACCTTGGGATGACCATCTACAGTGCTTTGAATTGTAACCTCTCCATTCACTGTTTTGGTCATGGATTTAGACCAAAACTGCTGAATGTGTGAGGTGTAAATCCTAGGGTTGATGAGAAGGGCCACTCTAAAATACGAGGATTTTAGAAAGGCCACAACATCAACAAACTCTGCTGGTTCATCATATAATAAAGCAATTTGATTATGATTAGCAGCAATTTTGAGAGGCATGGTAAAGGTTGAAAACGTTTTGAAGGTTTATAAAGGTGAGAGTTAGGTGGGATTTAGTTGAGGGAGAGAGATGGGCCTGCAGGTAAAGGGAATTAAGTTTTTATAGGCGAATTGAAGAGCTGTGATTAGACCAATTTTTCAAATTGCAAAAATATCAAAGATAAATCTTGATAAAAAAGTAATTTATTTGAAATAATAAAGAAAAGATTACCAATCAGCGAAGAAAGCTTTAGACAACTACCACGTGATTTTGTGATCTACTTTTAATCAATCGAGAACCATTTACCTTCTTCTCTTCTTACGATAATCAATCAGTAGCATATGGGACCACACCCACAAATAGCATGCGACCCATGTGAACATCTTTACTCCCAAGACAAATGAATAGATTCATTGCTTCACGTCAAGAATTTATATGCATCGAATCACCAATGTTCACGTATGCCTAGGGTTTTCACATAAACCCTAGATCTTCACAACAATGAACATAAACACGAAAACATCTTGATTATCCTAGATATCGAGAGCCACCCGCTCTGATACCACTTGTTGAATCCAAGAACTTTAGACTCAAACAGTAAAAACCGTTTTATCTAGGTTGATCATCATTCATATGATAACATAGCGAAATAAGAATAATGATCATGAATAAGATGTTTAACAAGACGAATAATTCCCAAAAGGTTTTGTATTAATCATTAACACAAATCACTCTAGGTGTGTATGCATTGAATCCCACACCTAGAGATCATAATAGCAGTAGGTTACATTTTGTATGTTGGAACTGATGAATAAAACCTACTTCTGGTGGTTCCTTTTATAGATTAAGGAAACCAGGAATACATGGAAACTAAATAAGATAATAATGACTAAATCAAAACAGAAATATTCATTCTTATCACTACTTTGACCAAATCTCCATATTTTATCATATATGGTGGGGAGAACTCCAGCAGTGGGAACTCCAACAGGGGAATCTTCAAGCAGTGGGATCTTGTACTAGCAGGGGGAACTCTCTTGTATTTTGTCCACCAGCTTGAAGTTTCTCCTAATACCATATTTGGTCCTTCTTGTTTCCATGGTGATTTGACTCATCAACTTTTGACCCAACAATCTTCCCCTAGTTGATGATGTCAAAACACTTCCCCTTAAGCATACAACATCAAAAGATCAACAGGCTGAACATTCTTTGTAGACAACTTCCCCTTTTTAACATGATCAAATAGGGGTCTTCTATGTGAACAACCTTGATTTTCAACTACTACTAACCAATATCATACATCAAACCCAAGTATTCTACTTTTCAAAATGCCCTCCTTGAAGCACATAGGCTATGGGTCCTAATAAAAAATGATTTTGAACAGTAGATACTCACATTAGTTGTAGCAATACCAATGAGTAGTAGCAAAAATCTTCACCTTGATGTCATATGTGAATGACTAACACTTTATCAAATGAGCTTCCCCTTAAAGTGTGCTAGTCATTTATGAATCTTCTAATTCAGTAGGCTATGTATAATGATCATGAAGAAAAATAATTATAAAAATCTTGATGCTGAAGTAGAATAACCCAACCTCGTGTTCCATGTCTTGTACTAACCATGTGACTTCGAAACTCACGGCTATAATGAGTAGGCCCCAAAACTCACGGTAATAATGAGTAGAAGCCTCATGATAAAATGAGTCGTCACCCCTGTAAATGAGACACATATAATAGCGAATACGAGCATAGAGCGTCTTAAGAATGATCTCGTACCCAACTACCTTTTTATCAAGTCTTTATCACAACTTAAAAACACCTACAAGTTATCTTCATGCCCTGCTAAGTAGAAGATATAATAGAATACCAATTCGCAAAAATCTACCTCAAACGTCAATATCATCACAAAAATTATTCTTCACAATCATGAAAATAAATCAAGCCTTTATACCATTATACCAGTTGCTGTGAATAACCAAACTCCAAGTCACTGCTGTCCCAAAACTCATATCTGACAGCAGGGGAACTTTCAAAACAGTGGGAATCCGTTAATGAAAGCAGGAGTAACTATTAAAGGCAGGGGGATTGCAGCAGGGGGAACGTTTAATGAAAGCAGGGGGAACTTTTTCAAAAGCAGGGGGAACTTTTAATGCCACTGTTTTTGTTATTAGTTGTGCCAAACCCATATTTAATGGGAATGAATTTATAACAGAGGGATAAATAACAAAAACAACGGCAATTAAAAGTGACCTACTATGAATAGTTTATCCCAACTATAAAAAAATGTTCACTGTCTTCATAAAAACAATATTTGATTGTCTTTACTGTACCACACCAACAGTAATCCATGTGACGCCTGGGACCACTGATGTATTAAACAAAGCTTTGGGAATATTGAAAACAATACTACCTTCACCCTACGTGACCAGTAAGGAACAAACAAGAATGGTATGATTGAAATTATCATGTCCCACTTTCTTTGTACGAACAGTACCCTTTCTGTGTGATCAACTGTGTATCATGGGACCACTTCTTGCTTTATCCGTGTGAACACAAAACATGGAACAATACTTTTATCAAATATCCCTGCATTAAACAAAAGCATAAACAACACTTACTGACTTTTACTTTTAAAACCATATAGCCCTTTTCTTAAGATTTGGCATTGCTCCCACGTCAAAGTTACCAACAATCGAATATATTAAATTACAATCAAATAGGAGTACTGTTGTCTTGTCACGTTATCAACACATTAAGTCAAAACATGTGACCACAGCTTTAGACAACTACCACGTGATTTTGTGATCTACTTTTAATCAATCGAGAACCATTTACCTTCTTCTCTTCTTACGATAATCAACCAGTAGCATATGGGACCACACCCACAGATAGCATGCGACCCATGTGAACATCTTTACTCCCAAGACAAATAAATAGATTCATTGCTTCACGTCAAGAATTTATATGCATCGAATCACCAATGTTCACGTATGCCTAGGGTTTTCACATAAACCCTAGATCTTCACAACAACGAACATAAACACGAAAACATCTTGATTATCTTAGATATCGAGAGCCACCCGCTCTGATACCACTTGTTGAATCCAAGAACTTTAGACTCAAACAGTAAAAACCGTTTTATCTAGGTTGATCATCATTCATATGATAACATAGCAGAATAAGAATAATGATCATGAATAAGATGTTTAACAAGACAAATAATTCCCAAAAGGTTTTGTATTAATCATTAACACAAATCACTCTAGGTGTGTATGCATTGAATCCCACACCTAGAGATCATAATAGCAGTAGGTTACATTTTGTGTGTTGGAACTGATGAATAAAACCTACTTCTGGTGGTTCCTTTTATAGATTAAGGAAACCAGGAATACATGGAAACTAAATAAGATAATAATGACTAAATCAAAACAGAAATATTCATTCTTATCACTACTTTGACCAAATCTCCATATTTTATCATATATGGTGGGGAGAACTCCAGTAGTGGGAACTCCAGTAGGGGAATCTTCAAGCAGTGGGATCTTGTACTAGCAGGGGGAACTCTCTTGTATTTTGTCCACCAGCTTGAAGTTTCTCCTAATACCATATTTGGTCCTTCTTGTTTCCATGGTGATTTGACTCATCAACTTTTGACCAAACATCCAGCATAGCTTCCATGGTAGCAATGGTCAACGAATACTCCACATCAACAAGCATAGACACAACAACACCAGACTCAAGTTCCAAAACATGTACACCACACCCAGCATACAACTTCCACCTCCTTACCACCCATCGAGGTTGTTCTTTCCATACACCAGCACGAGGAGAATCAGGGGGGAATCCAACATCAACTTCAAGTCTCCCCAAATTGTCAACCCATGCCAGTTAGGAAGCTCACTAGGAGACTTAGGAATCTCAGCATCAACCAACCCATACAGCAGCATAAGATCACGACGCTCCACCCACTACAATATATTTTGCAATCCAGAGACATATCAAGTGTAGCCATCACTAGTCATAATCTTATGAGTAAAAGTACCACGAGAAATAGGGGATGACCGAACCTCCCAAGCTACAATCAAGCCTTTGCCAAGGGGCAACTCAGTCTCACTATCAGAAGCAGCATCTATGAGATTAGCAGGATCCCTCTTCTCAAATGGGACAGTCTTACCACGACGAGCCTTCTTCTTCCTAATAGAACGGCGAGGGGTGGGGACACAAGAAGAGGATTCCTCCTTAACCTTGACATGGGCAGTAGCAGCAGCAACAAAAACAAAGTCATCAACAACCATAGGTTCAGAATTGGTTGTAGCTGTAGATGAAGTAGGGAATGGTGGAGGAACCAGTGTAGGTGTTGGAGCAAAAACAAGAGTAACATGTGTGGGATTAATAGCAGGAGTAGGAGTAGCTTCAGCAGTGGTGGTAGTATCAGTAATAGAATGAGTGGGATCAATCTTTGAAGAGGTGGTGGTGGGAACAGCAGTAGTAGGTGCACTAGTAGATGAAACTTCAGAAGTACCTTCTTGAACAACCGGCGAATAAGTGGGAGAAGCAGCAGGCATAGAAGTGTGGACAACACGAGGGGGTGGGCGATAGATAGCATGTTCAGGCACAGGTGTATCCCTACGCTTGATCATCTTGGTGTAAAGATCTTTAAGCTCATCAAAAGATAGCCTCCGCACCTTCTCCCATGTCCACCCAGTCTGATAATAAGCAGCCGATTGATTCTTCACATACTGCTGAATCAACCGTCTCTCCTCAACGCGCGACAATGGTCAGTTACGGCGTTGTTCGTGAAGTTGGGCAACAAGAGCTTCCTGTTGTTTTCGAATCAATGTCATTGCCTGTTGAACACAGTTACCTTGATTCAAATCCGCACCCAACAAATCGGAGAACTGAGAGTAGTTATAAGTGAGGATTGTAACCACATTCATCCAGTCATGATTATCCCAATGCATGGCATTGTGCCTTAACTTCTCACGTCTCTGTTGTTGTAGGGCTTCATCCTCAGCCGCAGCCGTTGAGGCAGCCGCAGCCTGATGGTCAAACTCTTCTTGCAATCTCTGAGCAACCTCTTCCCCCAATCTTTCTTCCTCTAATTGTCTGCTTCGCTTTTGGTAGGAGAGGGTGCATCAGTCATAGGGGCTTTACCCTTGGGATCATGAGAAGGACCATGAGTGGGAGATGAAGGACCGGCAGAATCATCATTCATTGGCATGGGGCCAACAACAGCAGTTGAAATGTGAGAAGAACTAGGAGGAGCAGGCAGGTCATCACTTGGCTTAACAGCAAACGTAGCCCTAACCAAAATAGTCAACCCATCCTCCTCAACATCTTCATCAGAATCAATGAGCACCACTTTCTTCCTGCGGCGCTTGAGCTGCGTCTCTAAGGATTTGACCCTATTCGCTAATGGGAGCACGAAATCCCTTGTGAGTTTGCGGTGTTGGTTGAGCTCATCCTCCAATGAAACAATCTTGGCATAGTACCTGTGCATAAGAGCAAGCAAAGATGTCAAAGTAACAGGTTCCTCAGCTTCCCCACCAAGAGGGCTCGGTTTAGGGGATGCATCATGGGGACCAGAAGCAAATGATGGGTCATCCGCATGAGAGCTAGAAGGCTTCTTAGCAGAATGTGGAGCTGGATTAGGAGGGGGAGAATCAGCAAATGAGGACTCATGTGGGCGAAAAGAAGGGTCAGCCTTTGAGGTAGATGGCATTTCTGCCACCACCTCTCTAACTGGCTCCTCAACCTCCATATGGGGCACACCATTAGCAGGGTTCTCCTCCTCCATAGGATCATCCACCAATGGAGGTTCATCCTCGGCTTGGCCAGCCGGAGGAACCACATTGGGACCCCCTTGGGCAAGGCCCAACATAGCATCAGTGAGAGGCCTCAAAGGACCCTTATAACCAAGTGCCATATTCGCATAAACTTTCTGAGAAAGCTTAGGAGGCACATATTCCTTTCTATTCCTAGGTAAGCACATATGAACCTACTTCAAAAACCTAGGGTACATCAAGAACTTCTTCCTAGAACCAGTGTCCCTAAGATTACTAATCATGCCATCAAACAGGTAACGAGAAAAGTTAAAAGTGCGACCCTGAGCAATACATGTCAAACCAGTAGCAAGGGGGATGGGAAACGCATCCCAACTTCCAGATTTTGGACTCAAACAGTGAATCCAAAAGTGAACCAACAGCTTCTATTGAGGGGCAAATCTATTTTCTAGAAGTTAAACTTTCCCTCATGATTATAACCTATGGCAGCCATACCATCCAACACCTCCGCATTGGGAAGAGAGATAATGCCATCTTCATCTTGGAGATGAAGGGCATACCTAATGGATGCCTTAGTCACCACATAGGAGCGACCATCTATAGTAGCATGGAGCTCTAATGGGCGACCCAAAACAACATGGGTGTTGGCGGTTGCCCAAAACTGACGGATGACAGTATCATACACAGTGGGCAAACAGTAAGAGCATACCTTATATTTAAAGCTTCAATGTATTTCAAGATGTCAGGAACTCGTCTCTTTTGGGACGTTCTTCAAGATAGGCCACCTTGTTATGATCGGGCTTGTACTGGAGTGATGCCATTGATGATGATTGAAACAGTGAAAGATGATTGATTGAAGAGGGTGGAGGGTAGGAGCATATGTGTGTGTGATTAAGTTTGATATTTGAGTCAAATGAGCCTTTTGACTATTAATAATGGTCTCAAAAACTGTTCATTGACCCCTAATTATGGGGGTTACCCTTTCCAAATTAAGTCATTAATGCTGAAGTAACCACTTTCCCTTTAACTCATAATTAGCGAATCCTAGTTACCAAAGATAAACAAAATATGTGCACAAGAAGTAACTGGCGTTGACTGAAAGTCAAAACGCGTAAAGGTCAACACTAGGAGCATCAAGTGGTCAACAAAAGTCAACGTAATGAACAGTGACCCAAAATTGATACTAGAAGCCAACCACAAGTGAAGAATAAGCGTTTGTACCCACTAGGAGCAGAAGACTACCACTAGGAGTAACCAAAATATTCCACTAGAAGTTTCACACACTGCGGATACCCATGAAAACTGTTGTTAGAAGCTACCATATGTAAGACTGTACAAGTAAATATGTACAATAAGCCTCCCCTTAGGCTTAGCCTCCCCTCAATCCTAGACCTTAAGGGTTGACCATACCAATGTGAACCACCAAGTGGTTGAACCTTGGACCATCAAATGCTTTAGTCAACAAATCAGCAACATTACGTATGAACTTTAAGAACCTGTATTATCTTCTTCTCATTGGCATCCCGTATAAAATGGTGTCTAATCTCGATATGCTTGGTTCGTTGATGAAAGACAGGATTCTTCACAATGCAGATAGTGCTTTGATTGTCGAAGAAAATTTTGGTGTTCATGAAGTTAAACCCATAATCCAGCATTTGATTTTGTATCCACAAGACTTGTCTACAGCAACTAGCAGCAGCTACGTATTCAGCTTCTGTTGAGGAGGTAGCTACTATGGTATGTTTCTTACATTGCCATGAGATAAGTCTTCGACCCAAAAACTAACAACCACCAGTAGTAGACTTCCTATCATTATTAGCACCTGCATAGTCACTATCACTATAGGCTTCAAGAACAAAAGGTGATTCCCTTGGATACCACAAGCCTAGCTTGGGTTGTGCCTTGATATACTTGAAGATTTTCTTAACTGCATTCAAGTTAGATACGGTTGGAGCCACCTGCTGTCTAGAACAAGCACTTACTACAAACATAATGTCCGGACGTGATGCAGTCAAATACATGAGTGAGCCAATCATTGACCTGTACATGTGAACATTTACCGGAGGATCTGGCTCATTCTTGAGTTTGACTTTAGTGACTTCATAAGGTGTTGCTGTTGGTCTAAGAGGTTCCACATCAAACTTCTGAATGATCTCGTGAACATACGTGTCTTAACTAATAAAGATACCATCCGACTGCTGCTTGACTTGTAGACCAAGGAAAAATGTGAGTTCTCCCATGGCACTCATCTGAAATTCGCCTTTCATTAGATGTTCAAACTCATCACACCATTCCTTCCTAGTAGAACCGAAGATAATATCATCCACATATACTTGAACCAGGATGATGTCTTTGGCATTCCTTTTAAGGAACAATGTTTTGTTAATAGTGCTTCTTCTGTAGCCGTGTTTCAACAAGAAAGTGGGCAGACGCTCATACCAAGCTCTAGGAGCCTGATGTAGTCCATAAAGAGATTGACCACCTTGTAGACTTTCTTGGGATGAAGTGGATCCAGAAAGCCCTTAGGTTGAGTGGCATAAACTTCCTCGTCAATCTTTCCATATAGAAACGCACTCTTGACATCCATCTGAAAAACCGTAAAGCCAAAATAAGAAGCAAAAGCCAAAAATAGACGAATGGCCTCAATCCTAGCAACAGGAGCAAAGACTTCAACATAGTCAATTCCTTCTAGTTGTGTGTGACCTTGTGCGACCAGCCTAGCCTTATTTCTCACCACAATACCCCTTGCATCTTTCTTGTTTTTGAGAATCCATTTGGTACCAAATTGCTGTCTTTCCATCTGGTAAGTCAACTAAGATCCAAACATTCTGAAACAAGAACTGCTGCATCTCCTCCTACATAGCCTCAACCCAACTTTGATCCTAAAGAGCATGTAGACTGACCTAGGTTCCACCTATGAAAGAAAACAAGCAAACAAACAGTGAAGAAAGTCTGTGTGATTATTACGCTTTTGGTCTTCAATGTAGCTCACAAGAGCATGATGACCAGATGTTGCTTTCTTATGCATGCGGCGAGTCTTGACAGTAGAACCAGGATCTCCTATGATTTGAGTAGTAGGATGGTCTTTATTGACCTACTGAACAGGAGTAGGAGCTACATCCACTTCTGATGCCAAGTTATTAAGATCCCCAACAATGTCATCATCAAATGAAGCAGAGTCGAAAATGCCATCTATTGGTTGCTTATGAATATCATCCAGCTTAGTAGAAGTCTTCTTTTGATAGTTTCCCAAGTCAGAAGGACAAGAGAACCTAGTTGTGGAAGCAGGATCACTAACCGAACTACCAATAGGTGTTAATCTTGCACTAGGAGTAACACTAGGATCACTAGGAGTAACTGGTACAACATGAGTACTCAAGGGAAACTCAAAGCCTCCTTGAGTAGCTACTGTAGTAGCATCTTGTTGTTGCTTGAGCAGTGTGTCAAGAGCTCCTTGTGAGTCCACAATGTCTGATGAAGAAGCATCAATAGGAGTAGCATTGGTGTTGGGAGAGACTATGGTGGAATACGATGGTACAACAAAAATGTCATCATCCTCATCTGAGTCTGAAAAGCTAGAAGTAGCACCTGCACTAGAAGTTGCAAACACTTGTGGACCTGCATCTTGGTTAGTTTTGAAACGAAAATATCCCAATGAGTCACTAAGATAATCAAGATCAAAATACCATTCAGGACCTTTGCCTTGGATGTTTGTCTTCTCCTCAAAGTACCCGAGATTTATAGTTTCCATGACACGCTTGGCATGGAGATTATAAACGCGATAAGCTCTTGAGTGAGCTGAATATCCCACAATGTAGCCTTCATCTGCCTTGCCACCAAATTTCCCCAAATAGTCACTAGTATTCAGAATGGTGACAGGACAGCCAAATGGCTTCAAATGAGCAATGCTTGGGACTTTGGCTGTGAGTAGCTCATAGGGAGTCTTCTTATGAGGATTGGTAATGGAAACCCTATTCAACACATAACTTGCATTGTTGACAGCTTCGGTCCAAAACATAGTTGGAAGCTTGGAATCTGCAAGCATAGTTCTTGCAGCTTCGATAAGAGTCTTGTTCTTCCTTTCTGCAACACCAATCTATTGAGGAGTCCTGTAACACTATAATCTCTTTTGATACCTTTGGAGTTACAAAGTGCTATGAGGTCTACATTTTTTAATTCTGTTCCATTGTCACATTGGATACCTTTCACCTTCTTGGATAGCTGATTCTCAATAAGTGTAATGAAGTCTTTGAGAATGGAGTAGGTCTCACTTTTAGCAGCCAGAAAGAAAACCCACGTGAACCTGCTATACCTATCAGTTACCACAAGACAGTATTGTTTATGGTCAATGCTCCTAATGGAGGTAGGACCAAACAAATCCATGTGTAGTAGCTGCAATGGTTCAGTTATGAGGTTGAGAGCAGTAATGGCCTTGAAAGATGCTTTGTGTTGTTTACCTTTGCTGCACACAAGGTAGTTGATGTCATTTCTGAAAGTTTTGGGAGGTAAACCAGAGACCAAGTTCATATTCGCCAGTTTGTGAATGGTCTTGAAGTTTACATGTCCCATCCTTCGGTGCCATTTGGTGGCTTCATCTTCTGATGCTTTGGCAACCAAACAAGCTAGTTGAACAGTAGGATTAACTTCATTCAGCTTGATGCTATAGAGGCTATGTCTTCTAGGGATTTTGAGTAGAACTTGGAAGTCATCCGGTAGCTTAAAGTCTTTGGATAACACCAGTGCTTCAGTATCCGTAAAGAGGACAAACTGCTTCTTGTCACAAATATGAGAGACAGAGATCAAGTTGAATTTTTGAAGTGCTTCCATATAGTAAACCTGCTCAAAGTTAAGGTTAGCTGTCTGAATAGTTCCTTTTCCAGAGATCCTTCCTTCACCACCTCTGAAGTATACCTTTCCGCCTTGAAATGGTACAAAGTTAGATAAAAGTCCTTTATTTCCTGTCATGCTCCTAGAGCATCCACTATCTACTATTCCAAGAGTTGGATCTTGGTATGGAGTAATCTACAACAACAGAAAAGTCATATGCAAAAGTTAGTGTCTTAAGGGGACCCAGACCTTTTCAGGCTTGAGTCTGCATTGTGAATCTTTAGTAGATAGCCAAGAAGATTGATGAGATCCATGTTGTTCTTAGGTTGCCTGTTCATCACATGGGTGTTATTTTGTGACTAAGAACAACCTGCTGAGGGCTTAATAGCAGGACCCAAATGTTCCAACCCAAAATGCATTTGGTCTGAATTAAAAGCATAATTTTGATTAAAGTTCTGCAAATAGTTGTTGGTTGGTCTATTATGGGCATAAGCATTGCTTCTCTAAAGATTAGAAGCTGAAGGAGAGGTCCTTCTAGAAGAAGAATAAGATTGGGCACATAGGTTTAATCTTCTAGAAGAAAAGGAGCAACTCCTGGAGGACCAGGAGCAGGATAAGCTTGATAACCAGAAGGCGGTTGATCATAAAAATCACAATCCTTAATCAAATGAAATTTACTACCACAAACAAAGCATGTTTTAAAAGACCTTTTATTCAAATGACATTGTTTCAAACTGCTAAACTTATTACAAACAATTCTAGGAGAATCAACATTCCAAGAACTAGAAACAGTGGAAGCAGAAGCAACTCTCTCATCACTCATCCTAGCACTAGTAGCAGCAGGGTCATTTGTCTTGGGACTTGAAGGTCTTGATTCTTCACTTGAACCACAGGATGCATAGTCACTGGCCTTGTCACTGAAAGTACAAGAGACAAAGTCATTAGTATTAGTAGAGCTTTTTGGAGACTCATGCATCTGTGGTCCATCCAAGTCAGTATGCCTAGATATGGGCATAAAAGTTCCTGTAAGAGGTGGAGGAACAGCATGCATTGTTGCAGCTGGTTTAAACCTATTGTAACTAGATTTTCCCTCCTCCTCCTTGTCAGGATCAAAGACACTTGAAAAAGATAAATCAAATACATCTTATGAATCAATATATTTATCAAAGCTTAATCCTCTCTTAGTCCTACCAGACATACTGTTGGGTCAAAAAGTTGATGTGGTAGAAACTCAAAAACAAAGAAAACATGAAGACATTTGTTGAAGCATTGACAAGAGCAAATCAGGCGTCGTCAAGAGCAAATCAAGCGTTGACAGAAGTCAACATTGACAAGCATTGTCACATGCAATCCAAGCATTGACAGAAACGTAGACAAGTGTTGTTGGAAGCTTCTATTTGGATAAGTATGAAGAATATATTCTGTATAAGTTTATTTGAATAGAAGATTTACATGTTTATTTGATATTATCTCTTGTAAACCCTAATCCTTACACTATAAAAGGAACCAAGGATATTAGGTTTATTCATAACTTTCATATACAATGTAAACCTAAAGCGTGTGTCGACTAGGTGTGGGATTCAATGTACACACACCTAGTGGTTGTTTGTTATTAATATAATGAGCAACCCATTTGTTTTAATTTATGTTTTGTGCCTAAACACCTTGTTAATGTGTCGTGTTCTAATTCCGCTTTGATTATCTAATCATATGAACATGATGCATTCCTAGTAGCTAAAAGATCGAGGAAACCAAGGTTTCCACACATACTACTATCTATTAACTTTGAAAGATTCTTGGGTGCTTTTTGCCATTTTTCAAATCGTAAAAGTGTAGCATCCAATTTTTCTTGCATGTCTTGCTTAGCCTTAATACTTTCATTGTTAAGTTTTTCAGTATATGTAAGCATGTTAGTGGTGTTTTCTAAATCAATGCTTAAAATTCTAATCTTATCCTCATATTCACGTTGAGTATCTTGAAGCCACTTCTTTTGTTGTTCCAAAGTTTTTAGAGAACTCTTATAAGCTTGAACTTCTAAAAAGTATTTGTCATTTTGTTCATTTAGTTCATTGTATTGAGTCAAGAGTTCTAAATATTTATCATGACAACCAAGAAGGCAATTTTGTACCTGAGGCGAGATTCCCATAAGAGCAAATTCTTCTGCTTCCTTTGCATCAGATAGGTGCCCAGAAATCATAGCAAACACATCAGTAGAAGCTTCAGCTGATTCCAAGGTAGCAGTCTGATGATCATTCCAGTTACCATGGAGTCAACGGACACCAAAGCTTTCTTTTCATCCTTGAGCTCTTGAACCTTGAAGGCTGAATACATGTTCTTCTCCTGGTCATTTTTGTTAGGGCATTCCCTAGCAAAATGTCCTTGCTGCTGGCAGTTATAGCATCTGACCTTGCTTCTATCGAACCTGGCTGGCTCTCTTGGGTTGTAGTTGAATTTTCGACCGGCTTTCTTTTCAAACTTATGAACCCGGAGAGTAAGCATAGACATCTGCCATTTTAGATCCATTTCATCCAAGTCAAGTTTATCAACCTGTTTGAAATCATCAAAAGCAAGCTGCTGTTGTGGATCAACATCAGCAACAAAAGAGTGAAGAACAGCTTCTACCATGCTACCAGTCTTGGCTTTTGATTTAGGAGTAGAAGTATGTTGAGATGACAAAGTATAGCTTGGGCTAGTGGAATAAGACATTGGACTAGATCCCATGGAACTCACAAAAGCAGAGTTAGCAGGAGTAGGAAAGGAATCACTTGAGTATCCTCTCACGTGAGACTCAAAGGTTTTGAGTTTATAAAACAAGTCATTGATTGTAGTCCTTTTACACACCTTTGCTTTAGGAAAAACAAAAGGGGTAAAATAGGGAAAGTATTAAATACGACGGTTTAGGAAAACCGTGTACAAATGACCCTAATGAAGTGAGAGTTCGTTTCCTAAGGAGGTATATGTGTGTGAATAATTTGTAATTGATTTGAGATTAATATTGGATAGAAGGGGATGAGAAAAGAGAATGACGAAGACGTGAAACTAATTACTACTACGACTAAACGTAAAACCGTAAAAATGGCTAAAATAAAAATTAATTCTAAAAAAATTCCCAAATATTTACCAAAAATCAAAATAAATAAACAAAGAGTTTACCAATGATCAAAACTTTTTCAAACCTTTTAATTAATTCAATGTTTAATTTTTAAATGCTAATTAAAGCCCTAAAAATCAAATTAATTATCAAAAAGCCCAAATAAAGATTTTTCAATTGGTAAACCTCTAAAATGACCTAAAAAGATTAAAAACTATTTTTATAAATTTTTAAACTAAGAAAAACTATTTAAAATGATTTAAAAACTATTAAAACTTAAAATAATTATAAAAATTAATCTAAAGATGATAAAATTAATCTAAGAGTTGCAAAAATCCTATTTTAATGTATTTAAGCTAAGAAAAATATAAAAAGTGCAAAAATGTGAAATTTGAACAATAATAATAAAATTATATTAAAATAATATTAAAAATCCGAAAATTATAAAAAATTCTAAAAACTTGCAAACTAGTTTATTTTAACCTAAATAATCAGAAAATGAAAGTGAAATGAATAAATTACCCCTATTGGGCCCCCAAATGGGCTAAAAGCAAATTCAGTCAACCTTAATGGGCTTTTTAGCCCAAAAAGTCAAAATAAGCCCTAATGACTTGGAAAGCCCTATCTGACTCAAAATTCAATTCTAAACACAAAACTCTGAAGGCCCAAAAGCTAAAAATAAGCTTATCACAGCTTAATGAACACACAGCTTATTCTTATTGGGCCAATAAGCCCATTAAGCAATAAGCCAATGCCATAAGCTCTAATTTGACACACAACCTTGTTTTGGGATACTAAAGAGATCTGTAAAAAGAAATTCTAAAAAATCACACTCAATAAGCCAGAAATAAGCAAAATGGAAATTCACTAAACGACAAAATAGTCGGGTTAGAGTTCTAGGGCGTTTCAGAAGCTCTGGTTTGTTGCAAAAGCTCACAAATAGCTTAACTAAGAATAATCAAACAAGAAAATCACAAAAAGCCAAGTAGAATAAGCTGTATGAACCAATAAGTTGGCTGAAAAAGCCAAATAAGCTAGTTTTCTAGCAAAAGCTTAACCAAAAGACTTGTAACCTTCCAGACTTGTTATTAAGCTAAGAAAAATGATTTCTATTACAAAAGCCAAGTTGTTGCATGTACCAATAAGCAAAACAGATTCAATAAGCTTGTTGACCAAGTTTGACCCTAAGTCAAACGCTGACAAGAGTAATTCAAACCCTGACAAGTACAATTTTGGGCGTTGACAGACTTAATGAAGTGTTAAAACTTTGTTTTCAACCTGCTAGTCAAGGCTTGAGTACAAACCTTGTGAATCAAGATCTACCAGTTGGGTAGACTTGATGAGTTTTGGCACAAATAAGCTAATAAGCCAGTGAGCTTATAAGCCAGTAACAAAGCAACCCAAATAGCCAAATATCCTCACAAGCAGCACATAAACACGATCCAAGCAATAAAACAATAAGGCATACACAATGATTACAAATGCAAGCACAAAATGAGGTGGTCACTTTGCTGATGCAAATGACCACTTCAGCCAACTTTGATAAGCTATAGAACACACAATAAGCTACCAAATTCAACAACCAGATAACCGATAGATAGCCTATCACCTAAACTATTCCCAAACCTGATTTCAGACCTTGGATCCAACAAACAAAGAAGTTATTGGATCTGATATGTTTGACCAATTTCAAAACACCTTTTGTCAGATTTTTGCAAAACTTCAAATCTCTTTTCCAAACTTTCAGAAACTTAACCAATGACTAAAACTTGTATATTATGACTTGTTTAGACTTCCCAAACCCTAAGAACCAAGGGCACAAGGCCACAAGGCCTTATGAACCAGTAATCCCAAACAATCCTTTAATAAGCACTTTTCAAACAAACTTCTTAATCCTTCAAACTACCTACTGATTTTAATGATCAAATAGCTACACTAGGTGACAACTAACAGATACCAACCATAAAACATAAAGCACAAACACAAAATCACCAAATCAGATAGCAAAACATAAAACAGATCATAACATGTGATTTTTTAGAGGAATCTTAACAAGAGCTTATACCTGTCCTCCACAACATCCTAGGAGGACCAGCAATGCTCCTTGGACCTTGTTCAACAACTAGAACAAGACCAAGGTACTTCAACAAGAAAGATGAATGACTGCCTTGGTTGATGTTTCAAAGTAAAAACTCAAGGGCTTGATTTCTTCAACACAATGAACAAACAGCCCAACCAAATTCTCCAATCCCTTCACAAGCTTGGTGTCAACAAGCTTGTAAGAGCTTATAGCTTTTGGTCAAGGATTAGTACAACAAAAATAGCAAAATTAGAAACCACTTTTCAAGATTTTTTTCAAACTTGAAAACCTTACCAAACATAAACATCCTTGAACCACAAGTTTCAAGCACACTTATAACATATAATGGAACTCAGAATTACCCTTAAACAACACCAACTTTCAAAATCACAAAAAGGAATTACAATTTTCTCAAAATACCAACTTTTATAAAATTTAAAAAGGAATTACAATGTTTAAAAGGTAAAACTGGAACAAGGGACTCTCACAAGTTGAGGTCTCCTTATATAGGACTAATCGACTATTCTAGAAAGCTGAAAATACATGAAAAACCCTAGATGTGAAATCTCAAAATTTCCCTTGAGTGCTTGATGCCGTTTGATGTTGGTGAGCTGTCCAAATGTATCAGGGACGTTTATTTTAGCTTTGGAGTTAAGCTATGAGTCTAAGCTGTTGATTTTGACACGTCAGATTCCTTGGAGAGAAAGTTGTGTTTTCATTGGTGGACGAGAGTGAGTGTGGGGTCACTTGGGTAGTGGGATTGAGGGTTTTGTGTGTGGGTTATGTTTCTGGGCGTGTGAATCAAGTGTGGGAATGGGTAATTGCAATTTACCCTTTGTTTAAGTGAGAGGAGTTACTGGGTTCTTGATGGTAAACAGTAACTTGTTTTGATCTAAAATTGGGGGAAAGGTAAGTGTTTGGCGCAATTTGTGTTTGAAAGTTTCAGTTGTACACCTTTGGCCCTTAGTCTTTGGAAAACAATGAATAACAAGTTTATTTTTCAAGCAAACCCGTTTTCCTTTGTAATCTAAGTTTCTGATTTCATACATTGGCCACAAAAAGTTTCAAAACAAGGTTTTAGGGCTTTTACAAGTTTAGGCTATTTACAACTTTAGTCCTTTTGATATTCAATCCATTTTTAAAGGACTAGAAGTGTAATTTTCTTGATCTTCAAGTGTCTTCTTTGATCTTTGACTTCATGAGGGACCATAATTGGTAATTTAGAATTGTTGAGGGACTAAACTTGCCATTTCTTCAAAGTTGAAGGACCATTTTGCAATTTTGACAAATTTAAGAGACCAAACTTGTAATTATGAATATACAAGGGTTTTAAGTGTCATTTCTTCATAATTTAAGGATCAATCTTGTACATCTTCAAGTCTTCAAGGGTTAATCTTGGATAAATCATGAACTAGGGCCCGGTTCTTTGTACGGCTTCATTCCTCATGTTCGTTTTTCCTTGTTTCTTGTGATCTTTTGTCTTTTTCACGATATCCATACCTAAAACACACAAGTAAACAAATACAAGCATATATATGGTATTTTATGACATTTTAATGCATTTAAAGCCCGAAAAGAACGATGAGATCATGTATAAATGCCATCTCATCACTCCCCCATACTAAGCCATTGCCGTGCCCTCACGCAATGCTAGAATAAAGTATCTAAGCATCACCAAAATTCAATTTTATTACCCTTTTTGAAAAGTAAAAGACTTGCATCAATACTACGAAGATGTGTAAAGACATAATGCATGATTTTCATCACAAATGTGACTTTTAGGGTTAATGAATAGAAACAAGTAAATGTCCCAAAGAGTAAATTTCATCCTCCTTGATTGTCATACATTCCATGCTAAGTGCAAAAACAAGATCATTGTTGGTACAAGTCACAATGCTAACACTACTCATACGTCCAAATTGTGTAATACTTTTTCTCCCCGCAATCCTAGTTATTATAAAAGGAAATGGGTTACTAGCAGTTTTTAACTACTTGTCATGGATCACAAGTGATTCATATTGACTAATTTGAGTATTTATTAGTCCGAAAGCAAAGTATCATGATTTAATCGATAGTTAGCCGAAGGACAAAATCTTTTAAAACGGCTTCTCGTGTATCTCCTTAAGTTCATATCTTGGCATAACTCGTTTCACGATTTGAGACCTTTCTCAGACCGATATTTGGCATGTACTTCATACTTCAAATCTTGGGAAGACGTTCTTGATATTATGGTCTTCTCTTCATATTTTGGAATTTCTTCACTTGACGTTATTGAGAGATTCTTCATATTTGGACCACGACTTCATCATTTTTATTCAATCTCTATTTTGGACTTTTATATACAACGACCCGCCTCCTTTTCGGACTTGGATATATTTATCCTCATACCTTGTTAGGGTCTTTTTGGATAGACTTTCTCTATGATCTTTAGGGGAGTAATTGCTTTTCGTCGTGTGTCTCGATCCTTCATATTGATTTAGGAATAATGATACTTCACATCATCTTGGATCTTTAGCGACAAAATAGAGCTCCTCATGCCTTGTTAGGGCCTTTTTGGATCTTCACCAATCTTCGCGTCCCGCTTCAATAAGTTATGCCTTGGCTATGAACTCTATTCAACCCCGAGCAACTTTTAAACGATCTTGGGCTAGAAGCTAAGTAACCTTTCAAATCGTACGACCTTACTTATTGCAATTATTTTTATTCCTAATGCATTGATCTTATGGGAAAAAAAAGCCACAATTAAAAACATATGAGTTTTTTAAAGAACATTTTCATGTTCTACGTTTAGCATGATCACTTGTCTAACTCTATCACTTCTCGTTCTTCACTATATAAAGACCTCTAATTAAAGAGACTCGTGAATACTTAGCCATACAAGTCAAAATTAAGCCAAATTTGGATTAGCTTTCATTAAGACTATATCAAATCAAAGTTTTGGGTTTTCAATCCACATATAGGATCTTGCACTTTCTTGGACTTTTTCAAGTTTAGAGAATGCATTTTATAGTTCCCTTGATAAGTGACTTTCTAGGATCAATTATAGGAACTTACGAAAAGTTCTTGTTCTTAACCCGAATGAGCTAAGACTTTCGCGTTTTAAAGTTCCCTATATAAAAGTTTAGCAAAACTTGAATTGAGCGGGTTAAGGAATGTGAAGGGCTCCAAATGCCCATCAAGTCAAAAATTAGCTCTTATTCTACCCATCGGAAAATACACATTCGTGTCTTAAAAACACTTATTAAAACTAAGAAAAATTTTAAATTTTGCCATTTTTAGCCTTATTAGCAACAAAACAAAACATCGAAAGTTGGAAAATGTGAGGGTGTAGCAAAGCAAGTATCTATTCACCCCCCCATACTAAAAGTAAACATTGTCCTCAATGTTTCGAGTCTAAAGGTGGAGCACCCCCATACTAGAGACGAAGAGTTGAATGCTTAGGATCTAGCATGGAAAGGGTGATCAACAATATATCTAAAGCCGTTTATTAAGTATGCTAAAAGATAATTGTTAGAACAATAAAGGATATGTCATGGATTCGTGAAAAAATTCTTCAAGCAAACGATGGAGGCTCACGTAAACGAACACGAGAGTCTTCAATCGTAGATGATGATGATCTAGATAACACAATCACAAACAACCACGAGACAATGAGTTGGAAGGGCACAAATCCCCTCTTATTATTTATTTGAAAGCATAAAAGGATAAGCATGGGATCTCCCCCACGAGGCACCTCGTTTTTTATTACCGAGTCATGAGCTCGACTCGATCCCCTCAAAATGTGAACATTTAGGGAAAATCATGGTATGGTCAATTTTTGATGGGGCTTACATGATAAACAAGGCCCAAAAATCAACCGGTATTAAGGACAAAGTCCTTTAATGATACAAAATATCGGGATCGAAGATGGCGTCTTCGTTTTCATTGGATAAACAATTCAACGCCACTTCCACACGTGCCATAAACTCAAAGAATTTGAAGAAAAGAGATGAGAAGTAGAAGGGTGGGACAATTGGTAAGACAAACTTTTGAGCTACTCGAGGTAGACTCGCACCAAGCAAATAGATATAGTTTCCATTTATTGCATCGGTGGAAGACCGAGATTTCCATTTATAATAGATTCCGGGATTGAATATCTACTCCCCGGTGGACAAGGATGAGGGAACATAAGGGGCTTCCCCCATACTAAAACCACACAAAGCATCGTCGAAAGGAGTAGACGAGCTTGTAGCACTCAAAACACGTGGTGATGACGGAGTTAGATTTGTAGAAAAATCAATTAAATCACATTTAAAATCTTTTCCTTTTTTACCTTTTAAACTCTCCTTTTGAAAACTCTTTTTGATTATGTCGAAAATATTTGGTGTTTCTAAGACGATGTTAGTCACACTAAAAATTCTCACATTTGAAAACTGTTTTGGTTTTGGTGGTGGTAAGTTCTCAAAACGTTTATCGACAAAGAAAACCTCCCCATCGGGGTCTACATATTCGTCATCCGAAATATCTTCCATAGAAACCGGCGACTTATCAACACTTTTCAAGAATGAATGTTCGAGGTGAGGCGAAGGATTTTTCGATTCAAGTATTGACGGTTTCTTCTTTGTAGGATTTACACTCATAACCTCCACCGGCGGAGGAAATGGTAAATTGTTTTTGGCGACATTTCCTAAAACTCTTGGTGAAAATTCTTTGCAAACGACATTGGTTGAATCACCATGGTTTAAAGTTGCAATAGAATAGACATGAGAAAGATTGGAGTTTTGTGTTACATTGATGACAAGTTCTTCCTCATTGAAACGAAGGGTGATTTTTCGAGCATGAACATCAATAAGTGCTCTTGATGTATCCAAAAATGAACGACCCAAAATGAGAGGAACTTTTCGATCGATAGGAATGTCTACAACGATAAAGTCAACGGGATAGTAAAACTTTCCGACTTTAACGAAAACGTCCTCGACTACTCCACATGCTAAAATCGTAGAATGATCGGCCATCTCTATAGACATGTTCGAAGGAGTAAGAGCCGGAAGCGAAAGCGATTTGAAAATCTCAAGAGGCATTAAATTAATACTAGCACCAAGATCGGCCAAGGCGTAGCATTCCTACATATCTTGAATTGCACACGGAATCAAAAATTTACCGAGATCACCGACTTTTTGTGGTATGTGGCTAAGAAAAACCGATGAACAACTAGACGATTGTTGTAACTTTCTTTGTTGCTTAGCATACTTTTGAAGTTTGCGGCGAATCGAGGCATCATGATAAGAACGTCGGCAAAGCTTATGTTAAAATGTATGTCACGAAACATTTTCATAAAAAGCTCAAATTGATAATTATTCCGTTCTTTTGCCTTTTCCTTGTCACGTCTCGAAGGGTAAGGTAAGGGTGGTGTGGGTTGGACATTAGGCAACGGCCTTGGAATCTCGGGTTCCATGATTGGTATTGGTTCAATAGTAGGTGTGGTATGAGCGGTACTTCGTGGGATTGTAATGTTCTCCTTTTCGACCATCACCTCGGGTTCTTTCTCGATTTCCTTCTCCGTAGAAGTACTTGGACGAGAGATTGGTTCCTTGAAAGTTTTACCACTTCGTGTAGTAATAACCTTCATTTCTCCCTTCGGGTTTACAATAGTATCACTAGGAAGACCACCCAAGGAAGAGGGTTTACACATGATTGCTTTAAACATTTTTGCCATTCGGTCTTCAAATTTTGATTGCCTTAAATCCGCTTTTAACAATTCTTGCTTAATCTCATGTTGTCCTTGTTCCATCTTTTGTTGATTTTGTTGAAGACGTTGAACATTTCCTTCTATTTTATTTGCATGAGTTTTAAGTTCATTAGCAAGTTCGTTTTTAAGCTCGTTTTTCAACTCGGATCTTAAGCTAATCATCGCACGTTGCATGTTATCAAACTTAGCATCATTTTCTTTAGCATAATCCAAAAATTCTCCTTAAAGATTTTTAGTGTGAGCATTTTGAAAACCTTGTGTAGTATTTTGAAAATCACGGTTTTGGTTTTGATTAGTAACTTGTCCATTCCCACTTTGATAATTCCCTTTGTTGTAGATACGTGAATTGCCTTGATAATTACCACCTTGGTTGTTGTTTCGATAGTTATTAGCATTTTGATTTGGTGGAGCTTGATTTGGGCGGGAACCTTGGCCTTTTTGGTTGTAAGTTCGCGTTGCTACGTAAGCACTCGAAGTGTTACCACCGGCGGTAATGCACTCGGAAAGATCATGAGCTCCACCACAAGACAAACAACTCTTATCAACCGCTTTAACCGAAGCGGAATTCAAAGCCTCTTGTGCTTTCCAATGAGTCATAAGATTAGAAAATCTATCGAAAAACCGGTTTTCCTCATTAGCTTCATCATGTAAGGCATTAATGCTATGAGACGATGACGACGATGACGAACCCATATTGGCAACACTCGGTGTGTTACGAGGGCTATAAACCTTAGATCTATTCTCGATAATCTTTAAAGCTTCATCGGTCGTTTTGCACAAAAAATTACCAACCGCGGCGGCATTCAAATAATCTCGTTCATGATCATTAAGCCCATTATAAAAAGTATCAACTTGATGCAATTCTGAAAAATCATGGTGTGGACATTCATGTAACATTTCTCTAAATCGTTCCCATGCCATTGAAAAACTTTCATTATTTCGTTGTACAAATCTTGAAATCTCATTTTCAAATGTGTTGTTTTATATGGTGGGAAAAATTTGTTCACAAACTTAGAAACGAGATCACCCTATGTCAAAATTGAATTTTGCGGTTCTTTCGCAAGCCAAATTTTAGTGGGTCCATCTAACGAGTATGGAAACAACATCATCTTAATGGCGTCATGTGGAACATCCTTAAACTTGCTAGTTGCTGTGAGACGATTAAAATTTCTTATGTGGTAATGTGGGTTGTCTTTCTCATGACCTCTAAACTTATTAGCTTGCAACATCGACATTAAACCAGTCTTAATCTCGAAATTCTCCGCAAGGATAGCGGGAATCACAATGGCCTCTCCAAAACCCTCGGTGGGTGCTTGAACCAACTCCATCATAGTACGATTAGCCATTACGACTTCTTGTTCTACAATAGGTTCAACAATTGGAGTTTGTTCTTCAATCAACGTCTCTTGATTTCCTTGATTTTGACGACGTTTACGAGCTCGTTTTGCTTGACTACGAGTTAGCATAAACTCTCACGAAGAATGGGAGGTGAGCAAAGAAGATTCTTTTTGGGTGTTTTGTGAATTTTCTATTTTTTGTGTTTTTGATTGTTTTTAATTTTTTTTGGATTTTGGTGTATCTTCGTAGACAACAATCTACCAAATCTCTCCTCGAATCAAACTCTTGATTAAAGAAGCCTCAAAAGAATGAAAACGATCACATGGAGTGAACGCCTTCGAATGACTTTAGAACTTTGGTGAAAACCAAATTGTTCAAGAGGGTTTAATCACAAAGAAAACCAAGCAAATATATTATACGTAATAATACTTTGGGCGGCAAAACCCTCAATTAGCCTTCAATCTCAAAATACTCACAAGCAAGCGGGGAAACAGGCGGCGCGAAGCACTTAAGAGCCTTTTTCCTTAGGGTATATTTTATAATACCCGCCTTATACCCACCTTATAGTTCGTATTTTTCAAAATCGAGTTTCACGAAAGTATTTATCTATTTTTGCCTTTTTCTTTTGTTTGAGATTCGAATACATCAAATCCCAATTAAGGTTGTGTTTTCACACTTTTGGAGATATTTTGTATTGATTGTGATACTTAATACAATATAGTAATAATAATTTCACAAGAAAAACCAAAAAACCGATAATACGTATTAGTAGATTTCTACTAATACAAATACTATTTATGGTTAATATTAAAAACAACAAGACAAATTAATCACGACACACCTCCCCGGCAGAGGCGCCAAAATGATTGTAGTCCTTTTACACACCTTTGCTTTAGGAAAAACAAAAGGGGTAAAATGGGGAAAGTATTAAATACGACGGTTTAGGAAAACCTTGTACAAATGACCCTAATGAAGTGAAAGTTCGTTTCCCAAGGAGGTATATGTGTGTGAATAATTCGTAATTGATTTGAGATTAATATTGGATAGAAGGGGATGAGAAAAGAGAATGACGAAGACGTGAAATTAATTACTACTACGACTAAACGTAAAACCGTAAAAATGGCTAAAATAAAAATTAATTCTAAAAATTCCCAAAAATTTACCAAAAATCAAAATAAATAAACAAAGAGTTTACCAATAATCAAAACTTTTTCAAACCTTTTAATTAATTCAATGTTTAATTTTTAAATGCTAATTAAAGCCCTAAAAATCAAATTAATTATCAAAAAGCCCAAATAAAGATTTTTCAATTGGTAAACCTCTAAAATGACCTAAAAAGATTAAAAAATATTTTTATAATTTTTTAAACTAAGAAAAACTATTTAAAATGATTTAAAAACTATTAAAACTTAAAATAATTAAAAATTAATCTAAAGATGTTAAAATTAATCTAAGAGTTGCAAAAATCCTATTTTAATGTATTTAAGCTAAGAAAAATATAAAAAGTGCAAAAATGTGAAATTTGAAAAATAATAATAAAATTATATTAAAATAATATTAAAAATCCAAAAATTATAAAAAATTCTAAAAACTTGCAAACTAGTTTATTTTAACCTAAATAATCAGAAAATGAAAGTGAAATGACCAAATTACCCCTATTGGGCCCCCAAATGGGCTAAAAGCAAATTCAGTCAACCTTAATGGGCTTTTTAGCCTAAAAAGTCAAAATAAGCCCAAATGACTTGGAAAAGCCCTATCTGACTCAAAATTCAATTCTAAACACAAAACTCTGAAGGCCCAAAAGCTGAAAATGAGCTTATCAATGCTTAATGAACACACAGCTTATTCTTATTGGGCCAATAAGCCCATTAAACAATAAGCCAATGCCATAAGCTCTAATTTGACACACAACCTTCTTTTGGGATACTAAAGAGATCTGTAAAAAGAAATTCTGAAAAGCACACTCAATAAGCTAGAAATAAGCAAAATAGAAATTCACTAAACGACAAAATAGTCGGGTTAGAGTTCTAGGGCGTTTTAGAAGCTCTGGTTTGTTGCAAAAGCTCACAAATAGCTTAACTAAGAATAATCAAACAAAAAAATCACAAAAAGCCAAGTAGAATAAGCTGTATGAACCAATAAGTTGGCTGAAAAAGCCAAATAAGCTAGTTTTCTAGCAAAAGCTTAACCAAAAGACTTGTAACCTTCTAGACTTGTTATTAAGCTAAGAAAAATGATTTCTATTACAAAAGCCAAGTTGTTGCATGTACCAATAAGCAAAACAGATTCAATAAGCTTCTTGACCAAGTTTGACCCTAAGTCAAACGCTGACAAGAGTAATTCAAACGCTGACAAGTACAATTTTGGGCGTTGACAGACTTAATGAAGTGTTAAAACTTTGTTTTCAACCTGCTAGTCAAGGCTTGAGTACAAACCTTGTGAATCAAGATCTACCAGTTGGGTAGACTTGATGAGTTTTGGCACAAATAAGCTAATAAGCCAGTGAGCTTATAAGCCAGTAACAAAGCAACCCAAATAGCCAAATATCCTCACAAGCAGCACATAAACACGATCCAAGCAATAAAACAATAAGGCATACACAATGATTACAAATGCAAGCACAAAATGAGGTGGTCACTTTGCTGATGCAAATGACCACTTCAGCCAACTTTGATAAGCTATAGAACACACAATAAGCTACCAAATTCAACAACCAGATAACCGATAGATAGCCTATCACCTAAACTATTCCCAAACCTGATTTCAGACCTTGGATCCAACAAACAAAGAAGTTATTGGATCTGATGTGTTTGACCAATTTCAAAACACCTTTTGTCAGATTTTTGCAAAACTTCAAATCTCTTTTCCAAACTTTCAGAAACTTAACCAATGACTAAAACTTGTATATTATGACTTGTTTAGACTTCCCAAACCCTAAGAACCAAGGGCACAAGGCCACAAGGCCTTATGAACCAGTAATCCCAAACAATCCTTTAATAAGCACTTTTCAAACAAACTTCTTAATCCTTCAAACAACCTACTGATTTTAATGATCAAATAGCTACACTAGGTGACAACTAACAGATACCAACCATAAAACACAAAGCACAAACACAAAATCACAAAATCACATAGTAAAACATAAAATCATAACATGTGATTTTTTTAGAGGAATCTTAACAAGAGATTAAAACCTGTCCTCCACAACATCCTAGGAGGACCAGCAATGCTCCTTGGACCTTGTTCAATAACTAGAACAAGACCAAGGTACTTCAACAAGAAAGATGAATGACTGCCTTGGTTGATGTTTCAAAGTAGAAACTCAAGGGCTTGATTTCTTCAACACAATGAACAAACAGCCCAACCAAATGCTCCAATCCCTTCACAAGCTTGGTGTCAACAAGCTTGTAAGAGCTTATAGCTTTTGGTCAAGGATTAGTACAACAAAAATAGCAAAATCAGAAACCACTTTTCAAGCTTTTTTCAAACTTGAAAACCTTACCAAACATAAACGTCATTGAACCACAAGTTTCAAGCACACTTATAACATATAATGGAACTCAGAATTACCCTTAAACAACACCAACTTTCAAAATCATAAAAAGGAATTACAATTTTCTCAAAATACCAACTTTTATAAAATTTAAAAAGGAATTACAATGTTTAAAAGGTAAAACTAGAATAAGGGACTCTCACAAGTTGAGGTCTCCTTATATAGGACTAATGGACTATTCTAGAAAGCTGAAAATACATGAAAAACCCTAGATGTGAAATCTCAAAATTGCCCTTGAGTGCTTGATGCCGTTTGATGTTGGTGAGTTGTCTAAATGCATCAGGGACGTTCATTTTAGCTTTGGAGTTAAGCTATGAGTCTAAGGTGTTGATTTTGACACGTCAGATTCCTTGGAGAGAAAGTTGTGTTTTCATTGGTGGACGAGGTTGAGTGTGGGGTCACTTGGGTAGTGGGATTGAGGGTTTTGTGTGTGGGTTATGTTTATGGGTGTGTGAATCAAGTGTGGGAATGGGTAATTACAATTTACCCTTTCTTTAAGTGAGAGGAGTTACTGGGTTCTTGATGGTAAACAGTAACTTGTTTTGATCCGAAATTGGGGGAAAGGTAAGTGTTTGGCGCAATTTGTGTTTGAAAGTTTCAGTTGTACACCTTTGGCCCTTAGTCTTTGGAAAACAATGAATAACAAGTTTATTTTTCAAGCAAACCCGTTTTCCTTTGTAATCTAAGTTTCTGATTTCATACATTGGCCACAAAAGTTTCAAAACAAGGTTTTAGGGCTTTTACAAGTTTAGGCTATTTACAACTTTAGTCCTTTTGATATTCAATCCATTTTTAAAGGACTAGAAGTGTAATTTCTTGATCTTCAAGGGTCTTCTTTGATCTTTGACTTCATGAGGGACCATAATTGGTAATTTAGAATTGTTGAGGGACTAAACTTGCCATTTCTTCAAAGTTGAAGGACCATTTTGCAATTTTGACAAACTTAAGGGACCAAACTTGTAATTATGAATATACAAGGGTTTTAAGTGTCATTTATTCATAATTTGAGGATCAATCTTGTACATCTTCAAGTCTTCAAGGGTTAATCTTGGATAAATCATGAACTAGGGCCCGGTTCTTTGTACGGCTTCGTTTCTCGTGTCCGTTTTTCCTTGTTTCTTGTGATCTTTTGTATTTTTCACGATATCCATACCTAAAACACACAAGTAAACAAATACAAGCATATATATGGTATGTTATGACATTTTATTGCATTTAAAGCCCGGAAAGAATGATGAGATCATGTATAAATGCCATCTCATTAGTCATCAAAAGAAAGATAGTCAAGGCCTCCTTTTGCCTTTAGAGAGATGACTACTTGATTCCATGAATGAGGCAGGGCTCTAAGAAACCTGGCATTGAGATCTTCATTTTCAGGTTTAGACCTGAGTTGATTCAATTGGCTAAGAATCTTTTGAAACCTGTCATACCCTTGATGAAGACCTTCTGTTTCAAAAATCTTGAATTTTGTGAATTCATCTCTCAGCATTGATCTGCGCATCTTCTTGGATTCCTCATTCCCTCCAAATCTTGCATTTATTCCATTCCAAATCTCCCTAGCATCATCCAAGTGATAAAAATCACCCATATGATCATCAGGAAGGGACTGAATCAAAATAGTTTTTTCTTTGATTTCCTTCTGAACAGCAGTGATTTCTTCATGAGTTTTAAGATCTAGAATAGTGATATTACCATTCTTGTCTCTACTAGTAGTTTTCTTGTTGTTGCCATTCTGGACAATCTTCCAAAGGTCTAGATCAGTATTGGTGATCCAGCATTCCATCTTCATGGCCCAGCTATCATACTCATCCTTCTTTAAGAGTGGGAATTTTCCATTAGTATTGGAAACAGTAGCACGATTTGCTATGTTTGCTGTATTTTAGAGGTGCTAGCTTCTCCTGTTTCAGTAGAACTAGAAGCAGACATGATTAAACAATGATGTTATTAAAAAGAAAAATTGATTCTTCTTGAGCAGAGACTCTCCTAGGCTCTGATACCACTTGTTGGGTCTACTAGATGTGGATCTTGTAGCCTGTTAAGGATGGTGAACAACTTCTGTAATCACAAGTCTATTCATAGAGAGACTCTTAATGAAACACACAGTATAAGTGTGGAATACAAAAACTATGAACAAGAAGAAACATAATAACTAAATAACTTGATCCTTATTAAGTATTTCTACTATTAATATGAAATGAATAATGATGATGAAGGTGTGTTCAACCCTTCTGCCAATGGGTTCCTTTTATATTACAAGGAAACCCTAATACTACATTAAACCAAAACGTGTAACTTCTGATATGCATATCCTTTCCTAATATATCTCATGCATATCCTAACAAACTAGTAAGAATAATAGTGTTTGACTTTCTACTAGACTAGGAGCACGTATTGCTCCTACTACTACTAGGACCAGGAGGAACTACATACCTCCTAGCTTATCTATTACAAATATCTAATCCAGAGGCCCTAACACTTTGGTTTGGTTGTAGGACCCGACTTGAATAATCCGAGCATGTAAAACTTTCTTCAACTCATAATCCGTGAGCCTTTGAGCAATGAGGAAATCTGACTGATGAGTGTAAGAAGACTTGATCATGAAGTTGCTGGCAGCAATTTGTTTCAACTCATCTCGTAGAGTGTCGATAGATTCCTTAACCTTTTCATTAAGTGAGTCAACAATTGAGTCTTTAGCTTTGGCAAGAATCTCTTTCTCATCTCGGTACTTCTTTTTTAGTGCTCGAAGACGAACGAACGTTGCTTCATTTTTGGCGGTTTCATTTGCTTTGACGTGAGCTAGTTCTTCTTCATGTAATTTACGGGATAATTCTAACTCTTCTTGGAATTTAGCAATTGCGTCTTCTTGAGCTTTTCTTGTGAATTCTTCACTTTGATGTCTACGAGCTAACTCCTCTTTGACTCGAACCATCTCTTCTTGTTGAGATTTCATGAGTTATTCCATTTGTAGCATGAACAAATTTGGTAATGATGGAATCAAAGATATTGGTGCTACTGATGTTTGTTGTGTAGGAACAATGGTAATTGCAGTACTCGATACTGAAGCTGAGAGAGGTTGGCTTGGTAGAGTTAAGGAAGTTGAATTGAAGCAGGTGGAGTCACTGTATTAACTGGTGGAGTCACTGTAATAACTGGTGGAGGCACTGTAGTACTTGTGGCTTTGGTAGGTTCAACATTTGTAACAATATGTTCAGTGTTTACAAATGTTGTCGTATCAGCAGACCCGGCAATGTCCATAGCCTTCAATCGGTCATGAGCTTGTTGTTCATCATGAATGTCGACATCGTCATCAACTTGGGCAGATTTCTCACGAATAGGTATGTATTCATCAGGCTTCCCAAATTCAGAAATATCAATAGGTAGTATGGTTTCCTTTGCCTTCACACCAGAACCACTACCCCCTGTGTCTTTCTTACTTTTCAGGATAGCTTTCTTTATATTGCGTCTTTCATTTTTGCGAATCAGTTCTTCTTCATTAATATCTTCATCTTCATCCTCCAGCATTAGCTGCTTCCCACTGGACTTGGCAACACTTTTCTTCTTTTTGGGCTTAGGTGAACCTCTTTCTTCTGATGGTTCACGTTGTTTGCGTTTGCCTATGGGTTTTGTGAAGAAAACTCTCCAGACTCAACTCTGTTCTTTTGTTTTTTAATTTCTTCCAACAATTGCTTGTATGTATCACTTGCCTTGATTGCATCATTCAGCATGTGATCAGGAACTTGAGTTGGAATACCTGTATAGATGCCTAGTTGTCCGTCTTGTCTTATATCGATTGTATCATCGGCATCTGGTGTGTGATGAATGCTCCCTTCACGCTTATCTATTAAGTTATCTTCTTGCATGAAGTAATGAATGATGAGCTTGATGAATCGTAGGAATTGAAAGTACCCAGCCTTCTTCTTTGTTGCGTTGTGGAATAGTTGATAGTGAAACTCATCCCATAGTAAATGCGCATAATTCACATTCTTACCTTTGTAGATTCCCTAAAAGATGCAAGCTTGTGGAAATCGCATAGAATCATAGCCAGTGGTTTTAGCGGTAAGACATCGAATTAGTGTACCGAAGATTGATTTCCAGGGTTGTCCCAACCTTGCTGTGTTGAAATGAGACGCAACCCGTAAATCAGGATCATCATATCCAAGAGAATAATACATCTGAATGAGTGCTTTCTTGTCAGGTTTGTCTGCAAACTTTTGACCTTGAGGTGGAGTCGTCAAGCTAAATATTTTACGAAAGTGAGGAATAGTGAGAGTCTTTTCCTTTTTGTTAATTGTGAATGCAATCTTGGTGTCTGATATCCTTTTCTCCGATGCCCAAAATTCATACATGTAAACAGTTGGAACCGAAGCTGTAGCCCGTAATGCCTTCCTGATTGGTGTACGATCAAGAATTTCCGTTGCTACTTTGTATGCATATTGAGCTGAAGTGGTGTCTCCTTTAGCCTAAAATTGTTTGGTATAAACTTGAGAGGCTTGTCATCGGTGACAAGTGTCTGATCAGCTTGAACTTGTTTTGACTTGTTTACTGCTTCACATAGAAGATACACAGTTGATACAAAACTATATATATAGTATAAAGCATAAACCTCTAAGCATAGCAAACATATCATATACTATCATACACTTGCTAATTAGACAATCACTTTCGAAGAAATAAACTCTCGCAGAAAGTATCTTTCGCAGAAATAAACACTCGAAGAAAGTAAACTCTCGTAGAAAGTAAACTCTCGTAGAAAGTAAACTCTCATAGAAGTAGACTCTCGTAGAAAGATACTCTCGTAGAAACAATCTTTAGTAGAAAACTCTTTTCGCAGAAAACAGATCTTTCGTAGAAAACAAATCTTTCGTAGAAACCAATGTTTCGCAGAAAACAAATCTTTCCCAGAAAACAAATCTTTCACAGAAAAACAAATCTTTCGCAGAAAGGCAAAACTTTCTTAGAAACCAATGTTTCGTAGAAAATCAAAACTTTCGTAGAAAATCAAAACTTTCGTAGAAAATCAAAACTTTCGTAGAAAATCAAAACTTTCGTAGAAAATCAAAACTTTCGTAGAGAAATCATGTTTCATAGAAAAATCATGTTTCGTAGAAAAATCATGTTTCGTAGAAAAATCATGTTTCGTAGAAATATCAAGTTTCGTAGGAAAATCAAGCTTCGTAGAAAAATCAAGTTTCGTAGAAAAAATCAAGTTTCGTAGAAAAATCAAGTTTCGTAGAAAAATTAATGTTTCGTAGAAAAATCAATGTTTCGTAGAAATTCAATGTTTCGTGGATAAATCCTTTTGTAGAACATTTGAGTTTCGTAGAGAAATCCTTTCGTAGAACAGTTGAGTTTCGTAGAAAAAATCTACTGACATTCAAACACAAGTTTCTGAGAACAATAAAATTGTATACTCTTTTTTTTCAAACGCAACTAAGACGAATCCTAAGGCCAATTCATAGTGTTTAAATGTGATCTAGGCATACCCATCTTATTCTAATGCTTTTCCAATCTAAACCCACTAATCAATTTATGATTAAGCAATCTTTAAAACCCTAATTCTGATAGATGAGATCTAGGGAACACAGGTAGTATCAATCACAATAGATAAACATAGAAAAAGCATTGACGATTAATACCTTATAAAACAAATACGATCCTAAACATTTGAGTAAAACAACGAAGGAATGGAGGTTTTATCAATGGCGGCAACTTTTCTCAATTTTGTGTGTGTGTTTGTGAAACGAAAGTGAGAGAAAAGAAAGGGGGCAGGTATACTTAATTTTGACCTAGGTCAACTTTTCTCAATTTTACACTCTTGGTCCTCCTTATTCTTTCTATATTTCACTTAGAGAAACTTAACATTCGTAGTCACAAAAATAGTATAATAACTATTTGTTCACACAACCAAACAACTCACTTAGATTCCTATGCCTAAGTCTGAGTCACATAAATCACGAGACTCACGAAGCACAACGAATACACACAAAAGATGATGCAATATAAAGCATGAAACTAATTAATTTTCTGAAAGACTTTTGAAGACCGATTTGATGATGAAAATGATTTGATATTTTCTCCCCCTTAAATATAGACCCGTTTTCTATTTAAAGAGCTGTAGTCATTGTATCAAGGAGTCAAATATCGATGAAAGCTTTTTCCGTTTTAGCTTGATATAAGAACGATTCGTGGTGGCAAGAAGATTTCTCTTATTTTTACAAAATAAGTGCACTGAAGCGTACACAAATTTGTATGAGACCAAGTTATAAAGTAAACTTGATCCCTTGTATGGTTTTAAAGTAAACCATACCCGAGAAAATTAATTCCCTTTGTGAGCCAACGTCTTCAAAAGAAATACGTGACTTTAATGCGAAAAACGGGTTACAGTTAGAAGTAACTACAAGCCATGTGGGCATGTTTTAAAATATGTACAACTTTTATACGAATTCTATTTATGGCGCCGTGTCAATTTTGATCGACATTTATAAGGTCGTAAATATTACCATACTAAAATACATGCCCGATTTAAAATGAAAAATATTTTAGGATTTTCTTGATTTTATATTTTTTATGGTTTTATATGTTTTATATTTTTGAATTTTTCTTTTTGTGGTTTAAATATATACGATAATATAAAAGATCACGATAAAAGGATACTCGAGAATAGTTTACCGCCACTATTCTGCAGATTCTTCGGCCAACTCCTTAAGTGTCGCCGGTGAGAATGATTTCATACCCAGCTTTTCGATCAAAAACTCGATACTTCCCCGATCTAAGGCCTTTGTGAATATATCCGCCAGCTGATACTCAGTGTTGACAAAATACAGCTCGATCACTCCATTTTCAACTTGCTCTTTGATGAAATGGTAGCGAATGTCAATGTGCTTCGCCCGGGAGTGTTGAACGTAGTTGCAGCAAAGGGCAATGGCGCTTTTGTTGTCACAGTACATTAGAATTTGGTTGAATCCAAGACCGTAGTCAGTTAATTGTGATCTCATCCAAAGAACTTGAGTACAAAAACCGGACATAGCAATGTATTCAGCCTTTGTACTTGATATCGCAGCGCTTTTCTGCCTTTTGGATGCCCAACTAATCAGTCTATCTCCAAGAAGTTGCACACTGTGTTGATCCCTTTGATTGGATCTATATTCTGTTAAGAACTAGTATAGTAGTTTGTAATCAAACTTAAATACTTTGAGAACTCTTACTCAAACTAAATAAGTTATGCGGAATCTAACTTATAAAGCACAGAAGAACAGAATTACTTTTAACTATTCTATTCTCTTATTAATCGACTTGAATGAGGTACATGAATGACATTGTACCTATGTTCCTTTTATAGATTAAGGAACCATAGAAACCTTAGAATATTCTATAAAGATAACTATATCACAGACCATATATTATCAATATTCTAACTATTTAAGTATATCACATAAGATATACTCTAACTATAACTATGACATATCTTATACAAAGATATATTCGTCCTAATCAATATAGCAGTACTTACTTTATAATTAGCAGTACTTACTATGTACCGCGTTAACACTAACGGTACTTGAAAGATAACTAACAGTACTTGAATAATACTAACGATACTTGACACTTAACAAATAATTCCCAACAATCCTCCCCTAAACAAGAATGATAACTTGTTGTCTTCTTGTTTCTCTTATACTGGATGTATTTAGAATACATGTCTTCAGTCTTTCCTTCATCCTTGGATCGAACTTGGTAATTTGTATTTGTATCCAACTGAATGTAGCCAAACACTTCAATGTAGATCTTCTTCTGATAAGATAATCTTCAAACAGCATGAACATCATTTTTGTCTTCAAACTATAATCTTGTTATGTCTTTTAAACATTCATTTATCTTTGCAGCATCAATAATTGTCTTCTTGAGTTAAATCTATGAACTTTGAATCATCAACTTTAGTCTTGATTTGATAAGACAAAACCTTCTAAGTATTTTCTTCTTGAATACTTCTTTTCTTGCAATCTTCATACCTGAAATAAAATAGTTAACAACAAAAACCAATCTGTATTGGCTTCATGATTTTTAGCAAATCACCAGCTATCAACGGATTTGATATATTCTTTAGTTAGCCGTACACTCTGGAATAGCCAATACTTTATTCATGAAGAATAAGGTGTACTGATAACCCTACAATTTTTGGTAAATTGTGTAGAAATGCTAAATAGGATCCGGTGGTCTAACATGGTGGAATATGATGGTGGAAGCCATTGTTGGTTTAGAGAGAGAGAAGAGAGGTTGAATGTGTGTGAAAATGAAGAAAATGTATTCAACTAGAAAAGTGACACAAGCAACACCCCTCCTTGGAAGCAAAGGAGGGGTATATATATAGTCACACACGATACGCTTAACTATACATGAACCTAGTCTAGTCTAAACGTGTGTGACTATGATAACTAATGGGAATTCTTAAATGTCGTCACATAAAGTGAGTTTCCAACAATCTTCCCCCATGGGACGACGTGTAGAATTCCTTACAATATTTTTTCCTAACAAGTACATAATGATAAGAACAAGAGCTTTCATGAAGCGTCCAATGCTGATGATGTCTTCTGAGGCCTTTGACTTCAAAACGACTCATCTTTAACTTGTAGTAGAAATACTGTAACGGCACGAGCTAAGTAACTCATACACTTCTAGTTAAGGAGAAGCTTCTGAATTAGCTTCCCCCTAATTCATGCCACATAAACTTGATGTAGAAGCTTTTAAGTAGCTTCCCCCTAAATCGAAAATCCTCGTAAGCAACTTCAAAGCTTTCAATAAAGCTTAGAATGATTAAGCGCACAGCGGAATCTAACAAGCAAATCCCATCATATAACATGATAACGTTGCTAAGAGGAATTGAAAGTAAGGGGTACACCAAGTAGATCAGCAACTTCTCTTCTCACGCTTGAATAATTCTTCTGAATTTTTCTTCCCCCTGAGAGTTCAAGTTATGCATACGAGAAAGAATCAAGACATTTCTTCCCCCACATGGTTGAAGAAAGTAAATCAATCCCCATTATGAAGCTCAAATACTGAAGTAGACACTTTATCCCATTCATGAAGTTGACATCGTAACACCAGAGTCAATTAAGTCCCGGAAATGCACATATCTTCTTCCGGAGGTGCACCAGAGTCAATTAAGTCCCGGGAATGCATATAGGATAATGATGATGAATAATTGCAACAACCAAACAATTAATCATCGAATCAGTAGTGTACCGTTTAGAGATTGATAACGCCACGAGTTAAAACACTGATTTTCTCTGCGGCTATGACAACTGTCATCCCGGAATGTCTTCAAATCAAAAGAAGGTATGAAATTCATCACGTGTACTCATTGTGCGTCCGATATGTCTTCTTCTTCCCCCTTGATGGTTTCGAAACTCGGAACCATCAATAAATCGTAAGCACATAAACCTGAAAATCTCGAGAGAATAATAAATAAGCTTAATTATATTCGGTGAGAATCAGTTGTTGATTGAAAATCTCTTCTCATAAACTCTCCATGGCCATCTTTACCAACCCACTTGAAGGCAATTTGAAGTGACCACTGATGGAATGAACCAGATACATCAAACATGAAACTGAATAAGAATCCTTTGATCTTGTGACTTAAGCTTGCACTATTGTAGAATGAAGAATGGTGGATAAAATTTTAAGTACCCAATGTATCACTAAAGATGTCTATAAGCACAACACCTCTTGAAATTATCCACGTCGACTATGCGCGTGACACTGAGTACAACAAAGTAACCCCTTTGAGTGATAGTAATCCGAGTCATCAACCATCCACCCCGAACCCGGAAACCAGATAAACAAGTCTTCATTCTGAGATTAAGCACGAGCAAGTTATCTGTTCAAGGATAAAATAAGTATACGCCTTCGAAGAAATTCGTCTCCGTCTTCAAATAATTAATATCCGATCAAAAAAAAATCTATAGTCACTAAAAAATCGCCCTTTTTTCATTAGTCTCGTCTCAAATAAATTCTCGTCACAATGTCTCGTCACTTTGTCACGTCACTTTCGTCTCGTCTTTTTGTCACTTTTAAAATAGGTAAATCAAAATTTTTTTAACATTTATCATAATGAAATGATAAATAAAATTTTGAAATAACAAATTTTCAACATTGACAAAAAAATTATATTTGGTCCAAATGTTGAAATAACATTGACAAATTTAATACTTGGTCCAATTGACACAGCTGGCCCATTTGAGTGCTTATACCCGGTCCAATAATTTTATACCTAAAAATTAGGTATACACACTCCTCAAATAAAACACAGTTATCACACACTTCACCTTTAGTCAACCCTAATCTTTCACATAGATACTTCCGCCTCACCTAACTCATCTCCTCACCTCCATCGTACTCTCCGTCCCCCCATTAATCTCCCATCAAAACAAAAACAAAACATCCACAAAAAAATCAATCTCGTCTCATCTTAATATCACACATCCTCCATCTTAAACGCAAACAACATAGCAATCACCTCATCTACCTTAAATCTGATGATAATATCAAGACTAAATCCCAACAAAGAGCTTCAAGATCTTTTAAAAGAATCTCAGGTAGGTTTAATACTGGTTCGTGTGACTGTTAGACGAATTAAGGAAAGATTTTAACAAACTTGTTATAAATCTTCTTTGAATTCGTAAATAAAGACAGATATGATTTTGCATGTTGTTTGATTGTCTTTTAATCGAAAAAATGAGATGATTATAACATGATTGTTATTAATCTTTCATGATTCTAGAATATTGAAATGGATAATATCTAACAGTGATCTATGATGGAAGTTCCGATTTTTAAAGATCTAAATAAGATCTTGATATATCTTTGAAATATATAAATCGAAACATAAACTGAGATCTTTATTTTATTTTATATGTTTTGGTTCGAGTCTAGATGGGATTAGGAGACGAAGGGATTAGGATTAGTTATGGTGTTGAGGTGATAAAAGGTTGGAAGTGAGTCAGACTCAGTGAGTGAACTGAGTCAACTCGGTAATAACCGAGTTGACTCGGTTGAGATGGATTCAGTCAAGTGTTAATGTTGAAACTACATGGTCAATAAAATTTTAAACTGCATCGTAACAAATTATTTTTAACCCATCGGAGTCAAAAAAAATATTCCATCGCAGTCAAAGTTTGGAACCATCGCAGTCAAACATTATATAGTCCATCGCAGTCTAAGAAGTCCCATCGCAGTCAAAATCAACAAGGAGTCCATCGCAACATGATGTCTCATTACGATGGAACCCATTACGATGGTACCCATTGCGATGGTGCCCATCGCAATGGTACCCATCGCAATGGTACCATCGCACTAGTACAAGAACCCATCGCAATAGTTACCAGCCATCGCAATGTTGGGGGAATTTGGGTAGCATGACGACTTATCTACCATTGTGATGGATCAGGCCATCCATCGCAATGAGGACAGCCCTATCCATCTGAATATGAAAAACCAATCCATCGGAATAAATCCAGAAAAGAAGCCGTCGCAATGTGTTCTTCTGGAAAAGTATCGTAATGCCATCTGAGAGTCTCATCACAAAATCCCATCTGAATAGGTTTTTGACCAGTAAATTTGTACCCCGAAAAAAATGGATCTGGACCAAGTTTTTGTCCTTATCCCCATAGATAGAGACTGTGAATACATGGACAAACACAAAAAAACAGGGTAAAAAATTGGATAAAAATGATTTCGAGACTGAGATTGGGAATATCAGATATGTGATAAATAATGATAACAAGACAGTGACAATTTAGAGAGAAAAAGGTGGACCAAATAATAACAAGACGTGACATAGAATGATATATTCGGACCCAAGAAAAAATTTTAAGACCACCAAAATCGAAGCAAAAAAACATGATCCAAGGAATGAACCAAGGCTCTGATGCCAAATGTAGAAATGCTAAATGTGATCCGGTGGTCTAATATGGTGGAAATAGGTGGTGGTAGCCATTTTTGGTTTAGAGAGAGAGAGAAGAGAGGTTGAATGTGTGTGAAAATAAGAGAAAATGAATTAATCTTGAAATGTGACACAAGCAACACCCCTCCTTGGAAGCAAATGAGGGGTATATATATAGTGACACACGATACGCTTAACTATACATGAACCTAGTCTAGTCTAAACGTGTGTGACTATGATAACTAATGGGAATTCTTAAATGTCGTCACATAAAGTGAGTTTCGAACAAATTATCAACCATCAACGGATTTGATGAAGTCTTTACCTAGTACCGTTTGTCTAGGACTAGCCAACTCTTTGTCTCGAAACAAGGTGAGTTAGAACCATATAGTTTTTAGCAAACTACCAGCTTTCAACGGATTTGAGAAGTCTTTACCACAAATCGTTTGCTTATGGACTAGCCAGTTCTTATGTGTGTTAGACATGGTGAACTGAGAACCATTTGTGAAGTGTGACTGAAAGTCAAACACTTAAGGCTTTTCTAAACTTCTTCCTCATCTTTCAAATCCTTAATTTGTTGTTTAACAATTCTGATCAACTCCAAAGCATCAACAGATTCTTCTGTAACTTCCAATTGTTATTCCAACATTCTTTCCAACAATCTTCTTTTAAATGGATAACTGTTCTCTTGTAGCATATAGTAGGTAACATCATCTATATCCAAAATATGCAATCCACATGACCTATAATATCTCCAGTAACTAGGAACCTGATTCTCTAATTCCTTCAACATTTCTTGATCACAGTTGTGTGGTTCATACATGAAGAGCATTTCCCTATACAATAGTGATACTTCAATTCTACCTGCACTGGCTTCTTGAACTAACCTGAAAATATCCTGAATATCTTGTCTGTCAAGAATGTGAAGAATATCTTCCAAAAGTCTGAGTATTCTTGTTGTGCCATCAGTTCTTTGAATTCCATGAGCTTTCAGTCCTTGTTCCATAGAGTATATCCATCTAGCAATAGATGTTCTCTTTCCAAAAATCTCTGTATCAGTACATTGATCTTCAAATTTTACTATCTTCAAGTACTTCTTCAAGCTCTCATCATCATCACTATCTTCTGCTGTTGACTTAGCCCTCTTGGCTTTCTGCTTTCTCTTTGTTGATCTTTTTCTTTTAACACCCTTGGAGGTTCCCTCAAATTCTGTTGAACCCTCTTCCAAGTTTGTATGTACCGTTTCTTCAGTATGTACTGTTGACTGTGCATGTATCGCTTGTACATTTTCAGGCTGAGCAATATCTTGAGCTTACCTTCTCCTTTCTATTCTTCCTCACATAAGTGGTCTTGATAGTTGGAGATGAATTTGTAGGTTCAGCAATACTTGGCTCAATTCTAGGAGTGCTTCCAAATTGTCTTTGTTGTTGCAGATGTCTTCTATGTCTTTCAACAGCCATTGATCTTGTTCATACCTTAAGTGATAATGGTTGAAATGAAAAATACTTGAACTCAAGAATTTGTTTTTCGTTGTTTTTGTAAATGCTTGTTTTTATATATTGTCGTAATCAAAACAAAGCGAGACCGAAAATGCAAGTAACGTTTGTATGCATCATTGCATTAACAATCTCCCCCTTTTGATTCCAACAATACATAAACTCAATCACATGAAAAACAAGATTTTCAAAGACGAGTTTATTTCTTTTGTTGAAGCAAAAAGGTTGCAAAAGTCTTTGTAGAATAAAAGAATCAGACTTTGCAAGTGCACCCCCTTGGTGCTTACTCCCCTTGCTTGGGGCACCAAGGAATCGAGTTATGGTGACAAGCTACATAGAAGGGTTAGAAGAAGAAAAGAAGCACCCAACATAGATATAGCAAAGATCACACAATAAGATAAATAAGATAAGATAAGAGAAGTTAACCAAGATCTATAATAAGTCATGTTAAAAGAAAACATAAAAAAGATACAAGGAAACAAATCATACAAAGATGTATGAAAAACAAAACAAGCCAAAAGAAAAGCATAAATCTAATCCTAGTTAAACTAGAACTCTAAGATTTGCTTGAATTGGATGTCGTGGAGATAAGCAATCCACATTAATTGAAAGACAAGGTTGTGGCGGAAGGAGGTGGTGGTGGCTTGGTAATGGTCTCATAGTCATAGTGAAGAGGAGGCTTGACTAGGAGGCTCTTGATGTAATTCAACTCCTCATAGATATGAGCCATAGCAAGATGTTGAATATTGACAACAATGGCAATATGTCCCATGATGCATGACATTATCATGTGAGGGAGGAAGAACACAAAAGGGTAGTGGTGGAAAAGAAGAAGTTCCACAATCAATATTGTTAGAAGAAGAAGAAATATGATTTTGAGTGTTCTTGGGTGAATTTGGATTGAAAGAGATTGGGGAAAATGGAGGAGAATTAAGGCTTTCATTTGGTGAATAAGACATTTTGATTTGAGAAAGGATGCAAAATGCTTAGGGTTAAGTAGAGAAAGCACAAGATAATTTTGGGGTGGTCAAAGGTTTGAAATAAAGATTCCAAAAAATGTTGGAGCAAATTTGGAGTTTCAGAAAACTCAAATTTTGAGGTCTTTGCCCGCGGTTCCTTATCTCTACCTGCGGTTCCATATATATATATATATATATATATATATATATATATATATATATATATATATATATATATATATATATGGAGCCGTGGTTTATTTAGAGAACCGCCTCCAGAGGTCGTGTTTTGGAGGATGAGGGGAACTTTCCAGTTCAGCAAATCTAAATTTTCTAGTCTAACTCATCATAGAGACATGCTAAAAAGCAATAGAAGACTAAGAAATACACAAGAACTCAACAAAAAAGATTTTGACCAAGATACATGGATTTAAAATAAAATCGATGTTGGAGGTGTGTTGATCTAGACACATAGTCATGACACAATGATCCTCCATAGTTCAATTTTGTTCTTGCTATATTTGGGAGACTCATACATATAAATTATGTATGCTTGATATCAATAGCAAAAAGTAATGAAATTTTTTTTAGATTGAATTAACAATGCAAAAATATTTCTCGACTATTTTCGAAAGAACTTTGAGAATTTTTTAAAAAAGGAGAGGAATTTTCAAAAAGTGTTTAAGAGACTCAATTACTCAAAGAGCGAAAAGACTCAAAAGAGAAAAAGACTCGATTAATAGAATGCGCAATTAAGGAATATGTTCCATCAAACCTAGACCTAGACGCAAATAATTAAAAGGTTCCCTATTAAGAGGCTTAGTGAAGATGTCGGCTAAGTTTTCTACCGAGGGCACCTTCTCAATCGAAATGTTCCCCTTTTTAACATTATCCCTAAGGAAATGGTGGTGAATCTCTATGTGCTTAGTTCGTGAATGTTGCACGGGATTCTTGCTAAGGTCTATTGCACCCTTATTATCACACATGATGGGAACATCATTGAGTATAATCTCTTAATCAACAAGCGCTTGCTTCATCCACAGAGCTTGTTGAGAAGCTTTACTGGCACTTACATACTCGGCTTCCGTGGTGGATATAGCAAGAGTGGTTTGTTTCTTGAAGAACAAAGAAGTTAAACAACAACCCATGAAGGTACAAATTCAACTAGTGCTTTTCTGGTCCACATAGTCTCCCGCATGATCCGAGTCTACGTATACGATGGTTTCTACGCCGGTCCCTTTAGGATACCATAATCCTAAATGTATAGTGCCTTTAATGTATCGGAAGATACGCTTAACCGCTTCATGGTGAGAGGTTTTGGGAGCCTCTTGGAAGCGAGCACAAAGGCAAACACTAAACATGATATCCGGTCGACTTGCCGTAAGGTACAACAAACTACCAATCATACCTCTATATTTGGTGTTGTCTACCTGATATGAGTGAAATCTCATATCAATTATATCATATTTAACCCTAAAACACAAAGTAAAATACCAGATTTTAATGTGTAAAGGCAGTATTATCCCAATTTTTTGTTGTTTGTGCTTGTGTAGGTAAAAAGATACAAATTTGATACAAACAAGAATTTCAAGGCATTTATGATGAAGAAAAGACAAAATAAGGACAAAAGATGACAAGTCAAAACAAGTCATAGGACCTTTCTTGACAACTTGCAAAGTAGAGGGACTAAAAGTGTCAAGTTGGAAAAGTCAAGAACAAAGTCAAATCTGGTCAAAGTCAAAGTCAACAAGTCAAGGGGTCAAGTATGAAGTCAAAGGGCCAAGAATGACAAGTTGTTGAAGTTTGAAGCTCAAAATACAAGGCTGATAACCAAAGGGACTTAAGCTGCCAATTTTGGAAAGAATAAAAGACTTGATCCGTGTGACTACCCAAACAGCCAATCAGAGACCAGCATTTTCATAACATGGATAGCCAGCTAAGCCATTAATGAGGAGAGAAGTGGCCAGTTAATAAACTCATCAAAATCTCAACAGTGTTCCCCACTATCCTTTTTCAACCAATGGCGAGCCAGCAACACACATACTTTCACTGTTTCTTTAGATAACGATCCGTGTGAAGAATAATGGACTTATCATAACTTGCCACGTGGATCTTGCAAGCCTAGATCGTGGAGATTGATTTATACACTTTCAGAGAAAACGTTCAACATCAAAAGTGATCGTCATCACTAGACGAACACAACCCCAGTACCCAATTAACAAATCATTGAGAGGATTTAAAACCCCCAATTCATGAAGAACATGGATCATACCATTTCCAGAATTGGGACACATGGCGTTTTGTTAGTGGATGCAACACGTCATCACACCTCACCAGCATTCATTTTCACTCTATAAATAGACCTTTGTACCTTTCATTTTGAAAAAATTAGCTAGTGTGTACAAAACACACACATTCCCTTTCTCTCTCAATCTTGTTTTCTATTAGTAGTTCTAACTTCTCAAAGTGTCTGACAATCATTTGAGAAGGTTAGTTAGTCTGTTAGAACCACTTGTAACAACTTTCTATCAATAAAAATTCTCCATTTCACTCAATTCACTCAAAAACCTTATTATACCTTACTGCATTGCTACTATTCATGTTGCTATTGATTATGTTGATCACACTTGATCAATAGAGTTAGTTGATTGTTTTGGAAGATTTCACAAGTGCTCAGATAGTTCCAAATTCAAGCCATAGCTCAGACATAGCCAAAAGATGCCAGATTTTGCAGTTTGTACCAGTTGGATGATGATGATGATTGATTTGGGTTGTAGCTGTGTAGAGTAGATTGATTGGGTGTTGATTGAATCACAAGTGAGCCCAGCGCTCACTTTTGCATCAAAGAAGCCTTCATGTGTACTTATACGTTTTGTTTTACAATTTCTACTCAAAAACTTAGTCTACATGCTATATTTTGTTTCTTAGTGTAATACTACTTGGAATTGCCTGTTATGTGTTCATTTTCAGTCCTTTGATATGATTTGATTGATTGCTAGCTTAATCTGTTAGTTTCAAGTAGTCTTCATAGCTTAATTGTGTTTATATCAGTTAACCAGTGTTTGGAACTAGTCTTAATTCTTGAATCAGTCATTGGAAGTGGTTGTTTAGAGTTTGTATACACTCATTAGTTGGTAACCAGTGATAGTGCAAAGTTTTGGAGTCAAACTCCAAGTCAAACAGGCAAAAGGTATTTCAAAAATATTGGGTCAGACTTGAACTTGAAAATATGCCTAATTCAAACACTTGTCAATTCTTCATTCTTTGGAGTTAGAGTGTGATTTTTAGTTCTGAGTAAAGCTTAACATCCCAGCTTTTTAGACATATAGGGTAGAGCATACAGTTCTCACATTTGAGTAAGAAATAAACCCTAGAATAAGCTTTAGAACCAAAGCAAGTTTATGTGAAAAGTGCTTATCAGATTTTCAGTATAGGCTTTTTCCTTTCATAAAAGTGGACATTTTATTTCACAAATCAGTTAGATAAGCTTAGAAAATAAGTTTGGACCAAGGTCAAACTTGGTCAACGCTTGGTCAAAATAAGCCCAATTTAGCTTATTTGATTTTCTGGCTTATTCCTTAGTGCTTTTTGGAATTTTCTTGGATAGGTGTTCCTTATTTGGCATGTAGATCATATTTTGAGAAGAATAGCTTAAGTGCTTATCCCAATAAGCAGATTCCTTAAAAAGTGCTTATTCCAAAAGTGCTTATTTGGCTTATAGTTCATTTCAGTTGGATTCCTTGAAACTGACTAGGTGGAATTGAAATAGAAACTTTTTGAAACAAATCTCAGCTTATTTGGTGGACTAGAACTCTTGTTTCAGCTTATTCAACCATTGTGCCCGTTTTTGCTTAATTAATTATAAAAATTGCATTTTAGTCCCTAGAGATTAGGGAGTTGTTTAAGCTGTTAAAATTAGTCATAAGTTTCTAGGTTTTGCACTTAGGTCCTCAGATTTGTTAGTTTGTTGCAAATTCAGTTTGTTAGTTTGATACTTTGTTACAAAGTTTTTATAATTTTGTTATATTTTCATTTTCAGTCCTTCAAGTTTTTGAATTTACATTTCCAGTCCTTGTACTTTTATAAACTTTACATTTTGAGCATATTTACATATTGTGCATTGATTACTTGTACTTTTAGCATAATGTGTGGTATGTGCACTTTGTTTTTAGCTTAGTACGGATACGTAGAGATCATATTTTTACATTTTTACGTGCTTTGTGACAATTAGACGTAGATTACCAAAAATTCTATAAATCTAACACCAAATTAGTTAACCTGATTTCTATTGATTGATCAATTCGTATTGAGTCGAGAAAAACGAACTAAACATTGATATATTAAATGGCACCGCTGCCGGTTCATTACGTGGAGACTGGCATTGATTGACGGTTACATATTGAATTTTGGGATCCGTTCACTTGTGAACGTACCTTTTACGTATCATAAATAAAAAATATAAATAAAAATCAAAAAGATAAATATATAAAAAATAAAAAACCACAAAAATCAATTCTTTCCTAAGAATTGAACCAAAAAAATTAAAAAATCAAAAAGTAATCTTTTTCCTAAAAGATTACACCAAAAATATATTGTATATATTGGATTCACTCGTTTTTACGTACATACTATACTTTCATAAAAACAAATGAATACAAAAATATTTTTGATATATTATTATATGTAACACATATACGTAGATACGAACAACCAAGTTACCTACTTTCATAAGTATTGCCTTGGCAATACACCGTACTTGGGGGTGTTCCGGTCCCATTTATGTGTATCAATCAAAGTAAATTAAAGGCAAAAATAGATAAACACTTTCAATAAGCAAGAACTCGAAGAATACGAACTATTAAGTGAATAGAAAGGCGGCGTTGCTATAAAATGCAAGCCTAAGGGAAATAGGTACTTAAGAGCTTAGCGCCACCTCATTCCACTCGTTCACTAGTAAGTATTCTAAGAAGGAAGGCTTGTTGGGGGTTTTGCCGCCCAATTAGTACTACATATATATTATACTTTCTTGTGGTTTTCACTATTTAACCTCAGAAGAGATAATCAATTCTTTTCAAAATTTGACCGAGAGCTCCTCTCTCATTCCTCGTGTTGAGTTGCATGCGCACTCGAGCTCGTGCACATATACCTCTTGGTGTACAACCCCTTCCTCCCAAAAGGAAGAAAAAGAACAAGAACAACACCGTCCATCAAGCCGACCACGAGCATCGTGCTTTCGAAAATTCACAAGAAGCCATGGACAATAGACCATTGATTGAGATTTTCCAATCCAATGTGGATGGGAATGCGGATGCCATAGTCATTCCTGAGATAGTCGTTAACAACTTTGAGCTTAAGACATGCATGATTACTATGGTTTCTTCTATCCCCTTCCTAGGGAGACCTACGGATGACCCTCATGACCATGTCAAGAGATTCATGTCACTTTGTAATACTATCAAGTATAATGGGGTACCTCAGTAGGCGGTTAAGTTGATCTTATTTCTTTTCTCTTTGGAGGGAAATGCTAGGAATTGGCTAGATAAGCAACCTTCTAGGAGCATTTTCACTTGGGATGATTTGCAGAAGAAATTTGTGAATAAGTTCTTTCCTCCTTCACGAACCACCGCCTTGAGAAACCAAATCATAGGTTTTCAACAAAAGCAAGACCAAAAATTTAGTGAAGCTTGGGAAGAGTTCAAAGAGTTTTTAAGAAAGTGCCCAAACCATGGTTTTAACCTAGTTCACCAAATTAACACCTTCTACAATGGTTTGAGACCTCATCATCAAGATTCCCTTAACTCGGTCGCGGGTGGGAAAATTCTTTCAAAATTCATACAAGATGCATGGGATATCATTGAAACAAAATCTATGGTTCAAACTAATAGGGAAAGAGATGAGGTGGTACATGTTGTTCAAGAGAGTGCTTATAGGCCACTTGATAGTAAAATCCTTTCACAGCTTCAAGAACTTAACCAAAATCAAAAGATGCATCAAGAGATGATTCAAGACTTTATGAAGGTTACTTTGAACAATTCTTTTTCACACAATGTCAATGCCATCACCCTATCTTGTGAGACATGTGGAGGCCCTCACTCCTACTTACAATGTGATAAATTTCAAAAATTTTAAGGAGAATGTTATGCTTATCATGATGAGGGAAGAGAGCACTTTAAACCCAACATCAATCCTAATCACCTCTCTTACAAGTCCAACAATTACCTTGCTCCACCCAGTTTCCCTCCCCATCAACCCACCCAAAACCAAACAAATACTCCACAAATACTCAATAGAAACCAAGGGCCAAGGGGAAATTACCAAGGGAACAACAACATTAGAAGGCCTAACAACTTTTAAAACCAAGGGAACAACTTTCATGGAAATAACCAAGGGTTTCACCAAACACCTCCACCTTTCCACACCCAAGGATATAATCAAAGAAATACTCTTGACCCTCAATATGAGCTTGTTCTTCAAAAGATGAACCCAATTCAAGAAGAAAACAACAAGAAATTTTCTCTCTTACAAACACAAATCTTGCAAACCCAAAGACCAGAAGGTGCTTTACCCTCCAACACTCAAACCAATCCAAGGGCAAATGTTAATTCAATCACTGCTAGAAGTGGTAAAACAACCATTGATCCATTAATTCCTCCTACACCTCCTTTGGTAACACCTACAACGGTTACTCCTTGTGAAAAGCCTACACCTTCAAAGCCTGCACCTTCCAATCCTACACCTACTAATCCTTCACTTCCTTTACCTATCATTGAAGAAACTAACAAAGAGAGTCCTTCAACAACTACCACTAAACCTTCACCAAAACCAAATCTTCCATATCCTTCTAGATTGAGAAAAGAGAAGCATAAGAACAAGGATGACATTCAAGTGTCCAACTTTTTGAGGATGTTTAAGCAATTGAATATCAACATATCTTTTGCGGAGGCTTTAGCTTACATGCCTAAGTTTGCCAAAATGTTCAAAGACCTTCTCTCAAACAAAGAAAAGTTGGTTGATATGCCTAACACTTCATTGAACGAAAATTGTTCCGCGGTGTTGTTGAAGACTTTACCAACTAAACTTGGTGATCCGGGCAGGTTTTGATTCCTTGTAATTTCTCGGGGGTTGAGAATTGCATGGCACTTGCGAATCTTGGTGCAAGCATAATTTTGATGCCTTTGTCGGTTTTGAAACAACTCTCTCTTCTCGAGCTCATACCTACTAGGATGACACTTGAGTTAGCAAACCGTTCAATAGCTTATCCGATGGGGATTGCGGAAGATGTGTTTGTAGGAGTTGATAAATTCACATTCCCTGTGATTTTGTAGTTGTTGACTATAACATGGACCCTAGAGTTCCTCTCATTGTAGGAAGGCCTTTCTTAAGGACGGGTCGTACTCTTATTGTTGTGGCGGAAGGAGAACTAATTATGAGGGTAGAGGATGAGAAAGTAGTGTTTAATTTGGGTAAAGTAACTAAGAAATCTCAAAGTTGTGAAACCGTTAACATTATGGATGTTCTTGATGAGGTTTGTAATGAACACTTTCATGAAGCTTTCAAGAGTGATAATGAGGACATCCCACATGTTGAGACCGTTGCCTCAATTGCTCCCTCCTTAACACCATTTGGAGAGAGTGATTTCCTCTTGGAGGAATTTGAGTCTAACTTTCTTGGAAATGATGATTCTCCCATCAATTGGGAAAAAGATATTCTTACTATCCAAAAGTTACTCAATGAGGATCCCATTCCTTCACCTACTCAACAAGAGGTTACTAATGATGATCCCACATTAGTTAAACCTTCTATTGAGAGTCCACCTTCCCTAGAACTTAAGGATATTCCATCACACCTTGAGTATGCTTTCTTAAAGGGAGAGGACAAATTACCCGTTATCATAGCCAAAGACTTGAAAGATGATGAGAAGTAAAAGCTCATAGAAGTTCTTAAGAAGCATAAGAAGACCATAGCTTAGAAAATATCCGACATAAGGGGGATTGATCCTAATTTTTGTACTCACAAAATCCTTATGGAGGATGATTACAAACCCGCCATCCAAAACCAAAAGAGGGTTAACCCAAAAATCCATGAAGTTATCAAAAAGGAAGTTATCAAACTCCTTGATGCGGGTATGATTTACCCAATTTTTGAATCACCATGGGTTAGCCCGGTGCATTGGGTGCCTAAAAAGGGTGGAATCACCGTTGTGCCTAATGAAAATGATGAGTTGATTCCCACTAGACTTGTCACGGGTTGGAGAGTTTGTATCGATTATAGGAAGCTTAATGATGCTATTAGGAAAGACCATTTCCCATTACCTTTCATGGACCAAATGCTTGAACGCTTAGCGGGAAATGAGTACTATTGCTTTCTAGATGGATTTTCGGGTTATTTCCAAATACCCATTGATCCAAAAGATCAAGAAAAGACCACATTCACTTGTCCCTATGGCACATTTTCTTATAAGAGAATGCCTTTCAGGTTGAGCAATGCCCCAGGGACATTTCAAAGGTGTATGATGGCCATATATCATGACATGATAGAGAACACAATGGAAGTGTTTATGGATGATTTCTCGGTTTTTGGAGATTCATTCACTTCTTGTCTCTCCCATTTAGAATGTATGCTAAAAAGGTGTGACACGTCTTGTTCTAAATTGGGAGAAGTGCCATTTCATGGTTAAAGAAGTGATAGTTTTGGGGCATAAGATATCTAAAAAAGGTTTAGAAGTGGATCGTGCTAAAATAGATGTTATTGCCAAACTTCCCCCACACACCACGGTGAAAGGAGTTAGGAGCTTTTTGGGACATGCGGGTTTCTATAGACGTTTTATTCGAGACTTTTCTAAGATAGCTAGACCCATGACCCACCTCTTAGAAAAAGAGGCTCCTTTCATATTCACACAAGAGTGTTTAGAGTCTTTTGAGATCCCTAGAGAAAAATTAACTAAGGCTCTAGTTTTGGTTTCACCAAATTGAGATTTGCCTTTTGAACTCATGTGTGATGCTAGTGATTATGCTATGGTGGCCGTTTTGGGGCAAAGAGTTAATAAGCATTTTCAACCTATACACTATGCGAGTAAGACAATGACGGGTGCTCAACTACATTATACCATTACGGAAAAAGAATTGCTAGCTATCGTATATGCTTTTGAGAAATTTAGACCCTATCTTTGTGACACCCCCAAATTGGTCAAATGCAGCGGAAATAATATTTGGGTGTCACATGACGTGGATCAATAGCAGATAGTATGTAGAGCAACAGATAAAAGATTATCATTACATTTATTACACGAATAAAAGTGCACATGTTATTAAAATTGTCTTAAACATTATTTAGTAGTTGAAATCATTCCCAGTTTATAAAACCCCAGATGAGCTCTATAAATGGAGTCTATCATGATGCTTGATTCCATGCACGTCAATACCTGCTTCAGTTTCCTGAGAAAACATGCTTAGAGAGTCAACATAAAATTGGTGAATTCACAGGTTTAATAAATTGAGTTTGGACAATAAACATTCACTGAAGTAGTAATGCACATAGCATCAACACTTAAAGGTAATTACATTCCCATATTGCCCGAAACTGAGACTTGGCACGTTAAGTCCACAACAAATGAGGACCCTTTGCATTAATAAAAATGCACCCAATATAAAGTTCCGACATGTTAAACATATGTTGTCCTGGCCTAGGCACAGTGAGCGCAACTCACCCAGATGCGGATGGTCAATCCCAAATAGATCTATTTATAAATTCAGGCAATTCAACAATTTTAATAGTTTGAGATGCAGGGGTCATGCGGGTTCATCTACAATAGGCACATGTAATCAAAGGTTTTGTAGTTCAGTTTATGTCCATCAAATAAAATATGTTGCATGTTTTCTTCCCCATAAAAGGCTTTAAAAGTTTGTCAATATACAAAGTGGGGCCATGAACTCACCTCAGTAGTACAGCAATGAGTCACAAGAAAATCTGATGTGATGCTCACGATACAGTCAATGGCCTAAATAATTATAAGGTCTCAATAAATGCATAACATAATGCATAAAAGTTTCAGAACAAGTCTGTGCATGCTTATACTGGTTTTAAGCATTTTATTACGATATCTGTAATTTAGTTCATCGTTGTACAAGTTATAGAAGTATTTATTTTAAGCGTAAAATGAATAGTATCGTTTAATTAATTTGTTTAATTAATATTCTCGTACTTATACTGTTTAAAAAGTAATTTAAATATTTATAAAAGGAAGTTTTATATATATTTAAAGTGAAAGGAAATAAATATAATAAATATATTTATTTTTATAAGTTAACCATATTTAATTTATATAACATATATAAATGACGTTTATAAAAATGTATAACATTTTAATTTAATTCAACGTTCTCGTAGTGTGTATAATCATTAAATTATAAGTTTGGGAAAAATAACGAGCGTTGTATTTATTTAAGTTTTACGTTTTTAATATTAGGTATTTATATATAGTAAATTATGGTTTGTTATAGTTTGTGTAAATTACATTTTAGTCCCTCGATTTATATAATTACTCGCGGTTAAATACCATAATACCCCTATGGTTTGTAAAAGTTTCAAGTAATTACAACATTAGTCCCTCCCTAGTTACACGTGTAACTAGGGCTTGTTAAAGTTTCAAGTGTTGTCAATTTTGGTCCTTATGGTATTCGGTTATATTTAGGCTTAGCAAATGTTTCATAAACGCCCCCTAGGGCTCCAAATAAGATTCGGCTAATGCCAAAATGGCCCCTGGGGTTTGTTTAGGGGTAAAATAACTTTACTATCTTGGCAATAAAGGTCCCTAGGGCTCCTAATAATTTCGGCAAGTGGCAAAAGGGGACCCTAGGTTTCTAACCAAGTTACACAACTTCACCTAACTTGACAATAATTACAAATGAGTCCTCCTACTAAATTTTAAGTCTCGAATGGTATTAAAATACCACCTTTAACTCTCAGCAAAATACAAACTAGGTCCTTAGGTTTTATCTTTTGTTAAAATGAGTTTCTAAATATGTCCATTTAAGTCCCTAAACTTATAAAATTTACAAAATCAATCCGAAAACTTTATATTTACATTTTTAGTCTGAAACTTAATAAAATCATCATTTTAATCAGAAACTTTATAAAACCATAATTTTCACACCAAAAGTTTTATAATGACATTATTTAATAAAAATAAAGTTTACTTTAAGTATGATTATTCTAGTGGGCTTAATGGTCTTAATTTCTATAAGGCTTAAATAGTGAGCTTAATAATCTATTAAGGCAACTAGTTACAATTTTAGTTAGTAACTTAGATCTAGTGATTCTAGGCTTATCTAAATATTACAAAGTTAACCATCACACTAAACCATGAGGATAACCCCACGTCTAGCTATTAACATGCATAGGTTTTCATGAGTTTTCTAGTTAAGCATGTTCATGAGATTATGTTCATCATAGTTAACAAGATTTTACATCACATAAAGTGAACCCATTTTAAGTCGTGACCTAATATAGTCTAGGTTTGCTTAGATTTGTTCTTGGATTAAGTTTTACTAGTGATATGTATATATATGTTCAAGTGTATGAAAATGAAGTATATATAATAGATAGGTTTCAAGATGCTTACTTGTTTAGTTAGTTCTAGGAGTGGATAGTGAATGAGTAGTAACTTGTGCTTGGTTTCAACAATGGTGGATACTTGTAACCAAATCCTAGCCGTGACCTTCACTTGTGCTCCTAGGGTTTCCTTGTTGTCTTGAAGATCAAACTTGTTGTAGGAGTGGAAATGATTAGTATTTAGGATGAAAGAGACACAGATTTACCTTAGTAAATGAAGTAGTAAATGGGTGTTGAAGGATTTTGGTGATGGAAATAATGTGAGCCGTAGGTTTTGAGAGAGAGTGGAATGAGAGATTCAAGTGTTCTATGTTGTGTGTGTTTGAACTAGTTGGATATTTCGGATATATGGAGTAAGAGAAGTATCTTGGTGTATCTTGTACCTAGTACCATGAATCTATGGAAGATACATATTGGATTTTGCTAGATATGGTGTAGGATTTCACACATGCTCAAAATAGCAAAGCCTTCCCTTTTCCACTTGTGTGTTTAGTGGTATGTTTTTGCAAAGTCAAAGGGGACAAAAATGACACTCAATAGTGAAATGGGTATGGTGAAGTGTAGGAAAAGTAAGGTGATGTATAGGAAAGGTAATGTGTGTGTAAGGCCTAGTGTAAGACATAGTATACTTAATGATAGTAACTTGTAAGTTTTCGTGATTAAGGGTAGTGTATGCATGCACATACACGGCACACACATGTATTTTTGGAGAAATGTGTTAATTTGTATCAAGTGTTGGGAGTTAATAATAGTCCATGTATTATAGTGTATGTATTTGTTAAGTTTCTAGGTATTTTGGTTAAACCTTTAGATAACTTGGTGAAAGTATATAATGAGTATATCATTATAATTATTTTACTTGAATAAAGTAATAAGTGACAATGTGAAATAATGTACATTATTTTAAAGTGATAAGTGTTTATTCATAGTATGAAGTATATGTAGATATATACATATAAATATAAGTCCAAGTACTTAATAAATTAAGTAAATAATGTTACAGTTTATCAAAAGTGTGTACTGAGGTGATGAGTCCTTGTTCAATCATGTGGCCAGTCAATTGCAAACGTAGTCAATAAAGACTAAAGGTTCATATAAATTTACAAATAAATATGAAATAATAGTATGACAAAAGTATATGATTATTAATATGTAAAATCCATGATTTTACCATGATTTTTATGTAATAGATTTCCACCCAATAATCCTAGAACATAAACTCATGTATTACATTTCTATGGGTCATGTGTGAATTTGTCTAAACATATACATATACTTGTACATACACACTTGTTTAAATAAGATTCATAATGTGAACCTTGTACATAAAACTAGGGTAGTAAGATGTATACCTAATATTGGAAATACACAACACTTAACCAAAAATTAGAAAAAAATAAGCTACACCATGTATATATGGCCGTGTATATGTGTATGCATAAGTTTAGGTATCCCTAAACTTTCTTGGACTAGCCCAAAGTTATGTATTTCTTATGCTTTAGCCCAACTCAAGCCCACACAAGCCCACCCTTTTCTTTGGATAGCCTTACACGACACACACATGCATATGTGGAAGAAGAAGGATTGTCTTGGAAAGGGGAGAGCTTACACTTGGCACAAATGTCCTTACCAAGGCAATCATGACTTTGGCATTCTCTTTCCCTCTCTCATCTTTAAGCCGAAACACACACATCCCTATCTCTCATACATGCAACTCACTTCTCTCTACTTCTTTCTCTCTCAAACATTTCGGCCATAAGCCACAAAAATCCAAAGTTGATTCATTAAATAAACTAAATCTTTGTCCCATCTTGATTACAAATCATTTGGTGGCATCATTCTTTTGGAATCACTACAAACAAGCCCTATCCAAATCATTATAGGTCACAGCTTGGTTTGTGTTAGGGTTTTCTCCATCAACTTGAGTAGATCTTATATCTCCTTGTTCATCTAGATCCTCTTAGGTACTTTTAGGCAAGAGAGGTATACACATCATAATCTTTCATTTCTTCATGCATGCATCTTCATACATCTATAAACACAAGTGAATACATGTTAAAAATCAAGATTTGGTAAGGTTATGACCCTTATGGGTCACGGCATATTTATACAACCTATGATCATGATTCAAAACCTTTTTAATAAGAAACTTATGACTTATGTGTTATGTGTTAAACTAGATTTAAAAACCATATGAAACCTTTTATAAATCTAAATATGGCATGGGTTACAAATCTTTTTTATGGGACTTTGGTTAACCAATAACCATAGATCTCATGAAAAGAACTTGTGAAACCTAGAAATCATGAAAGCCATGACCTTAAAGGTCACGGCTAGAATGAGTAAAGGCCATATCATTTGTCTACTAAGTTTTGAATAGTGGAACATGAAATGTTACATGTTAAAAGAGCTATTAAAAATCATCAAAGTAACTTATGTGAATATATAGCCGTGGGTTACATATGACCCTAAAATGGGTTAGATGTACATGCATGCTTATATGAACCTAGATCTAATGATAACTATTAACTTAACATGGTATACATGAAATAAACTAGTAGATCTAATAGGAATATTGGGAGGGAACAATATAGCCATGGGCTATACATTGTTTCTTGGAATGATAGTAGCCTTGGAAACATGCATGTAACCTAGATAATCATAATGTGTTTTTGTAAATAATTACAAGATTTAAAAACTAGTTAAAGGGGTATCTTAGAAATACCAAGATCTAAAAATATAGCCGTGAGCTATATATAAGGGTACATGGATCTATGTTTGATTTTAGGTCTAGACATAGTTTAGATCTCATTTTGAACTTGTGACTTATTTTCTTGATGTGTACATAGTTAGATCTAATTTTGTAACACATATAAACTACATGCAACCTTAAAATAAAACTTGACTTATCTTAATAAGGTATAACCAATATTAGCCGTGGGATATAAGCTCCTACTAGGGCTTATGACCTACTTATAACCTTATAACACACCTAGATCTAAATTGGTATAACACATAAAACAAAATGAAAGTTTTATTCATTTAGATTGGAAACTAAATATTAATAAGCTCAAAATAAGCTTATAAGAATATCCTAAGTAAAAATATACATAAAATGTAAGTTAATGTTAATGGACTAATTAAGTCCATGAAATGTTAATTCAAAACTTAAATGGACCCAATAAGCCCATTTTATAAATTATAGTAACTTAAATGGACTTAAGATGACAATTAGGCCCATCAACTAATTAAAGGACTTAAAAATGTATTAAGCCCAATAGATGATTTAAAGGCCCATTTAAATAAATTAGTGGACTTGAAATATATTTAAGCCCACTAAAATAGTGTTGATCCCAAACTTAGATCGATTTAGCTTTATGTATACGAGATTAGATCAAGTAATACACTTAGAGAAACCTTTGTATATGTATATGATAATCTAAGTGTTATGCGGAATTAACACTTAAACAAGAACACACAAGATATAAACAAACTTTCACTTTGATTAATGATATCAAACTTGCTTACAGTGAAAGTAGTTTACGTATGAAAACTTATGTTGAACATTAACCTAAAGGTCTTCTTTTATAGACATAAGATGCCTTGTACAATAATCTACGTATCAACTATTCTAGGTAAAGATAAATATAGAAAATACATTATTGTTCCTATCTTTACTAGAAGTAATCTAGAATACAATAAATGCGTAGAGTATATCTTCCCATCAGTGTTTGTCTTCAATGTATCAACGCTTGACTTTGTCTTGTCAACGCTTGAACTGTCAGCGCTTGTTTTACTCCTGTCAACGCTTGTTTTACTCTTGTCAGCGCTCAAGTAGACTAGCCATAATTTATTCCCAACAATCCTCCCCTAAACTTGATATCTACTCCAATGATCAAGTTTCTGAATAAACATTAAGTACTAGGAGGAATCTTACAAACCTTCTCATATTGGTAATAAATAAATCTGATCAAGTCTTTTGCCACGTCACTTGAATAATCAATTTCCAGTTGAGTGTTCTTCATCTTCTCCAAGATATCCTTGAACATGAAATACTGACCATCCACAAGTAGATACTCAGCAAACTTTGTAGCACTCAAATAATAAACACCATCAGCTGAATACAATCTCCATTGAAGACCACTGAGATCATCTTCAAGATCCTTCCAAATAGCAGGATCCTCATCTTTTGGTCCACACATTCTCTTGAATGTGGACCACAGTTTTATTCCATTGGCTGAAGTTGGTGCTTCAGCCTCATACTTGACCTCTAACAACCTCCATAGGTCTACCAAGTCTTCTCTGTCAAAACTTGCAAACAAAGATATAAGGGTGGTAAAAGTGTGCACCTCTTTTCCATACCTGCCAATCTTCCAAAACCCACATTCATCTTCTTCATAGCTCACAATTGGGTTTCTGGAATCTAGTGGTAACACTTGTACCATATCTGAAGCTTCTAATGGTGAGAGCTTGAGGCTCTTTCTTATGACAGCTTCATTTGGATGTAATGGATCCATATCTTTGGGAAACTCAAGAGAAACTCCCTTTTTCACTTGTCTGGGAACAAACATTGCTTTCTTGAGCTCCATTTTCTCTGCAAGTTCTTCTTTTCTTTCATCAGAAAGAAGTCTTAGAGTGTTTGCTTCCTACACTCTAACACAAATGGGATAAGCTCTACATTCCAACTCATCAAATGTCAATGCCTTCAATTTCTGATAAGTCCACCCTGTTCCATGACACCTGAGCAACATGCAGTACAACTCCCTTCTATCCCTTTTCAACTCTGAGAGAACATTGCTGGCTTTTTGTTTCAGGATAACCTTGCAATCCTTTTGGACTCTTAGAAGAATCTCCAAACCCCATATCTGATCTGAAACAGTCAAATGTGGATTCTCTATACACCTTTCTTCCCAAGCATGGTACATCTGAACCACATATGGCATATCAAAATCAACCTGCAATTTCAACTCTCTTAATTTCTCCTTGGCCAACTCATCTCCATACTCAAGTCTTTCTGGCTATTCTATGATCATAACACTTGAGTCTGAGCTAGCTTCATCACAAATGGTGACTCTCTCACCTCCTTTCTGTCTTATTCCACAATTTGTGCAGCCAACTTTCTATCAAACTCAATTTGAGCTGCATTCTTTGGAACAACCTCTTCTACCATAATACCCTTACCCTTATCTAATGGATCAATTGTTGGTAAGGTAGATGGTGATACCTGTGAAGAAACCTCCTTGATGATGGATGATGACTGGGATACATCACCCTCATTTGCAGGTCTGTCAACACTAACTTTTGCTCTGTCAGCGTCCAAATTCTCCTTGTCAACGCTCAAATTTCCTGCCTCAGCGCCTTTTGCAATTTCCTCTAACATGGCTGTAAATGATAAATTTAAGTTTGTAGGAGAGACTAGAGACGTATCAAAACCTGTCTGTTTCTTCAAACTTGTTAGAGCCTTAGCAACATCCAAAGATTGACCATCATGGCTGCCCTTATCACTCAAATTTAGTTGATCATCCTCCCCTTTGGAAGATTCCTACATCCCTCTCCTTGCACTAGCAGTCTCCAAAATAACAATCCTCTCCCTCAATTGCTTGAGTTCAAGGCCTTGTGTGCTGACAACTTGTACCAAGTCTGCATTTTGCTTTTGCAAGCTCATGCAGACTGCCGTCAATTCCATTAGGGTCATTGGTTCCAATCTGCCCTCTTTAAAAATGGGTATTTAACCTCCCAAGTTAGATTCATTGGGCATGGATGAGGTCTTAATTATGGTGGGACTGCCTTGGCCAGCATCTAAGCCAGAACCAATAGTCCCAGCCTCATCCATAGCACCAACCACACTTGTGGTGGTGGTTCTCTCTGCTACATGGCTAGGACCACTAGAGAAGAACACTCTAGTAGTCCTTTGGCGTTTTTGTAACCTATATTGTGTTGGTGGAGATGATGATGTGGATTGGGTGGATGTGGGTTGGTTAAGGGGTGTTTGGGTCTGTGAAGGTTGAGTGTCAATGTTTGAAATAGGCACATCAACGCCAACATTTACCGTGTCAGCGTCGAAGGGTTCTTGGTCAATTTGCATATGTTGTGGTGAAGGTAAAGGTTCAGGGATTGGATCAATTTGGGGTTGGGGGTCTGGTTGGGGTTGAGCTGCTTCAATGACAGCAATCATAGCTAGGGTTAGGGGTAGGTCACGATGTGGGGGTGAGTTCATCTTTATAAAAATTGCTTTCTTTTGCACAGGGATCTCATAAAAGTCATCATGATCCCTTGTGCAGTATCCTTGGACATCAAAAACCATTTGTAAAAATCTGGGATAAGCTAAAGTCATTTTGCTCCCTTTATTTTTACACATGCCCTCAAAAATCATTTTGGAATAATTAAATTTTTGCCCAGTAGCAATACACACAATAGCACTAGCAATAGATCTATTGATCTCATTGTGTGCAGTGTACTTGGGACTCAAACATTGTAGGAGGACATGTATTAGGTACTTCAGGCTGGGGGAAACTCCTGTTTATGATATTTATTTAAAGTTCCTTCATCAGGAAAAGGATAACCCAAAGCCCTTAGTCCTTGTTCTATTTCACTAATGGGAATGATGGTTATACCATCAGCATCATCAAGATGCAAAGCTTGGCGTACCAAAGCTTCAGTAACCACCCAAGGTCTCCCATGAACAATAGAAGTTAATGTAGTCACTCTATTAACTGTTGAGGAACTAACAGTGTTCGAAAACTGTTTAATATGTGTGACAGGAATGAGTGGTGCATGAGAAAGAGCATACCTAAAAGGGGATGCGTTCAAATACGCCACCATTTGTGTGTATTGGGGAAACAGAGTATCATCAGCTTCAAGATACGCGATCATGTTGTGTTGACTTCTGAACCCCAATTCCAAATCTGATGGTTTAAACTTTGGTGCCATTGTTGAAAGCTGTGAAAATGATTGATGAAGATGAAGTTGATAAGAGAAAATTGTGTTAGACAAGAATAATAGGTACCCTGTTTAAAAATAGGAGCCAAATTTATAGGAGAAGAAAAGGCATGTGATTGGCCCAAAAATAGGCAAGTATTTTCAAAATGCAATCATGAAAATATTGAAAAAGAATAATTTTATCTCATGCATTAAATAAGGTTTATCTGCTCCCAAAATTACGGCCTAAAAATATGTCAAAAAGTAACAACTGGGTAGGACCCATTGAGTGTCAACGGTCAAAAATAACCTATCAACGCCCAACGGCTATATTCTTGTCAACGTTTGCCATAGCCATGTCAGCGTCTAAATTGGTCACAACAACGCTTGGAAAAATACTTGTCAGCGTCCAAAAATAAAAATGTTTAAAAATGAAAAATGACCTTAACAAAGTAATTTATCCTAGAGAAGATAACCAAAAAGCTGATAATTATTATAGGGTGGCAAGCACTGTCCAGTTATGCACACTTGCTTATGCAAGATAGACATAACAGTCCTCTAGTGTCCCTTGCTAACCAAAACTCTTAACAACTAAGTTACCTTATAAAATTCCTTGTTACTCCCAGGTAAATCCCATAACAAAATTATTCCCAAGTCTCCTAACAGACCACAACCAATTCTAGGCCAAAAATGTCTTGGCAGCATGCACAGTATATCAACTTTGCATGCTACAGTGCCTCATGATTTAGTAAAACTAACTCATACTCACCTGTGGACACAATCTAGAATTGTGATAAGAGTATCATATGGATACCCAAACATCCTAAAGGTTCCTAAAACCTCCCCTTAAACTATGATACATAAGTTGCTAAAAATATGCATGAACATAAAAAATTTATGTCAAGATAGGAATTAAAAATTCCAACCATCATCCATAAATAAAAACTTGTCCAAATGCTTCTCCAATGATCCATAAGCAACTCTGTATCCAATGGTATACTGCTAACACCACCTGCACATTTAGATTGAAAACCACAAAACTAACATTGTTGCTGACAACGCCCCGATATCACATAACAGCGTTGAGGGAAGCTTTGTCAGCGTTAGACAACGTCACAAAAACACTTATCAGCTTTCAAGCAACCTTTGTCAGTGTTAGAAAAATATAGTGGAAAATCTAAATCCTCAAAAAGACTAATAACAATGCATCATCCTGTACATACTTTTACAAAAAGACTCCAAAACACATATTATGTGAGATTGATCATTCCAATACTTGTTACCAAGAATTGAAACCTCCCAGCATCAAAAGGTTTAGTTAGTAAATCTGACACATTTTCTTCTGTGTCAACCCTATCTGGTTGTATTAAACCCTTTTCAAAACAATCTCTTATAAAATGGTGTCTAATTTCTATGTGTTTAGTTTTAGAATGATGTACAGGATTCTTAATAATGCATAAAGTGTTGTTATTTTCAACAAATATCTTGGTATACATGAAATTATACCCATAGTCCAACAGCTGGTTCTGAATCCACAAAACTTGTCCACAACAAGCAGCTGCAGCAACATACTCAGCTTCAGTTGTAGAATTAGCCACCACTGTTTGTTTCTTGCATTGCCAAGATATCAACCTGCTCCCAAGAAACTGACATCCACCAGTTGTGGATTTCCTATCAAATTTATCACCTCCATAGTCACTGTCTGAATATGCAATCAGCTCCAATGGTGAATCCTTTGGGTACCACAAACCAAGACTAGGATAGCATCTTAGGTACCTAAAGATCCTCTTCACAGCATAAAGGTGACATTCCTTAGGAGTAACTTGATGGCGTGCACAAGCACACACAGCAAACATGATGTCAGGTCTGGAGGCTGTAAGATACATCAATGATCCAATCATGGATCTATAGTGTCTGACATCAACATCTTTCCCATATCCAATATTTCCCCAAGGATGTTCTCTATCCATAGGAGTAGTAGCCCTCTTTTCATGTGGAGAAAAGCCAAACTTCTTCAAGATCTCAGCCACATATTTATCCTAGGAGATGAAGATACCATCTTCTTTCTGCTGAACTTGTAAACCAAGAAAGAAGTTCATCTCCCCCATAGCACTCATCTTGAATTTGTCTGTCATAAGCTTGGAGAAATCCTCACTCATCTTTGGATCAGTAGACCCAAAAATGATGTCATCAACATAGACCTGAACAAGCAACACATCCTTACCTTTCTTCTTTGTAAATAGTGTCTGATCTATAGTGCCCCTCTTGAATCCATTGTCCACTAAGTAAGTAGACAAAGTACCATACCATGCTCTTGGGGCTTGATGAAGTCCATACATAGCCTTCTTGACTCTATACACTTTATCTGGATTCTCTGGATCCTCAAAACCAGTAGGTTGCATCACATATACCTCCTCAACAATTGTACCATAGAGGAAGGCACTCTTGACATCCATTTGATAGACAGTGAAGCCCATGCAGGATGCATAGGCTAAAAAGATCCTAATAGCTTCAATCCTTGCAACTGGTGCAAAGACCTCCTCATAGTCTATCCCCTCCTCTTGTATATAACCCTGAGCCACTAACATTGCCTTGTTTCTGACCACAATACCTCTTTCATCTCTTTTGTTTCTTAGAAACCATCTTGTTCCTATAGGTCTGACATACCTAGGACAATCAACCAGCTCCCAAACATCCTGAATAGCAAATTGGTGAAGCTCATCCTGCATTGCTTCCACCCAACTTGGTCCTTTGAGAGCATCAAATATCTTCTTGGGTTCCTGTTGTGACAGAAAACAGGCAAACAAACATGCTTGCACAAGAGGGGTATCAACCTTTTTGTGAATATTGGCAATAAACCCACCAAGACCTTGATGAGATCTTCTAGTCTGAATAGGAGTCATAATATCACCAATGATTTGAGAAGTGAGGTGATTCTTCATAGTAGAAGTAATAACTCCTCCTTCAAAAAGTCTGGTGTCCTCAACCTCATTCTCCATGTTGCCAATATCTTCTTCTTCAGACTCTCTTTCATCAACATGAGGATGAACCTATTCATATAAATTGGAAGGTTCACCTTGTTCAAAAATGGAAGAGAAAAGATGTGCAGAAGTGTTGTCAACGTCTGAACCTTGTTTGTCAGCGTGTGGGCTAACAACGCTTGAACTATTGGTGTCAACGTCTGAGCCATCAACGTCTGAATTGGTCTTGTCAGCGCTAGATTTGCCTTTGTCAGCGCTTGAAGGACCATGCATGTTGTTATCTGGTGGTACTTGGAAACCACCATTATCTTTACCAGCAGCAGCAGCAGCAAAAGCATCTGTCCATATGGGGATTGTAACATATTCTTGTATAGGAGATGACTTTTCTGCTTGTGATCCAACCTTTTCATGAACCTGTGTACCTAGAACATCAACAACTTGTTCTTCCACAACACTTAAAGTTACCTTCACAATGTCTGGATTAGTGACAGGCATATAATTTAAAGCTCTAGATAAAGGTTCCAAGTCAAACAACCAATTAGGACCACTTTCAGGATCACTAGGTTTATTCTCTAAAAACCTAACATGTACTCTTTTAAGTATACGTTTTTCTTCTTTAAGATAAACCCTATATCCCTTGCTCTGCACTGAATACCCCATGAAGTAGCCTTCATCACCTTTTGCACTAAATTTACCTAAGGCATCACTAGTGTCTAAAACTACTACATGACAACCAAAAGGTCTGAGAAAACCAATATTAGGTTTTCTTCCCCAAAGTAACTCATAAGGTGTTTTGTTCTAAATTTTGTTAACCAATGCTCTATTTTGAACATAACAAGCTGTATTAACAGCCTCAGTCCAAAAGGCTATAGGAAAATGAGCATCAGCCAACATGGTTCTGGCTGCTTCAATTAGGGTTCTATTTTTCCTCTCAGCAACTCCATTATGCTGTGGGGTTCTGGCAACACTGAATTGCCTAGTAATTCCTTTCTTGGCACAGAAATCATCTAACTTTGTATTCCTAAATTCACCACCATTATCACTCCTAAGTATTTTAACTTCATTGCCAGATTTCTTCTTAATCTGAGTGATAAAATCAATTAAAGTATCAGCTGTATCACTTTTCATAGCTAGAAAGAAGGTCCAAGTAAACCTAGAAAAGTCATCTGTGATGACAAAGTAATAGGACTTTCCATTCAAACTTTCTATATTGGTTGGACCAAAGAGGTCCATATGAAGCAAGTGAAGAGGTCTAGTACTAGAGTGCACCTGTTTCGACTTGAATGAGACCTTGTGATGTTTGCCTTTAAGACATGCAACACAAGAGTGGTCATTGTGGAAGGCCTTCTCAGGCAAACCATCAACCAAGCCAAGTCTCACAAGCCTGTTTATATTCTTAAAATTTATGTGCCCTAGTCTCCTGTGCCACAAATTACTTTCATCTACTGAAGCCTTAGCATAAAAACAAGACATATTGTTATTCATTCTAATCCCATTCAGATTCACATTGTATATGTCCTTATGCCTAGGTGTTCTATAGTCAATATATTTCTCATCAGGGATCTTATAATCCTTGCTTAACACCAAACATTTAGTATCAGTAAACAGAACTTTATTTTTGTTATCACAAACTTGTGATACACTAAAAAGATTGTAGTCAAGTTCCTTTACCAAAAATACGTTCTCAAAACGTAAGTTCTTGGTGAGAAGGGTTCCTTTGCCTGTGATAGTACCATATCCGCCTCCAAAGTAAACCTTATCACCATCCTTAATGGGAGTGAAGTTTGTCAAATAATCTTCCTTCCCTGTCATGTGCCTTGAGCATCCACTGTCCCAATATCCATAATCATTGACTTGTTTTTGAATGCCCTACACATAAAGAAAACAAGTTAGTTTTCTTTGGGAACCCAAGCCTTGGAAGACTTGGATTCATCTGGTTGTTCAATAAGAACAGACTTAGTTCTCACAACGACCCCATTTTCATCCTTCTTAGGATGAAATACCCAGTTAACCCCAATAGGTTTTGTAATGACCTTTGAAATGTAATTAAATCTGTTGTAGGTCATTGAAATCCCATTATCAATAGGGTTTTAATCTTTCTTTGGTCTCCATGTCAAGCTTGAAGAAGCTTTAGACCCCTTACCTGTGGTTGCAAATATTTAGGTCTGGTCACGTTTCTGTCAGCGTTGGAATTGGTCTTGTCAACGCTGAAATTACCCTTGTCAGCGTTGAACCTAGGGTTTGCTACAGAAACCCATTGCCTATTAGACCAAGTGTTTGTCTTTTGAAATGGTCTTTGTCCATGAGTGTTAGACCCTCTAGTGAAGAATGGGGTAGGTCTAATCACTTGTGGACTTTGCTGTACACAAGGTTTGGGTCTGACAACGTTTGACTTTCTAACAACATTGACTTTGTTCCTGTCAGCGCTGAATTTGTTCCTGTCAGCGCTGACTTTGGGAGCGTTGACACACTTATATGCCAAGTGTGAAAAGCTACCACAAGTGTAACAGGCTTTTCTAGACACAACCCTAGGTCTAGAAGAGAAAAAGCCTGTTCCATCATTGCTAACTTGGCTCTTAGGTGACCTAGTATTCCTATACATCTCTGCATACTTAATGCTAGGTTTTCTAATAATGTTTTAGCCAAGGTCAACAGCTTTACCAGTGATTGGGTTTGTAACCTTAATGAGAGTTGACTCATTAGGACTTTCACATAGCAAGCCACCCTTCACAAATAATGTAGGGTTAGCTTTCTTCCATTCATTCAGGTCAGTCAACTTTTGTTGATACTCTTCAACTGGGTTGACAACTCTTGGTGGAGGAATGAATTCCTCCTCTTGGAGTTTTGGCAAACTAGTCCAAGATAGGTCCTTTTGTAGGACACCATAGAAGTCACCAGCTGGTGGTGGAACCACAGAGTAGTCTTTCATCCCAATCCCAGTCATGTCCTTAGGATCCCTTTGTTTACTCATACATTCACCTAGGGTTTGTGTTGCCTTATCAAATCTCTGGATTTTAAGGCCAACATTATCTTTGTTTTTAATGGCTTCATCTAACTTAGCCTGTAACTCACCATTAACCCTTTCCATGATGTTTCTAATATCCATACTAGCATTTAACTCATGTTTTAAGATATTTATTTTATCTTTTAAGTCAAATTCCATTTTCTTGTATTCAGAAACTGTCTTCTCAGTTTGAGTGAGAGCTAGTTGGTAATTAGACAATTTGCATCTTTCAGTACTCACATTGTCTAATAATCTTAACACCTCTTTGTTAAGTTTCTCAGTATTTAACCTACAACCTTTACTACAAAAAGCATCATCGTATACCTTATTATCAGATGAAGAGGAGGAGTGTGCCATGAGAGCATATTCAACATGCTCTTCTTCTTCAATTTCAGCAACCAAAGCTTTATCCTCTTCCGCATCCTTAGCCAGATAGCTCCAATCCCATCCCATACCATCAATTCCTTGAACTGCAACCATGGCCTTAGGATCCTGAGCTTTAACAATTTGACTTGAAGGTTTGCCAGCATCAGATCTTCTAGGAGATCTGCATTCCCTCATGAAATGCCCCATACGATGACAGTTGTAGCATTCAACTTTAGATTTATCAAATCCAGCTGTGTCCTTTGCATTGAAGGTCATCTTCTTCTTAAACCTTATGTTCCACCTGTTTGCTCTTATACTAGCAAGAGCCATGTTCCACTTAATGTCCATCTCTTCCAAGTGCTCATCACTTATCTGCTCAAGGTCCTCATATGTAATCACTGAACCATTGGGCAAAGAAGCAATGTAAGCACATATAGTATCCAGATCCAGACCAGCAGGTTTAATTCTTGGTGAGTCACTTTTGAATGTGTCAGCGTTTGAAAAGGAGACGTTGACAGGACATGTTCCAGCGCTGACGTATGATGATCCAGTAACTGGATGCATGTAGGAGTCCTTCTGATTGAATTGACCTTCACTATGGGAAAACAAGGCCATGTTACTATTGGTGGACTTTCTTCCATGCTCTAAAAGAGTTTCATCTTCCAACAGCCTCAGTTTGTTGTAGATATCATCAAACGTGGAACTTTTATGAGTATTATTGGCAAGAATAGATCTTGCCTCAATCTTCCACGCCTCACCAAGACTTTTAAGAAAAGTAGCATTAATGTCAACATCACCAAGTTGTGTCCCCATGAAGGGCAACTTGCTAGTGATATCAAGCAATCTGCTTCTCACACTACTAAGCTTTTCATTAGGTTGAGCCTTGAAGACAGCATAATCATGCATGAGTTGCTTCTTCTTCTCTTCCTTAGTATCTTCATTGCCACCATATGCAACTTCAAGAGCTGCCCAAAGGTCTTTAGCAGATTCATAACCTCTGTATTTATGTTGGTTCTCTTATCCCAAAGAGAGTTTCAGAATATTTAGGGTTTTCATGTCAACCCTTTTCTTTGCTATGTCTTCAGCAGACACAGCTCTACCATCTTCTGGCTTTTCTTTCTTATCTACTTCAGAACATCCAGCAACAGCTGCTCTTCCAGCAATAGCATCAGCAATCTTTTGGGCTTTATTGAATGTGTTTCCATATTCAATAATCTCCCAGAGTGTGTAGTCATAGATCCCTAGATATTTCTCAAAGTTGAATTTCCACAATTCAAAGTTGGTTGCATCAAGCATGGGAATCTTGATGTTTGGTAAAGGTGAGGAGGAGGAGGTTATTTCTGGATTTGACATGATGTTTTTAGGGTTTTGAGAAAATTACGGTTTTGGTGATTTTTAGGGTTCTTGTGTTCTTTAAGATCAAAAGTTCCTCAACAAGCTCTGATACCACTTGTTGATCCCAAACTTAGATCGATTTAGCTTTATGTATACGAGATTAGATCAAGTAATACACTTAGAGAAACCTTTGTATATGTATATGATAATCTAAGTGTTATGCAGAATTAACACTTAAACAAGAACACACAAGATATAAACAAACTTTCACTTTGATTAATGATATCAAACTTGCTTACAATGAAAGTAGTTTACGTATGAAAACTTATGTTGAACATTAACCTAAAGGTCTTCTTTTATAGACATAAGAAGCCTTGTACAATAATCTACGTATCAACTATTCTAGGTAAAGATAAATATAGAAAATACATTATTGTTCCTATCTTTACTAGAAGTAATCTAGAATACAATAATGCGTAGAGTATATCTTCCCATCAGTGCTTGTCTTCAATGTATCAACGCTTGACTTTGTCTTGTCAACGCTTGAACTGTCAGCGCTTGTTTTACTCCTGTCAACGCTTGTTTTACTCTTGTCAGCGCTTAAGTAGACTGGCCATAATTTATTCCCAACAAATAGCCCATTAGATGTTTAGCCCATTTAATGAGCCCATATAAAGTTTAAATGTTAAAATGAAAGTTTTTTAAAAATATAACTTATAAAAACCTTTTTGGATGAAAATGACAAGTCACAAAACTTAAGGACTAAAACCGTGACTTATTAAACTTGTTTTGATAAACTAGTAAACACAAGGACTGAAAATAAAAATACCCAAAAGTCTAGGGTTTAAATAAATACTATCCGTGGCAAATTAAACCCTAGGGACCATTTTGGGAGGTTTCTAAAAGTTATTTTGCCATCTTAAAACCCTAAGGACTATTTTTGTCAATTGCCAAAACTTAGAGAAGCCCTAGGGGCTGTTTTGTAAATTTAGTAAAGTTACAAAACCTAGATCTAACTAGGGGGACTAAATCTGCCATAAGCCGAAACTATAACAAGCCCTAGGTGCTAAATATGTAAAATCCGAAAGTTATACTTGTTTAAAAATATAAAGGGACTAGTTTTACCATATTCTGAAACATTTCCAAGCCCTAACCCTAAAATCAATTCTAATTATAATAAAACATAATTAAAAATACTTAGACCATAAGAATTAAGGTATAAATTCTTAAGTTTAAATTATTTTATAAATTTTAAAATAATTTATGGGAACTTTAAAGTTAAACAAAATATTTTATATATATATTTTTTTTACTTTAGGAAACAATTATGAATATGTATTGTTAATACATGTACTCATATACTTTTAAGGAATAAAATTATGTGAACGTTAATTAAATTAAATGTTACTACGTAAATATATTATAAGTAAAACCCCTTATGTTTACTTAAATACAGAACGTAGTTATAAAATATAACGGGATGTTATTGATACAAGTACTATAAACATAGATTAATATTTTAAGTGAAACATTTTCTTTTATGTTTACTTAAATGTAAAACTTAATTGTAAAATTTAATGATTACTATAAATACATGTATGCTAACTAATATTAATAGTTAAACATTTGATGTGAACTTAGAAATGAAACTTATATAAATAAGTTAAGTGAATATTGATGCTACTTGAACTATGGTTATTTAGATAAATACCATAGTATGAATAAAATCCGTATAAGCATACATATATGTTATTTGTACTATCTATTAAGACTGTACTATCTGATTAGGCATAACTTTGGTGTGAGCTTTAATTGGATACCCGTGTTAAACAAGCAATTGCCTACCCCCAGGTGAGTTTACAGCCCCATTAAAACTTTGATAAAACTTTCCCTTTTGGGAAAGAAAATATGCAAACATATATTGGACATAACTGGATTGTATAAACTAGATTATGATTGCTTACTATTGAAACTGTTAAATTGTTGTAAATCGCCCGAATGTTATAAATAGATCTATTAGGGATTGACCATCCCCGTCTGGGTGAGTCATGCTCACTGTGCCTTGGCCGGGACAACAGACGTATACCATGTTGGAACTGGAATGGGTGTCTTTTTGTAAGACACTACGTCCTCATCTGTTGAGGACCATGGGGTTAAGCTTCTGTTTCTAATAATAAACAAATGTTATTTACATTTTAGTAAGAATGCTTTGTGCATTATTACTTCTATGATTATTGTATGTCCAAACTAATTAATTGTTAAAATCTGTAAATTCACCAACTTTATGTTGACCCGTTAGTATGTTTTGCACAAGAATATGAAGTTAGTACGTGGTGTGTGCATGGTCTCCAGCATTTTAGAAATCTGCATCATAGGACTCGTCAGGGGTTCTATTTGGGAAACGAAAACAATCACCTACTGTCTTATTTAAAACAATTTTTATTAATTTGTTTGAATAAACATGTAATCTGATTTAACTTAATTTTATCTTATGCTCTATGGACTATATGCTATCGATCCGCCCTTGTGACATCTCCGTGGATATTTCCGCATATTTTGACCCTACCCGGGGTGTCACAGAGAATGGTATCAGAGCATTAGTTATAGAGAACCAGATAAATTTTTGAATAAAATAAAAATAAAATGATTTTTATTTTATTTAAAACTGGACTATAACTTATAAAACTCTTTTTGGAATTTTATTTTGGGACCGTCTTAGTTAAGCATATAGATCTTAGGGCATTTTATGCTATGTGAACTAATTGTGTATATATATATATGTTTACTACACTTGATTATTAATACTGTTTAGTAAGGTGTTGCTATATGTTGGACGCGTTAAACTTGAAAATTTTTACACTATATAGTAAAATACTGAAGTGAGAATATGAGTAATATTAAACTAAACTTCACACTTGCTAATTGATAAATGAACTACTTTCATGATAGTACATATATATGTATAAGTATAAATAATTGTAACCTTAAAACATTCTAATAGTTGTTTAAAAAGGGGATATATTTCATAAAGCATGTAATCTAAATAATATTGTTCTTTGTTTGTAAGCTTATACTCACTTCAAACTTAAAATAATACTATTTCAGAGCATCATGACTTCGCCTACTACATCTACGACTCTTCTACCCAGAGTAGCTCCTACTCCAGTTGTTTGTTCATCCCCACGATCGACGCAGTGTAGGTTGTTGTCAGCCTCGGATTTAGAGGATGACCCAGTCACCGAAGTTGTACTCCCCGAGGACCCATTTTCTATCTTAGCATCAGCCACACTGGCCCTAACCTCTATGGAGGAGGACCGGGTCCCTTCTAGCATACCATCTTTCATGCCTCTGTCCTTTTCATCAGGTTATTTCTCCGGACCCGCACCCGTCTCCACTTATGAGACCGGAGAAGGCTCCGGGGCCGGACGTGTCGATTCCGTCCAGGCCCAGATCTCCGCATTGGCTGCACGCCATGAGCGAGAGATGTCCGACCTCCGCAGCCAGTTGACAGTCAGTCAACAGAGCCATGCCGTCATCTATGAGCGTATTGACACTCTTTTCCGCACTAGGAGGGGAGATTCCCACACCGCTAAGGGCATCTAGGCAAGGACGGACGAGGCGCTAAAATGGTTATTAGATGAGTACTACCGCCTCCATCAGCGCGTTCAGGTCGTGGAAGGTCTGCAGCATCAGACCTATGTTGCCCTTGCCACTCAAGAGCAATCATTATCCAGCTTCTTTGATCTCGCCACTGTCTGGCATGATGGGGTTACTGGGGAGATGGCTTACCTCTGAGGGTCGTCGATAGGCTCCAGAACCAGCTACTGTCTGAGCTCCGTACGCTCAAGGAGACCCGAATGACAGTTTAGACTTTGTGGAACACCAGGAAAAATTCTGTAGCCCCACCAGCTCCATCCGCACAATCAGCCCTGGCATTTTCTAGTGGACCATCCAGGCAGGATTAGTATAGATGTACTAGACTTCTTGTACATCATGGTAAGCTCGCGGGTTACATCCCGGCTATCATGATATAGGGCCTTTGTACTTTTATCTCTATTTCCACTTTTGGTGATATAATCCCGTACCTTATCTTTCCTTTTTCTTTGGGCATGTATTTTGGATATGATGTACTTAAGACAATGTGTACCACTACCCGGAGCAAGGCTAGCCAAACCTTGTTCCGGATTTGATATGCTCGACGAATGTTTAAAATTCCCTACGGAACTTTGCATGAAATCACTCTCTTATGTTATATCTGTTGTGCAACGTATTATATTATGAAATCCTGACAGGTTATTTGTTATGAATTTTATGCATGAAAACATTCTCTTGCAAATAATATAAAAACTACACTAACGATTGAATTAATAATCTCATTTTGTGTATGATTATAGACAAATGGTGATTTCCCAATTGAACCCAAATAATGCAACTGTCTTCAATACCGCTAATACCGAAGTACCTGAAGCTACTCATAATGTTACCGCTGTTCAACTCTGAGAGATGATTGGTGAAGGCATTTCGGCAGCCATGACAGCCAGAGAAGCTAATGTGGGTGATGACCCAAACCCCAACATACGCAGAAACAACTTCAACAGGGTTTGTTCGTACCCCGAACTTCTTGAAATGCAAACCCTCATACTACCGAGGAAAAGAAGGAGTTGTTGAACTAATGCGATGGTTTGAAAGACTAGAGACAGTTTTCCGCATCAGCGATTGTGCTGACGAGAACAGAGTTAAGTATGTTGCATGCACTCTACTCGATAGCGCCCTTACTTGGTGGAACTCTGTGGTCACCACCCTTGGACATGCCGCTGCTTATACTCTCACTTGGGCCAACCTCAAGGAAAGAATGATTGAGAAGTACTGTCCCAAGGAGAAATGAAGAAGTTGGAAGTCGAGCTGTGGGATCTCAAGTGTAAGAACAATGATATCATTTGGTACAACCAAAGATTTCAAGAGTTAAGCTTGATTTGCACCAGAATGTTTCCTCTAAGGAGTGACAAGATTGAAAAGTATGTCAGTGGACTCCCTGACAACATTCATGACAGTGTGCTAGCTGCATGACCCACCACTGTGGAAGGTGCCATGGAAATTGCGACTGAGCTGATCAACAAACGAACCCGCAATCTGTCTGAGAGACAAGTAGACAACAAGAGGAAATCCGAAGAAAACTCTCGTAGCCAGCACCAACAGCCTTTCAAAAAGCAAAACGTTGGGCAAGCAGATGACACTACTCCCACAACCCGCACCAAGAACTACTCAGGGACAAAGCCCAAGTGTTCGAAGTGCAACTACCATCATGTTGTTGGAGGACAATGTCAAGGATGCTACAAGTGCGGCCAACAAGGCCATTTTGCTCACGATTGTCCAACCGATTTTGCCACCCCAGGTCGACCCAACACCAATCCTGGAAACCGCAACAAGGGCAAGTCCAACGCACGAGGGAGTGGAAGTGGGCAACCGGGAAACTAAAACCTCACTGGTGGGAGCGGTAGCGGGCCGAAGAAAGCTGTGGTATGTTACGAGTGTGGAACCCCTGGGCACGTGAGACCTGATTGTCCCAAGAGGGCCAACCAGAAGAAGGACGACAAGGGAACTCCTTGGCAAGTGTACATGGCTGGCAATGCCCCAACAAACCCAGGCTCCAACACTGTACCTGGTACGTTTTTACTAAACCAGTGATATGCATCTATCTTGTCTGATACATGTGTAGACCAAAGCACTACAATTGCTAAATTTAGTAAGGTAATGGAAATCCCTCCGATAGTTCTAGGCTCCCATTATACTGTGGAATAGTCGACGGAAAAGTTATGATAGTTAAACACCCTCATCTGAGGTTGTTCCTTAAAAACTTTCCGAATCAGCCGTTTTACACCAATCAGATCCTAAAAAGCCTTGATAACTTTGATGTCGTTCTTAGCACAAATTGGCTAGCAAGTAACATGCAATTATCCCTTATAGCAAAAAATGGGTTTGTGCACCTTGGTGAGATGAAACCTTGATTATACTGGAGAGCCATAACCCCGATATAGTTAACACTAGATTTAGTGTCATCTCTAGCACCAACGGGCTAAAGAACATTTAATCCGAGAGTGACCCGTTTCCCTAACCTGTTTCTTCCCTGCTTAACCCTGAATGGCACACCCAACTCACAATGGGTGTACTTTGTAGGGCTACGTTCGGCATCCCCCGTAAGGAGATGATGAATGTCCTATGTTTTTGGACATTCCTCTTTCCTCTTCGGGTCCAATTAGTTCGACAATGCCATCACCTACTAGACGCTGGGAGATGAGAATTCCACTCGTTAGAAGTCATAATTTATATAAAAAATTTGAACCGGTAATAATGAATGCATGACCCTTGTTACGACACCCTGCAAGGCGCGCACTTCTTTATTCTTCGTATCTTCTTTTATTTCCACCATTTGAGGTACTTCTTTTCTGCGCCCCTCTCACTCAGCCTCACGGTAAAGGAAGCAAATTCCTTGCAACTTCTTACGCAAACGCCATCGACAACAATCTTAACCTCTTTGTTGAGTAGAAACTTTAGTACCATTAACTAATGTTTGTACCCCGCTGCCTTGAGGTAAAGATCGTGAGTCTTTTCTTAAAAGCTGCTAATATAGGAGGGGTTAAAGTTAAACATGTTTGTTTTGCCTTCAACCCCCAATTTTTCATCCGCGGGTATGGAGATATAACTTTTATCTCACCCATGAAAAGGATGTAGAAATAATGCGTCCCGGGATTCCCCAGCATATGAAACAGCTGGCACCTCATATCAGAAACCCTTTGCAATGGATTTGCCCTCCTAACCAAATCCACATCGCTAATGTCCCCCCCCTAGATCCAGGAAAAGTATGACTACAACACCCATTGAGAAGCCCGCACCTATCCATCCACAGCAGCAGTCGCCCTTCGCTACTCAATCGGATGTGTAGTGCGATCTGGATAAAGATCTCTTTGCATTCCTCACATATCCATCCACAGCAGCAGTCCCCCTTCACTGCTCAATCGGATGTATAGTGCGATCCGGATAAAGATCTCTTTGCATTCCTCGCCTACCCATCCACAGCAGTAGTCTCCTTTACTGCTCAATCGGATGTATAGTGTGATCCAGATAAAGAGATCTTTGCATTCCTCGCCTACCCATCCACGGTAGCAGTATCCTTTACTGCTCAATCGGATGTATAGTGCGATCCGGATAAAGATCTCTTTGCATTCCTCGCCTACCCATCCACAACAGCAGTCTCCTTTACTGCTCAATCGGATGTATGGTGCGATCCAGATAAAGATCTCTTTGCAATCTCTTTTGTTCACCTATAATGACGAAAGCTTTCATAAATGCCAGATTAAGCGTATAAGAATAACCTAGGTGTAGACCACTTTGCATTCATGCCGCCATCCGTACCTGAGAGAGAGAACCTGAAACGAATCATGTGCTTAGAACATCTCTTACTTAAAAGATAACTAAGTTTTTAGTAGCTTTGAGGACAAAGCTAAAATAACGGGGTGGTACTGTAAAATCCATGATTTTACCATGATTTTTATGTAATAGATTTCCACCCAATAATCCTAGAACATAAACTCATGTATTACATTTCTATGGGTCATGTGTGAATTTGTCTAAACATATACATATACTTGTACATACACACTTGTTGAAATAAGATTCATAATGTGAACCTTGTACATAAAACTAGGGATAGCAAGTAGTAAGATGTATACCTAATATTGGAAATACTCAATACTTAACCAAAACTTAGAAAAAAATAAGCTACACCATGTATATATGGCCGTGTATATGTGTATGCATAAGTTTAGGTATCCCTAAACTTTCTTGGACTAGCCCAAAGTTATGTATTTCTTATGCTCTAGCCCAACTCAAGCCCACACAAGCCCACCCTTTTCTTTGGATAGCCTTACACGACACACACATGCTAATAAGTGTGAAAACACTTAACCTTTTACCACTTAATTATAATAATAACCAAGCCAAAACGTGTATTTTATGTCATAAATGTCGGAATTATGCGTGGTTTGTGTTTTTGTTGTGATTTAGGATCAAAATGTAAAAAGGGAAGAAAACATGGGCTTTCACTGGCTTTTATCGAAGAAAAAGACAAAAGACGAAGTCAAAAGATCAAGAGTGCAAAAAGAACGGAAGTCCAAGGCCTATTCTGAAGATTTATCGAAGAACAAGTCTAAAGACGGAAGTTCAATAAAGCCGAAGAACTCAAGTCTAAATTAATGAAGAAATTACAAGACGAGTTCAAATAATCCCGAGACAAAGTCGAAAAAGTCGAAGAATTTAGAAGACGAAAAGACGAGAAAGAAAGAAAGAAGGAAGCAACACATGCTTAACCTCCCTAATCACTATAAATACCCTCCTAATCTCACATTAGGAGGTGTTGGCTAGCTTGACAATCTAGTTCTTCCATTTTAATTACTTGCACTTTTCTTAATTGCACCTTTAATTTCTTGTCTTGCACCTTAAATTTGTAAGCTTTTAATTCTTGTCTTTACTTTAAATGTTGAATCTTAATTTTAATCAAGTTTTAATTAATCTCTCATTCTACCTCTCTTCTCTTGATTTAATCTTTATGCTTATTTGCTTATTGTTATGCTTGTTTGATTATTGGTATTGTTTTTATGTTTATGATTGAGTTAGCTTATTGATTTTATAGCTTATTGTGTTTTTCTTAAATTTAATCAAGTGCTTATTAGTTAATTTTTATAAAAAGTTGTTTTTAAATATTTTTATTATTAAGTGTTTTTAAAAGTTTTCAAATTTTGATTTAATAGCTTTTTCTTAAAATTGATTTTGGTTAAGTTTTAGTTAAGTGCTTATTTGTTTCTAGCTTAATTTTAGTTTATAGCTTATTTTATTTAATTGTTATCCGGGTTTTGGTAAGACCCTCTTATTCTGGATAAGAGACTTGAGCATTATTCCGGATAAGCTACACGGGTTTCTATTCCGGATAAGCCTTCTATTGTATATTCCGGATAAAGTGACAGGTTATTCCGGATAAGCAACAGGCAGGGGATTCCGGATAAGCTGCACGATAAGGTATTCCGGATAAGCTTACCAACAGTTTATTCCGGATAAGAGTAGCTTAGGGTTATTCCGGATAGAGACGAGATTTTTATTCTGGATAAGGCTTCAAAGCTTATTCCGGATAGTGGTGACAACAGTTATTCCGGATAAAGACCTTAAGTTGATTCCGGATAAGTATCCGGTATATATTCTGGATAAGGCCCAGGAATTTATTCCGGATAAGCAGCTTGACAAGAGTTTTCTGGATAAGAAATTAAAGGGGATTCCTGATAAGCTTCACTTGGCTTATTCCGGATAAGCTGCCAGGAACCATATTCCGGATAGTGGATAGAACAGCATTCCGGATAAGAACAGGTTGGTTATTCCGGATAAGAGTGACAGTTTTATTCCGGATAAGCAGCAGGTTTGATTATTCAGGATAAGAGTAAGATTAGATTCCGAATAGTGACAGTATTTTGGATCTCGGCTCAGGTTCTGTTTACTTCCTTTTTATTTTCAAGCATTTATTTTCCCGCCATTTTTCTTAAGTGTTATTTTTATTGCTTTGTCTTAGGTTAATTTTAAAAGTTCACATTTTTATTACATTGTCAATTTAATTTTTCGTCACGCTTTAATTTTAAGTCATTTAATTAATTACTTTTAAAAGTTTTTATATTGCACCATTTAAGTTTTAATTAGTTTTGGTTTTATTTACCCGTCAATTACTTTAACGTTTTGCACATTTACTTTACTACAACGACAATCTATTATTGTTTTCCACCAAAAGACGGCTGAGTCGCACTTAAACCAATAGTCAATTCGAAGACACTTGAACAAAGATATTTTTATACTAGGTAAAAGCCTTGTATTAAATGGCGCCGCTGCCGGCTCTTTTCGTAAAGATTAACGGTTTTTTGTGAAATACGCGTTGAATTTTGGGATCCATTCACTCGTGAACGTTATTTTTCTTGCTTAAAAATTTCCAAAAATCCATAAAAATTAAAAAATTTCAAAAATCCAAAAAGATTTTATTTTTATTTTTATAGTGTATATATATTGTATATTTCTTTGCTATTGTTTTCTTTTGCTTTTGCAGGTGTATGCGTACTAGATCTTCAACTTATCTAGAGCCCGAGACTCGTGAAGATTTAGATATGGCAGGTGTGAACAACAACAATAATCCACCGCACCTCAACAATAACAACAACAATGTTCTTCCACCACCCGACCTTAGAACGATGGAGGAGCTTTGTCAACCCACGATGAATGGACGAGGAGGACCGATTGCGCCGATGCAAATCACGACTCCGGAGTTTTCGTTGAAGCATCACATGATCCAACAAGTGCAGAACACTTGTCCATTTCGCGGATTGCCGGATGATGACGCCAACAAACACCTCGACAAGTTCATTACCGTTACTCAAAGCATGAAGTTGCCCGGTGTTACTATGGATTTTCTTCGCCTTCACCTATTTCCACACACCTTATCCCACCATGCCGAAAAATGGTTTGATCGTCTTCCGAAGAATTCAATTCATACTTGGGATGAGATGACTCAACGCTTTTTGTCGCGCTACTTTCCACCATCCATGGTCACGAGCCTTCGAAATCCAATTAGTGGATTTACACAAGAACCTGATGAATCACTTTTTGATGCTTGGGAACGATATAATGTCTTGATTGATCGATGTCCAAACCATAACATGCTCCCCTTACTTTGTTTGATACTTTCTACAACGGTTTAACTTTTCGTGATCGTGATACGATTAATGCAGCTGCCGGTGGCACATTTATGAAAAGAAGACCCGAGGAGTGTAGAGAGCTTATAGAGAACATGACTACTCATCACAAAAATTGGGATTCATCCGCATCCTCAAGATCAAACCCCGAGAGTCAATGTTTCTTCTACTTCTTCAAACCCTGATATCACCGAATTGACCCGCGCAATGGTCGAAATGAGCAAAAACATGCAACTCTTGGCTACAAATCAAGAACAACAAGTTAAAGTTGTTGCAACTTCTTGTGAGACCTGCGGCGGTCCTCATTCATACACTGATTGTCCTTCTACTCATGACAATCCGGAAAACGTGGATGCGGCTTATGGTAACTACTCAACGTAAAACTACCAAGCCCGGTCTCAAGGTGATCATAACTTGCTAAGTTACCGTTCTAACAACTTTCTTGTACCCGGTTTTTCTCCTCAAAACCAAAACCCCAACAACTTTAATAGAAGCAACCCAAACCCACCTAGAGCTTCTAATCCTTATCACCTACCCGCTCAACAAGCCCCACCCATTAATCAAGATGTTGAAGCCTTAATGAGAACCCAAGGAGAGCAAATCAAGAATCTGCAAAGCCAAATTATCAACTTGAAAGGGGATATCACTAAGCAAGGGAATGATATTAGATCCGAGGTTCGACATGATATACAAACCTCTTTTATCACTCAAACGAATGATTTGAAGAATATGCTGGCTAGTTTCTTACCAACTACTCAACCCTCTACTTCAGGTTTTCTTCCTTCAAATACCGTCACCAACCCGAGAGCGAATGTGAGTGCTATTACTACACGTAGTGGAGCAACCTTAGTAGGACCATCTATCCCTCCCCCAGTTACTCCCTCTACACCTCCTCCACCACCATTTATCCCTCCTACTCCCACGCCTAGTATTAGTTCTCCATTACCGTCTCCACCTCTTACTGAAGTACCCAAGAAGAACCCTTCACCAACCCCACCTTCCACCTTTAAACCTTCAACATCTCAACCTTTAGCTGCTACACCTTCTACCTATAAACCCAATATCCCTTATCCTTCTTGCTTAGACAAGGCTAAATTGCAAACCAAGGATGACATTCAAGTGTCAAACTATTTGAAGATGATCTCTCAAATGAATTTCAACATTAGCCTTGTTGAAGCACTTGTCCACATGCCGAAATTCGTCAAAGCATTCAAGGAATTACTTAATAAGAAGGAAAAGCTAGTTGAGCTTGTCAACACACGCTTAAATGAAAACTATTCTACAGTCATTCTTAAAGAACTTCCGGAAAAACTTGGAGATCCTGGTCGTTTTGTGTTGCCTTGCATTTTTAACAAAACCGAAGAATTTACTGCCTTAGCTGATCTAGGGGCAAGTATCAATTTGATGCCTTTAAGTGTTTGGAAAACACTATCATTACCCAACCTTACACCAACAAAGATGACTCTTGAGCTCGCAAATCGCACTCTCGCTTACCCTGTTGGTATTGCCGAAGATGTGTTCATTAAAGTTGGCACCTTCACTTTCCCTGTAGAATATTGATAATCAATGAATCTATAAAGGGGTTTGTTGATTTCTAGAGAGAGAAAGTTAGAGAGAGAAAGTGAGAGAAACTATGTGAATTTTATTAATATGGAAACTAGCAAATGACAACAACCAACCCCTTTCCATGGTGGAAAGGGGTATTTATAGTTCCAAGCATAACATGGGCTTGGGCCGGTCCATGACAAGCCCATGGACCGGTTCTTACTTAAGTTAATAAGTAACTAACAACCATTTTCTAACTACGAGCTATTACAACATAAATATTATTGTGGAGTGACCGATACTTCTAATATACGTAAAAACGTATTTCTAACAATCTCCCCCTAAGGGAGGTCACTCCACGTTTACAAAGTTCTAAACCTAGCATACTATACTAAGTCTTCGTTCTTTAGCTCGTAGTCCTTTCTTCTTTTCTTTCTTTTGTTGTGAATATGTTGGTTTGATCTTTTTGGCTTTGACTTGAGAGCATTGTTCTTTGGCCTTTCACGTGCGATCTTTGCCTCTCTTGTGAATTTGCCTCCTCGTGACTCCATGTTCCACACACTAATGTCTTTTTGTTGAATTCTCGAAAGTTTCAGAGTTTGGTACAGCGGAAGACTTTATCTTGTACTTTCTTGAATTTTTTGCTAAACTTTGATGCAGAAAAACATAAGCATGTGGGAACGACTTCTACAGGTACACCGCAACACCACCGTCTTTACTGGTACTCAGCAACGCCACCGTCTTCAACAGGTACACAGCAACGCCACCGTCTTTAACAGGTACACAGCAACGACACGAATAAAATGGCTTTGAACATTTTATTCTAATTCGGTAGCATTTTACCTCCGGTCGGTGAAGACCGTTGGACGATATTAGATATCGTACCCGTGACGGATAATTTCAATTAAGTAACTTCCTGACAGGATTTCGCGGGTGAGCCCGTTCTCTTTATTCGACCGTCCAAAGCTGACTGCGAACATAAAGAGTGAATCACTTGGATAAATTATCCTTGTGATTAAAAGCCGTCAATTCATGAAACCTGGAACAAGTGAGTTTCAATTAAGATTTTCACCATCGTTGCTTTCCAGTTGTCACGAGCTCAATTCATAAAGAATCTTGCACGTTACCTACCAAGTGCTGTTTGATGTTGACACTAGAAGGATTTCCACTCGTCACTGTGGTCAATAAAGAGTCACTCTGAGTGTTCTGGCAAGATCATATGATAATGCGAAGAGGCCTGGAACGAGTTTAAGTTCAATTAAGAATTAAACCACTGTTACCTTCCAGTTTTTCACAAGATTGGTTCTAAAAGAACCGCACGTGTAACCTACCATGAGCTTGTTTGATGTTGGCTCAAGCAGGATTTCCATCTTCATTGTAATACTTACGTATTACTCGGATGTTCTGGCAATATTACAGGAATATTGCGTAGGACTCATGAAAATCTCTTACTTTTCACAGTGTGTGAGAAAGCAAGGAATAAATGGAAAGTGTCCTAATGAGACTTTTGATGATCTCTTGGCTCTAGACTCGATTGTGCGTTTTGATTTAGTGAGCGATGGCTGGAGAGGAGTGCCACCTTTTCAATACCAGTCTATTCGGAGTGAATAAACCAATAGATAACGTGTTGATCTCCGTGTGATTAAAACAAATACCTTTTGAGAGATATTTGAGTTAGCTGGGAAGGGTTGTGCATTGCATCACTGGGTCCATGATGTCTTTCTTCAATACCGAGAATCATTAGCAAAAATGACCTCAATAGCATATGTATTGACCCGGTTTCTGCCTAAAGTTGTAAGGAGGGCTTCTTTCTTTACACCCTTTATCTTTACAATTCTTTTTCATTCTTCAACCCCTTCAATGCTTACCAATACGTCATCACTAGCACCTTGTTGTGATTGTTCCAGTGCTAGCTTAAGTACTTGGTCGGCATTCAGCTACGTTCACATTCTTTCTCCATCTTTCCTAGGACTTCTAATTCTATCTAGGGAATTGTCCTTGGGAAGATTCCATCGGCTCTGATGAATCATTGGACTAAACCTATTCCTACCACCCTTTTGTCACCACATCCGTCGTGAATTAAGCGTGTTTTGGGAAGGAATTGCCACCATGAAAAATCATTGAAAATCACCTAAGATACTTGTGTTATTAAAATCAAAAGTTTTGTACCTTAGGTGTTTTGTTCATCAAAAACGCTCCCCCTTAACACGTGCTTAACACATATTAAGTTGGATTATTGTTAAGTCTTTTTCATCTTTTAGCCAAGTATCACTTACGTCTCCTTAATCCCATTTTCTCCCCTTATCCAAAATGTTAACCATTAATATTTGGGATATTGAATGGATTAACCGGTCTTTGGGTAAAAAATGAAATCGATGTTTGGCCATAGAACAAGTTATTGCTCCCCCTTAATTCAATAAGGGATAGTTGTAGTGCTTTAGTATGATATATTTTGAAAGATTTAGAATCTCGTGAGAAATTCTTGAAAAATTATCATACCTTAACACTACATCAAGCCATTAAAGCACATTATTCACAAATATACATATTCACAATTGAAAAACCAATATAAAGTGACCTGAAATGTACGACCCATTAGATGGATCGTTGCAGTAGCTTGTGGTGCACTAAATACGGTCTTCCACCCACGAATCTTTCCAAGCTCCTCATCAATCTACGTTCACGGAGCTTTTGATCGATCTTCTTGATCACATACTTCGCCATCTGCCGGTAACCCGGATGCCAATCCTCCGTCATCTCTGGCAAAGTCCTACCCGAGTTCAGATGCTCCAACTTTCCTCTGACTTGTATAAGAGTTCCATCACTATACTTGTGGAGCTCCCCCACCCTCATAAACTTCATCAAACCTCGACTGTTCAAGTAGAAAATGCCGTAATTCGGGACAGAAATGCCGGTATAGGGACATCTTTCTACATGTTGAGGTAGCACTTGATTCACAGGACGGGTTAAATTGAGCTTCCTCTGATAGCTTTCGACTCCCAACTGAAGATCTTCAACTCGTGACTTGATGACAACGCTTCGTGTGAACATGCGAAGTGCTGTATTCAAAGCAATCAGGTCTTCACGAGGAATGTGTGTAAGTTGATCTCGGGTCATCAGAAGCAGCATGTCTTCGATATCCTCAAGGCGAATGATGGAAAAATCTCCCTGCTGGATTTTGTATTCCCTGTCATCCTCCCTTTTCAAACGAATCTCCGTCACATGATAATAGCCATTCTTGGCTTCAGTTTTCATTCCTAAGATGCTGGAGATGCGGATGTCGGATCTAACATTGCTTCCAGAATTGACCAAGCAGCAACCCCTGTACGCCCTTCGGACTCGTTCGTCCCAATGAGATGCACCTATGACAGCATACATATCATAATTATGATTCATTTTTGGGACCCAGAGTCGATTTACCTTTTCCTCGATGAAGGGTATTGTCCCCCAGTTGGCAGCTTTCAGCAAGGTCAGGGAGGTTGCGTACTTTGATGACCCTTTCAGTAGATACACAAGATCATTGGTGACGAAGAAGTCAAGAGCAATCTGATTATCTTGAGCAGGATCCATTGGAGGTGGAGCTCTTTCTGATTCATGAAGTCCTGGCCGTTGAACGGTTTTCAAAGCCTTCAGGATCTCATCGGCATAATACTCGAACTCCATTCGGGTTAATCGGGTTTTGGCGCGAAGTCTCCTATCGTTCAGCGCTTTCTTCACCAAGGATGGAGTAACCGAAGTCTTATACTCATGAGCAAGAAATGCACATAAGTCAATAGGACTGCGGATACGGAGATACAGCACATCTTTGTCAGCATCTGTGATCGGATCATATTGTGCTGCTGCCGTGATCCAAGCCTGTGGTGGTGCAGTTTCGTCTATCTCCAACGTGTCTTCCCAAACTCGTGTGCTTGGTTCAGGAACCGTAGATTGTTGTGCTTGTTGTAGAGGAGTTGAAGTGCGAACATCTGTTGGTTCAGTTTCAGGCATTTCAGCAGTGTCGTGAACTGGAGAGTGTTGTGCAGCTTCGGGTTCCATCACTGATTCTGCAATCACAGGAGGAACAACAACAGAACTAACGGGGTTAGTGGTAATAGGTAAAGATACAGCGATAGAGATACCGGGAGCCGATGACGCTGTAGTGGCATTCACATCGTGGCGCCACTTAGTTCGTCTTGATTCCGTCGAAGTTGATTTGTCCTTCTGTGCTGCATCTTTTGTGGACTTGGTTCCAGTCTTAGCAGTTTTCTTGGAGCTGGTAACCTTGTCTCCCTCTTTCGGCTGTTCACCCCCATCATCATCCTGATTGTCATCCCCGTTACTACCCCTAGCACTCTCCTGATTCTCATCACCACCATCATCGCCATCATCATCATCCTCATCATCCTCATCATCCTCATCATCATCCTCACCCTCGTCATCGTCTTTATCCTTTTCTCCTTCTTCTTCTTCTTCTTCTTCCTCTTCTTCACCCGTACCCTCTTCTTCACTTTATTCCCTTTCTTCTTCAGGTAAGATGTGATATGGTACCACACTTCCAAACGTTTTGAATAACCTATCATCCTCCATGATAGCATCATTCAGGGATTTGTATAGAGCCCGTTGAATCCTAGACTTATCAAACGATCCAAGTTCCACCATACGAGCCTTAAGGATCTTCTTCAATTCAAAATCCGTCAGGTCATAAGCGATCTTGTATGCGGCTTCTGAAGGATTGGATGATTTGATCATCAAGTTGTCAGCAGCAAGTGTCTTCAACTCATCACGAAGTTTAGGCATTAGGGATTCAACGGATTCTTGCACTCTTTCTTTCACAGAGGCTTCAAGTGCTTCTTTTTGCTCTTTGTATTTATCCCTCATCGCTTGAAGTCTGGTAATACGTGCAGCATGCTTATCAGCCTCAGCTTGCTTAACCCGAGCAAGTTCTTCTGCATGTGCTTTTCGAGTCAACTCCATATCTGAAGCAAACTTAGCAATCATCTCCTCTTGGGCTTTCCTCGATGCTTCTTCACTTTAAGCTCGTCTTTGCAACTCTTGGCGAAGTTCATCCATTTCGCGTTTGTGAGTATCCACATGTTTGTCAAACATTTCGGCCATCACTAATGCAGCCATTGCAGATGTTGCAGAGCTGCTCTGGGTTGATTGAAGGGGCTCGGTTGTTACTGCGGTGCTAAGGATGGGAATTATAGGTGGTGGAAGAAATGGTGTTGAAGCTGGTCTGGTTGGTAAGGGTTGGATTGGTGGAGGTTGAGTTGCTAAGGGTTGAGTTGACACCATGATCGTAGGGGCAACAGACTCCTTTTCCACACTTGCTGTAATAGGAATTGATGGCTCCTTCGAAGTGGAATAATGTTCAGGTGACCCAAACTCATCAACATCATCCGGTTCCACATACTCATCCTCAATATCTACCCTTGCACCTGAACCACTACCGCCTGTATCTTTCCTGCTCCTTTTAATTGCTATCTTCATCATTTGTTTCTCGGTCTTGTCAAGAGCAGGATCACCAATATCTTCTTCATCACGTAAAGCCATCTCATCAGCCTTACCCTTTCCCTTCTTACCCTCTGACTTCTTCTTCTTGGGTTCGGGCTCAGGTAACGCAGCTGGTTGTTTGCGTTTACCTTTACTCTTAACCGTTGTGGACGAGTCTTCTCCAGTCTGAAGGTTTGCTTTCAGCCTCTTGATTTCTATCTGCAGTAGCTTGTAATCAGCAGAACCTTTGATTTTCTCAGATAGAAGGTAATCAGGAATAGGACCCGGAATCACACCAATAGACGGTCCTTCATGCCTCAGATCCACAGTATCATCAGCTTCTTCAGTGTGATAGCGACTTCCTGCACGCCTATCAATAGTAGTATCATTTTTCATAAAGTAATTAATGATGAGCTTGATGAACCTTGGATAAGGAAAGAAATTTGTCTTCAGCTTCTTGTTCTGGAAGAGTTGAAAGGTGAATTCTTCCCATATCAACAAAGCATAATCTGAATTTGCAGCTTTGTACATGCCATAGAAGAGGTTTATTATCGGACTGCGCAAAGCATCATGGCCACTCGTTTTTGGTGTAAGACATTTACTGAGAATACCCATCAATGCTCTCCAAGGTTGTCCTACCTTAGCAGTAGTAAACTCAGACGCAACTCGTATTTCCGGACATCCAAGTGCGTCAAATAACTCCACGAGTTCATCTTTAGTAGGATCCCTCGAGAATGACATGCCTTTGGGTGTGTCCCGTATACCAAGAATCTTACGGAAGTCTGAAACTGTGAGTGTCTGCTGCTTGTTGTCGATGGTGAAGGTGATCTTGTTCGAAGTGATTTCCTTGGTAGCCCAAAATTCAAACATATACTCATAAGGCACCGAGGCTGTACTCCTAAGGGCGTTCTTGAAATGAGAGTTATCAAGGATGGCTATGGCGACCTTAAAACCATGGTGAGTGGATTTAGAGACTTGCTTCAGCCGGTAGTTGTTGGGAATAAACTTAAGAGTTCGTGCTTTAGCAATATCGGCTTCTCTAGATTCTTGGATTGCTTGTACTGTTGGATTAGTCATTTTATCTGCTTAAGATAAGACATGAAAGGTTGATGCACAAAAACAGATAGATATATATCATTCTTACTTCTAAGCATAACACATTTCATAAGATAAAACAACAAGTACATATATAGCATGCAAGCAATAATAATCAAACTCTTCATCCGGAACATTTCCTTATTCGGAACATCTTCATCCGGAACATTTCCTCATTCGGAACTTCTTCATCCGGAAGTTCTTCATTCGGAACTTCCTTCATCCGGAAGTTCTTCATTCGGAACTTCCTTCATCCGGCACATTCCTTCATTCGGAACTTCCTTCATCCGGAAGTTCTTCATTCGGAACTTCCTTCATCCGGAAGTTCTTCATTCGGAACTTCCTTCATCCGGAACATTCCTTCATTCGGAACTTCCTTCATCCGGAAGTTCTTCATTCGGAACTTCCTTCATCCGGAAGTTCTTCATTCGGAACTTCCTTCATTCGGAAGTTCTTCATTCGGAACTTCCTTCATTCGGAAGTTCTTCATTCGGAACTTCCTTCATTCGGAAGTTCTTCGTTCGGAACTTCCTCATTCGGAAGTTTTTCAGAAGAAACCTTCATTCGGAAGTTTTTAATCCATGTTCATCCGGAACTTTTTCAACCGTAGCAGTGATGATTATTCTAGCGCGTTTGTGAGTTTCTAAGGCAAACTAAGGCAATTTAAACATCATTTAACCTATTCCGAGCAAAACCCACCATAAATCCCTAATCAATTAACCCTAATTTAATCATAAACCCTAAGTGGATTAGACTGATTAATTGAGCAGAATTATATGATGAATGGTATGAATTAGAAGTTTAAATGTTGATGTATATACCTTATTTAGTCGAATGAACAGGAGCTAGATGGATTAAACGAGAGATTGTAGATCTTGTGTGTGTTTATTTTTCAACAATGGCGGCAAATGAGGAAGATAAACAGTGAAAGAATAGTAGTGAGGGGCGGGGTGATTTGTTTTTGACTTAGGTCAAAAAATTTGACTAGTTTCAACTAATATCACTTTTAGTCCCTACATTTTCACTCCTTTTTCTTTTTGTTTCTTACTTTTTCATTTCACTTATCCCTTGTTTAACTTACACACAATTTAGCAAACGCATCTATTAGCATATCTCCAATATCTAAAAGCAATGCCTATCACTTAGAACGAACACAAGTCGTTTTCTAAAGCAAAACCACTCAATTACCATGTAGCCCTTAATTTTCACAATCACTTTTGAAGATCAATTTTAATGACGAAGATGATTTTAATATTTTCTCCCCCTTAAACGATGACCCGTTTTCTATTTAAAGAGCTGTAGTCATTGTTTAAAGAGTCAAATATTGATGAAAGCATTTCCAATTGATATCTTGAAAAAGTTTGATTCGTGGTGTCAATAAGATTTCTCTTATTTTAACAAATTAATGCACTGAGACGTACACAAATTCGTGTTAGACCAAGTTATAAAGTAAACTTGATCCCTTTGCATGATTTGGCTTGTAAATCACGCCCGAGAAAATTAATTCCCGTTCTGAGCCAACGTTTTCCAAGGAAATACGTGACTTTAATATGAAAACCGGGTTGCAGTCAGAAATAACTACAAGCCATAATGGGCATGTTTTAAAAATGTACAACTTTTATACGGACTCTATTTATGGCACCGTGTCAATATTGATCGACATTTCTAAGGCCGTAAATATTACCGTACTAAAAGACATGCCCGATTTAAAACGAAAAATATTTTTTGGTTTTTCTTGATTTTATAATTTTTATGGTTTTTCTAGGTTTTATATCTTTTATGGTTTTTCTAGGTTTTATATTTTTTATGGTTTTTCTTGGTTTTATATTTTTTATGGTTTTTCTTGGTTTTATATTTTTGTATTTTCTTTTTGTGGTTTATATATTTACGATAATATACATGATCACAACCAAAGGATACTCTGAATAGTTTACCACGACTATTCAGCTGATTCTTCTGCCAACTCTTTGAGAGTCGCTGGAGTGAATGATTTCATGCCAAGCTTGTCGATCAAAAACTCAATTCGTCCTCGATCTAATGCTTTGGTGAACATATCCTCCAGCTGGTACTCAGTAGTGACAAAATACAGCTCGATTACTCCGTTCTCCACCTGCTCCTTAATGAAATGGTAGCGAATGTCTATGTGCTTGGCCCGGGAGTGTTGAACATAGTTGCAGCAAAGGGCAATGGCGCTCTTGTTGTCACAATACATCGGGATTTTGTTGAATCCCAAACCGTAGTCAGTTAATTGTGATCTCATCCAAAGGACTTGAGCACAACAACCGGACATGGCGATGTATTCAGCCTCCGTGCTTGATATTGCAGCGCTTTTCTGCCTTTTTGAAGACCAACTGATCAATCTATCTCCAAGGAGTTGCACAGATCCAGAAGTGCTACGCCTCGTGTCTTGACATCCAACATGATCGGCATCTGCGTATGATATTAAGGCAATAGAGGAATCCTTCGGATACCATAGACCACGATGAAGTGTTCCTTTTAGATACCGAAAGATCCTTTTCACAACATGTAGGTGCTTTTCGGTAGGCCGAGCCTGATACCGGGCACACATGCATACAGCAAATTGCAAATCAGGCCTGCTAGCAGTCAGATATAGAAGGGTGCCGATCATCCCACGGTAAAGTTTTGGATCGACAATAGTCCCATCCCTATCTTCATCTAACTTGGATTTCTCCACCATTGGAGTGTCCACGGGGTCACAATTCTCAAAGTTATATTTCTTAAGAGATTCTAGAGCATATTTGGATTGATTTATAAAGATGCCTCTGGGATTCTGAGAAATCTGTAATCCTAAGAAAAATGAAATTTTTCCCATCATCGACATCTGAAAGCGTGTGGACATTATCTTCTCAAATTGTTTAGACAATTCTATGTTAGTGGCAGCAAATATTATATCATCAACATAAATTTGTACCAGAAGCATGTCGTTGCCGTCCTTGAGAGTGAATAGAGTGGGGTCTACTTTGCCTTTGGAGAAGCCTTCCGACATGAGATATGTTGACAGGAGATCGTACCACGCGCGTGGAGCTTGTTTCAACCCATAGAGAGCCTTCTTAAGCTTGTACACATGATTAGGAGACTCCGTACTGACAAACCCATCCGGTTGACTAACATAAACTTCTTCCCTTAGTTCACCGTTCAAAAATGTCGTCTTCACATCCATTTGATAGACGATCATGTTCATATGAGCAGCAAACGCAAGGAATAGTCTAATCGCCTCCAATCTAGCCACAGGAGCAAAAGATTCCTCAAAGTCTATACCCAAGGCTTGTTTATATCCTCTAGCGACCAATCTAGCTTTATTCTTCAATACCGCACCCATCTCATCAAGTTTAACCTTATAAACCCATAACAAAGTAAGGATGTTAACCTTGTCAGGGCGAGGAACCAATTCCCATACTTCTAGTCGTTTGAATTCATTGAGTTCCTCCTGCATAGCTTCAATCCAAGATGATTGGGTCATAGCCTGCTGCCAATTTTTGGGTTCAACTTCAGAGAGAAATGCATCAAAGTAACAATAAAGTGCACTCTCTTGTAATTGATGGCGTGTAGAGACTGGTCGATCTAGATCTCCAATAACATTCCTAATCGGGTGATCTTTTGTTCATTTAGTGCTATGGTTTTCAATCCTAGGTGGTCTGGAGTGAACAATAGAAGGAGCTTCTTCTGAGGTAGACGCGGCTGAAGGGTTTTCAGGGATCGCTACACCAAAGAAAGGAAGCTCTTGCAAGTGAGCATATTCCAAGTCGTGATCAGTAGAATCCTCTTCCACATCATTAGGCACAAGTAGGGGTGATGATTCAGGTGTAGTTTGAGAATCACTTGGTGAAGGTGCATCAGGTTCAATGTGAATTGTAGATGCATTAGATAAAGGTTCATTAACTTGAGCAACCACTTCAGGTATTGGAGCAATTACTACAGGTGCTGGAACTTCATCAGTCGGGGGATCGAAGAATTCATCAAACAACGGTTGAAACAGTTTATCCCACTCGGGCCTTGATGGTGGTAAAAATGATGTAGAAGTAGGATTGTTGGGAAATAATCCGGAACTTATAGCACCGGTTCCCATCTCATGAAGCGCGGGTTCAGAGCTGTGTTGCTCAAAAGCCATCGCTGTCAGCTCGTCGAAATCTGCGTCCATAGTTTCTACAATCTTGCCAAGACGACGGTTATAGATTCGGTATGCTCTTTTGGACGGTGAGTAACCAATGAAAATACCTATGTTGGCTTTCGGTTGAAGCTTACCCAAGTTCTCACTATTGATGTTTGGATAACACAGAGCACCAAACACATGGAAAAATGAAACATCGGGTTTACGGTCATGTAAAAGCTCATAAGGTGTTTTTCCATGGCGTTTCCGAAGGATAGAACGGTTTTGGGTGAAACATGCAGTAGAAATAGCCTCTGCCCACAAGAACAATGGAGCGTTCGCATAAATAAGCATGGTCCTAGCAGCTTCCATAAGTGTACGATTCCGTCTTTCAACGACACCGTTTTGTTGTGGAGTGCGTGCAGCGGATGTTTCATGTGATATACCAACTCCTTCATAATAATCACGAAGAGTCTGGTTGACGAACTCTGTACCATTGTCTGTACGAATACGGCGGACAGTGGTATTCAAACGTACCTGAATGAACTTCAGAAAAGTGATGATAGCCTTCGGTGCTTCATCCTTTGTACGTAGAAATCTAACCCATGTAAACCTGGAAAAATCATCCACAATGACGAGAATGAATTTCTTACCGCTTACACTTTCAGTTCTCATCGGTCCACAAAGATCCATATGCAAAAGATGAAGTTTTTCTTGATTAGTGTCTTCAGCTTTGGGTTTGTAAGATTTCTTGGTGCTTTTCCCCCTTGAACACGCGGAACATAAATGGTCCTTGTGAAATTTAAGCTTTGGAAGACCACGAACTAATTCGTTTTTAGCCAGATGATTAATAGCATCAAAGTTAAGATGAGATAATCTGTGATGCCATAACCATGACTTGGTCTTAGAAGCTTTAGAGAGAAGACATACTGGAGAAGCGGCCATCATGTCTTGTAAGGACAAAGTGTAAAGATTTGCGCCACGAGATCCCTTCAACAAATCTTTTCCTTCCAAGTTGCAGATGAAACAAGTGTGTTGTCGAAAAGCAACCTCAAGGTTGGAATCACAAAACTGTCCTACTGAGAGTAAGTTATGACCAAGACCTTCTACATAGTATACCCTAGAAATCGTCACGTTTCCAATCTGATATTCACCATACCCCATAATCTTTGCTATATGATCATTCCCAAATTTAACCGTACCAAGAAACTTGCTGACGAAATTTCGGAGCATCGAGCGATTTCCGGTCATATGTTTTGAACAACCGGAGTCCAAATACCACAGGATGATTTGGACCACCTGAAAATATCACCACACAAAGACAATGTAGAGGTATCGGAATCTGAGTGTTCCTTGTTATTAGCAGGTACAGATTTAATAATCTTAGATTTGCTAACTCTAGGTTTCTTAGATTTCCTAGCCTTCTTCTTCTTAATTGGTGGTGTAGATTCTAGTTGGCTTAAATCCTGAGGTATTTCTTCACTGATAGGCACTATAGTGGGGGCTGACCTAATTAAAGGGCGTTGTTTCCATACTTGAGTGCGAGTGTTCCTAACTAAAGGACGCTCAGACCTAACCTCAATGGATGCATTCCTAGTTAAAGGGCACATTTTACCATCTAGTGTAAAGGTCCTACCAGTGGGACGCCATTGCCAGCCAACTTGGGCACGAGTTCTACCCGTTGGCTTCCATTCAAGACCATTCTTAATAGCATTCATTTCATTAACGTGATCAATCAGACACAAATCATGACGCTGGGAAAACATACATTCATTACAATTCCAACAATTTAAATCAGAATTCACGAATGATTTAGGCTGCTGCACAGGCGCAGAGCTTTTAGTCTTAACATGATTCGTTTTATTTAAAACTGAACTAGCATTCCTATTGTGGACTTCTACTTTCTTCTTTGTGGCACTACTAGTGGAGGGCTTGATCTTAGCTTTCTTGAGTGGTGATCCTTTAGCCTTAGTAGTCGCTTTTAATCCTGTAGAAGGCAAAGTGGGAACATTAGCAACAGATTTTAAAGGTGTCTTACTTGATTGTGCCAATGACGGTTTCGCTCCTGGAGTCTTATTAAATGGAGTGACAGCAATGGGCCTATTATTAAGTAGTGCAGAACCTGGTGTACCTATGTATTGCAAATAAGCCAAGCAATATTGAACTCGCTTAACATATTCATGAGCCGAATAATAGTCGCTACTTGAGGGATCTAAGGCATAAAGATCGTCTAAAATATCCCTAAGAAGATCGACATGCTTAATGGCATTCCTCATATAATCATCATAGGTAAGCTGGTTTCTCTTATGAAGCGGATTCTTATAAAGCACTACTGACTTGGTTGTTGGAGCACTAGTGGACGGTGCAGAGTCGGTAGCTAAGTTATCAACAACTTCTTGTCGGGTGAGAAGAAGTGTCTCCTTTAACTCAGCCAAAACCATATTTTTGTCTATGAGCAGGATGTTCAAGTCAGAGATTTCCTCGCACTTTTGGTTCAGTTGTTCAACAAAATATTGTTGTTGTGCCGCATTAAAAGCGAAGCGTTCTTCTAGTGAACCATAAAGAGCGGATAGTCCCTGTCTTGTTCGATCCATCTCCCCTTGAACAGACGATAGTCTAATTTCTAAGACTTGGTTTTTAGACTCTGCAGCCTCTAGTTCCAATTTTAATGTTTCCTTTGATGATACCTCTCTCTTCAATCTCATGATTTCTTCCTCTAATGTCTCAACAATTGCAATCATCTTGTCACTAGTCTCAACACCGTTTTCACAAACATTTGATATCAAAAGATTCTCATTTTGAGTTTGTTGTTTTAATTCTAAAGATATACAATGTTGTTCTAGTTGATTAAAGCGTTTTGAAAGTAAATTATAGGAATCTTGTAGCTTTAAAAACTCAGCGTTAGATTCGTGACAAGAATGATTATCTACCTCATTTACAGTATCAGCAACATTTACAGAAAGATTACAAACATCATCACAAATATCCTCACAAATATTCACAGCATTGCAATTAATCATAGCTGATGTAAGCTCATTTGAATAATTAACATTTACAATAGTAAGCACATCACACGAGATTACTTCGGACAAGAATCGGTCATATTCGGTTAAAATCTTTTCTTTTTCAATTAGTTGCAGTTCGTAAGCGGTGTCCATTTCATAAAACACTTTTTGAACTTCCCCAATTTCAAACTGAAGATTTTCCTTAAGAGATGCAAAACTTCCTTTTAGACTTTCGACAAACGGATTGATCTCAGTTTTAAACACCTCGTTCATGTGTTCGAAAGCCCATTCTCCGGCGTTTAAGCCATTTGAAGTCGTACATTCCAAAATGACCTTGTCAAAGTTAGTAAAGTATCGGTTAATCTCTTGCAAGTTTAACCATACAGTGCTAACAGGTGGAAGATTCTTTGGAATTTCCTTAGGATCTTCCATGTTGACAAGTGTAGGAAATGTACTAGGGCTTTCTTCCTCTATCATGTAGGTTGGTGCTGTAATGAGATCTTTATCCATATGGAAGCGAACTCTAAAATCAGTTTTAGCAAGCTCCTTATTCATTTTAAAATAATCACAATCGGGATATTTTGCTGAATTGTATGACCGATCCTCATCAACTAGATCCTTATTTGTTCGATCATTGGGAAAAACAATCGGGTCTAAGGCCAATCCTAATTGAGTTGCATTATACAATCTTGGACTATGTCTAAAAGCTTGTTTTGCATACCTTGGGTTAGGGGGAAGGCCTTTTTGACTGATAAGTTAAACTCTCTAAACGAAGCATCAAATAAGTGCACTAGTTGAGAAGCAGCGTATTGTCTTAAAAGCAAGTAGTCTAGACTTCTAATCTTATTAGCAGCATTAATCTCCATTTCATTCTTCTTAGATTCGAGTAATTCAAAATCAGTTTGAAGTTTTTGAAAATTAGTGACCACTAACTCCTTTTCTTTAAGTTCATTAGACAGATTTGCTCTTAAGTTTTCGATCTCTTGCAAGTGACACATTTGTTTGTTTCTAAAATGATCATATTCGAGATTTGTGAGAACACTAGACGAAGGCACTAATTCCAAAGTTTGTACTTTCTCATTGCTTAAGGCAAGCTCATTAGACAAATTCTTATTCTTAGCTAAGGTTTCTAAGAGTGCAGCATTCATTTGGCTAAGTAATGTAGCAGGAACCATGACCAAATCTTGTTGAGCAGGAGTAGGCGTATGCGAACTGGGTCCCGGTTGTGATTCACTCAAAGTCTGGGAACTCACATTGATATTGCTATCATTGTTTGTCTCCTCGTTTGAAGGACTCACCACCGAAGATTCATTCGAGTCAGCACTCTCTTGCACAACTTGATGTGGTTGAATACTAGCATCAGTGGTATTATCGGTGGTATTAATAAGTACCTCAGATCTCTTATCTGGCCCTAAGCTGGAGATAGTTGCCATGAGAGCAGCCTTTGCAGTTTGAAAGTCATCACAGTCGGAGTCATACGCATCAAGATCATTGGCTTGGTAAGCTGCATTCTGCGTAGTGACAACGTCTTGTTCAGCAATCCCTGGGTCAGCAAGAAATGCAAGCTCCTCTTCATCAAGTTCCCTTCCTTGCGCCTGCGCATTTACCAGATAGATCTTTTCTGCAAACCACTGTCCATCCCTTCTCCTCTTGGGTTTCTTACAATCCCTGGACATATGACCCTCTTCCTTGCAGTTGTAGCATGTAATCATTCTCAACTTGCCTGTATTAGCCCGTGGAGGATTGTTGACCATTGGAGCAGGAGCAGGATTGATCGTGCGAGCATTGGTTGATGTGGAAGGTCTCCCCTGATATGGTTGAATTGGCTGAACCATTACCCTGCCATTCTCAATTGTAGCTTGTTGGCGAGAATTGGATGAATTCCTCAACTGATTGTTGGTAGGAGCTGATCCTTTGTATCCTCGTTTGATTAAAGTTCGTGTGAGATAAGCAGACATAGTAGTTAGCACTTCAACTGGGTCAGCTCCTTGTTGGAAAACAGGAACGGGGACTTCTTCATCATCACAATACAGTGCTTGATCTGGATGAGCTGCATAATCAGTAGAAGGAATACTCATTTGATCAGGATAGCTTGTTGGATATGCTGCATTCTCTTGATAAGAAGAATATGAAGGCTGAGCATAAGGTGCAACATTTGCTGGATGAAGTTGTGAAGCATACTGTGGTGAAGGTGCATTGAACCGATATTGTTGCTGATGTGAGGTGGGTGGTTGTGGTAAAATCGAGTATTGTGGGAAGGTTGGTGTCATATAAGGTGATGGATGATAGGCTTGATGTCCCAAAATATAAGGTGTGTTGTTGTGTGACAAGCTTGGTTGATTCGCCATCAAAGCTAAGGAATCTGGGTACATACCGCGAGGAGAACGGTGCATAATCACATGCTTCTCATGTTGCTGAAGAAAAGCATAGATTTGATCTAAGTTGCACTTATGCAAATCCCGGGTTAACTTCACATCGGTAATATACTCACCCCATTCAGCTTGAGGTAAAGTATTCAAGAACTTGGTGTTAACCTGAAATGGAGCAATTACCAGATTGTATACATTCAGATCATTCATTAGAGTAGTGAATCTGAAGTAGTAATCGTGTAGTGTTTCCCCTGGGCTGTACGTGAATCTATCAAACAAATCATACAGCTGACACTCCCTTTCTTGTTTGGTGAGAGACGTGCCTTGTAGCAACACCTTTAACCGTTCCCATAAATCTTTGGCCACTGTATACTGACTTACCATCCTATAGATGTCATGGGGAAGAGCTTGGAGAATTGTTTGAAGAGCTTTTTCATCTGCATCTGCAACAAGTTGTTGAGCTGGAGTGAGTTCTTCAAATTCTCGTGGTCTAGTCACGTTGTCAACCACAATGGTACCATAGTCGAGTGGACCATTCAAAATCGATTTGACCATAAGCCTTCCGTATGTCGGTTTGCCCTTTAGATATTGCATCATTCGACCTTGCCATGCCTCAAACACCTCTTTAATAAGCATCGGTGGACGGCTATCAGTTCCCGTTATGATTGATATATCCGTAAGAGATGTCATCTGAGGCATTACTGAATTTGGATTCATTTTGTTTTCTTCAAAGAAACAGAGATTATCGGTTGATCGAGCAGTGAAGTAAAGCTTGTGAATTGTGTTAAGTTTTTGTTGTAGGAAACCAAGATTAAATCCTCTAAAAAATCGTCGAAAAAAACAAACAAAATCACCTTTGATTTGGAACTTCTTGATTCGGAACTTCTTGAGTCGGAACTTCTTGAGTCGGAACTTCTTGAGTCGGAACTTCTTGAGTCGGAACTTGTTGATTCGGAACTTGTTGATTCGGAAGTTGTTGATTCGGAAGTTGTTGATTCGGAAGTTGTTGATTCGGAAGTTGTTGATCCGGAAGTTGTTGATTCGGAAGTTTGTTGATTCGGAAGTTTGTTGATTCGGAAGTTTGTTGATTCGGAAGTTTGTTGATTCGGAAGTTCTTGGTTCGGAACTTTGTGGCTTGATTCGGAAGTGTTTGGTTCGGAACTTTTTGGCTTGATTCGGAACTATTGGCTTGATCCGGAACTTCTTGGTTCGGAAGTTCTTGATCCGGAACTTCTTGATCCGGAAGTCCTTGATCCGGAAGTCCTTGATCCGGAACTTTTGCTGAATGAACAGAACTTTGTTCCGATGAACAGTCGAACAGTAAATATGAAGATTAAGCCCAGATTTTGACCAAATAACCCAAAAAGTTTTGTGCTTTCGACTAAAATAAGTAACAACTAATACTTATCCACTAATCCCAATCACAAAAACACCAAAAACACCAAGAATCAAGATGGTTTTTCTTAAAGAACACTAATACAATCAAAAACTAAAAAACCACACAAATCACTACCTTAAATCACCCCATAGCTCTTGATACCAAATGTAGAATATTGATAATCAATGAATCTATGAAGGGGTTTGTTGATTTCTAGAGAGAGAAAGTTAGAGAGAGAAAGTGAGAGAAACTATGTGAATTTTATTAATATGGAAACTAGCAAATGACAACAACCAACCCCTTTCCATGGTGGAAAGGGGTATTTATAGTTCCAAGCATAACATGGGCTTGGGCCGGTCCATGACAAGCCCATGGACCGGTTCTTACTTAAGTTAATAAGTAACTAACAACCATTTTCTAACTACGAGCTATTACAACATAAATATTATTGTGGAGTGACCGATACTTCTAATATACGTAAAAACGTATTTCTAACATTCCCGGTCGACTTTGTTGTTGTTGATTATGAAATGGACCCTCGTATTACTTTAATACTTGGTCGGCCATTCTTGAGAACCGGAAAAGCATTAGTCGATTTTGTCGAAGGTGAGTTAATCTTAAGGGTCGGGAATGATGCACAAGTTTTTAAAATGGGGAAGATCACAACCAAATCTAATGGAAGAGAATCAGCGAATATGATTAATGTGCTTGATGATTTTGTCGTCTACAACAATCCTCTATTCGATTCTTGCTATGATAATCCACTGTTCCAAGATGATTTGGATGATTCTCTATCCAATTCTGATCCTCCACCAATTTATGATTCTCCATCGATCTTTGATGCTTATGATGACGATTCTAGTTCCAATGGAGATGATTATGATGATTTTACTTCTGAGTATCCAGACATGCCCACTTATGATGATTTTGATGAGGCCGATACTCTCTCGAGTGATTCTTCACATGATCACCTTACTCCTACTTTTGATGAAGATCCTCCACCAACCATGCTTGATCCTACTTTGGATGACTACTCATTTGAGGAAGATTTTGCTACTTTTCTTAACACTTACTTCCCAAATGAGAGTGATGCTCCTCCTTTGGACTTTTATGATTATGGTATTTATCCTTCTTTGGATATGAAGAAACCCGTTTCAAAGGAGAAGAAGCCGGAAGACACCGATATCCGCAGTACTTATGTCTTGACACCTCTCTATCCACCTTCTGAGGATGAGATTGTGAGATTTATGAGCGGATCTTCTTCAAATTCTACTAAGCCCGAGTGTTATTTTCCCCTAAAGGAAAAGGTGTTCGATCCCGGTATTGCAATTTCTAAGCCATCTCAGTATCCATCTGATGAAATAAAAGGAAAGATTTTTGGAAACCATGAAGAGATGCTTGCACCTCTTCACCCTTACTACCACCGTGCTCCATCTTTGCTTAAGGGAACCTTGCCTACTCTTCTTTGGCTTGCCTTGTTAGCCTTAAGCTTGTGCTACTTGATGGATGAAAACCATGTATTTAATCCCGGTGGATGTGTTTCAAGTTTCTTCCGATGCTAATCAAGGTCGAGTTAGGCTCACGACTCGGTTAACAAAAACAAGCGCTTCTCAGGAGGCAACCCGCAGTATCTATCCTTTTTATTCTGTTTTTATAATAAGTGTAGGGGAGACCCTTGTATGTGTTTGTTGTTTTCTTTCTTATCATATGCAGGGATTCGAGCTTTCAAAGATCCATTCTTGATGACTTTTGACGAACCGTGATCCCGTGAACCCGTCTTCCCGGTTTTATCCTAAACTCTTTTGATTCTCTATTTTATATTATTCAATATTAAAATAGGAATCACTTTAGTTGTCTCTTCCTTAGCAAGATTTAAACAAAGTGCACAATGTCCTAAGTGTAGGGGAGGTTACTTCCACGTGCTTAAACATTGAGGATAATGTTTATATTAAGTGTAGAGGGGACTTCTATCGAATTTAAGTGGTCTTTTCCTTGCATTTGCCCTCATTTTAACCGGAAAATTGATTTTTCGACATTTTTCAAAATTTTTGATCTATTTTGGCCTAGTTGTATTTACCTTTGTTATAGTTTTTTATTTCTTTGCTAGAATAAATTTTAATAAAGTGGTTTTAATTTTCAAACGTTGTAAATCTTTTGACTCAACCCGAGTTTACTTAACCAAGTTTACTCTAGCTAGTATCCTTAACGTGTTTAAGTCAAGTTTTGCTAGGCTTTTATATAGGGAACTTTAAAACGTGAAAGTCTTAACTCTTACGGGTTAAGAACAAGAACTTTTCGCAAGTTCCTATAATTGATCCTAGAAAGTCGTTTATCAAGGGAACTTTAAAATGCGAATTCTAAACTTGAAAAAGTCTAAGAGTTTACAAGATCCTATAGATGACTCAAAAACCCAAAACTTTGATTTAATTGGCTAAGCATCCACGAGTCTCATTCCTTGAGATTTTAAACTGTGGAGAACGAGAGATGATAGAGTCAATTATAAGTTTGGTATTCTTTCGTTAATTTATGTGAGTTGATTATAAGCCTATTCTCCCATATCTTGCTAATAAATTTATCTGCAATAAATAAGGTTGTACGATTTGAAAAGTTACTTAGCTTCTAGCCTAAGATCGTTTAAAAGTTGCTCGGTATTAATTAGAGTTCATAGCCAAGGCATAACTTATTGAAGCGGGATGCGAAGACTGGCGAGTCCGAAAAGGACCTAACAAGGCATGAGGGCTACATTTTGTTGCTAAAGATCCCAAGTGATGTGAAGAATCATTTATCAAAAATCAATATGAAGGATCGAGACACACGACGAAAAGTAAACACTCCCGTAAAGATCATGGAGAAGTCTATCCAAAAAGGCCCTAACAAGGTATGAGGATAAATTGATCAAAGTCCTAAAAGGAGGCGGATCGTTGTATATCAAAATCCCAAATAAAGATTGGAGAAAAATGAAGAAGTCGTGGTCCATATATGAAGAATCTCTCAAAAAGTTCAAGTGAAGAAATTCCTATTATGAAGAGTAGACCATTATTTCATGAACGTCTCTCAAGATTTGAAGTATGAAGTCGCTGCCAAATATCGGTCCGAGAAAGGTCTCAAATCGTGAAGCGAGTTATGCCAAGATATGAACTTTATGAGGTCCCGAGAAGCAGTTTTAAAAGATTTTGTCCTTTAGCTAACTATTGATTAAATCGTCCTACTTTATTTTCAGCCTAAATAACTATCGAAATAAGTCAACAATGCATCCTCGTGATCATTCAAGACAACAATAAAATATAAGAGATACACCTAGGAATAAGGGAGTCTAAGTAAATAATTGGCCCACATGAGTTTGTGTTAGATTGCTAACTTATAATAACAATGATCTCGTTTTTAAGCTTGGTATGGGGAACGTGAAACTTGAGGATGATAATCATTCATGACATTCCAAAACCCAAGGTAAGTTTTTGATTTCTTTACTTTTTTTCTTCCTTTAAATATTTTTGTTAATAAAGGCCAAGATGGATTGATTATGATGGAAAATGTAAATCTTGCTTTGTAATTAATACATTGCATGAGGACATTGCAATGGTCAAGTGTAGGGAATTTAATAAGTATGAAAACACTTATCCTTTTACCACTTAATTATAATAATAACCAAGCCAAAACGTGTATTTTATGTCGTAAATGTCGGAATTATGCGTGGTTTGTGTTTTTGTTGTGATTTAGGATCAAAATATAAAAAGGGAAGAAAACATGGGCTTTCACTAGCTTTTATCGAAGAAAAAGACAAAATACGAAGTCAAAATATCAAGAGTGCAAAAAGAACGGAAGTCCAAGGCCTATTCTGAAGATTTATCAAAGAACAAGTATAAAGACGGAAGTTTAATAAAGCCGAAGAACTCAAGTCTAAATTAATGAAGAAATTACAAGACGAGTTCAAATAATCCCGAGACAAAGTCAAAAAAGTCGAAGAATTTAGAAGACGAAAAGACGAGAAAGAAAGAAAGAAGGAAGCAACACATGATTAACCTCCCTAATCACTATAAATACCCTCCTAATCTCACATTAGGAGGTGTTGGCTAGCTTGACAATCTAGTTCTTCCATTTTAATTACTTGCACTTTTCTTAATTGCACCTTTAATTTCTTGTCTTGCACCTTAAATTTGTAAGCTTTTAATTCTTGTCTTTACTTTAATTGTTGAATCTTGATTTTAATCAAGTTTTAATTAATCTCTCATTCTACCTCTCTTGTCTTGATTTAATCTTTATGCTTATTTGCTTATTTTTATGCTTGTTTGATTATTGGTATTGTTTTTATGTTTATGATTGAGTTAGCTTATTGATTTTATAGCTTATTGTGTTTTTCTTAAATTTAATCAAGTGCTTATTAGTTAATTTTTATAAAAAGTTGTTTTTAAATATTTTTATTATTAAGTATTTTTAAAAGTTTTCAAATTTTGATTTAATAGCTTTTTCTTAAAATTGATTTTGGTTAAGTTTTAGTTAAGTGCTTATTTGTTTCTAGCTTAATTTTAGTTTATAGCTTATTTGATTTTAATTGTTATCCGGGTTTTGGTAAAACCCTCTTATTCCGGATAAGGGACTTGAGCATTATTCCGGATAAGTTACACGGGTTGATATTCCGGATAAGCCTTCTATTGTATATTCCGGATAAAGTGACAGGTTATTCCGGATAAGCAACAGGCAGGGGATTCCGGATAAGCTGCACGATAAGGTATTCCGGATAAGCTTACCAACAGTTTATTCCGGATAAGAGTAGCTTAGCGTTATTCCGGATATAGACTAGATTTTTATTCCGGATAAGGATTCAAAGCTTATTCCGGATAGTGGTGACAACAGTTATTCCGGATAAAGACCTTAAGTTGATTCTGGATAAGTATCCGGTATATATTCCGGATAAGGCCCAGGAATTTATTCCGGATAAGCAGCTTGACAAGAGTTTTCCGGATAAGAAATTGAAGGGGATTCCGGATAAGCTGCACTTGGCTTATTCCGGATAAGCTGCCAGGAACCATATTCCGGATAGTGGATAGAACAGCATTCCGGATAAGAACAGGTTGGTTATTCCGGATAAGAGTGACAGTTTTATTCTGGATAAGCAGCAGGTTTGATTATTCAGGATAAGAGTAAGATTGGACTCCGAATAGTGACAGTATTTTGGATCCCGGCTTAGGTTCTGTTTACTTCCTTTTTATTTTCAAGCATTTATTTTCCCGCCATTTTTCTTAAGTGTTACTTTTATTGCTTTGTCTTAGGTTAATTTTAAAAGTTCACATTTTTATTACATTTTCAATTTAATTTTTCGTCACGCTTTAATTTTAAGTCATTTAATTAATTACTTTTAAAAGTTTTTATATTGCACCATTTAAGTTTTAATTAGTTTTGGTTTTATTTACCCGTCAATTACTTTAACATTTTGCACATTTACTTTACTACAACGACAATCTATCATTGTTTTCCACCAAAAGACGGCTGAGTCGCACTTAAACCAATAGTCAATTTGAAGAGACTGGAACAAAGATATTTTTATACTAGGTAAAAGCCTTTTATTACATGCATATGTGGAAGAAGAAGGGTTGTCTTGTAAAGGGGAGAGCTTACACTTGGCACAAGTGTCCTTACCAAGGCAATCAGCCTTTTGCATTCTCTTTCCCTCTCTCATCTTTAAGCCAAAACACACACATCCCTATCTCTCATACATGCAACTCACTTCTCTCTACTTCTTTCTCTCACAAACATTTCGGCCATAAGCCATAAAAATCCAAAGTTGATTCATTAAATCAACTAAATCTTTGTCCCATCTTGATTACAAATCATTATAGGTCACGGCTTGGTTTGTGTTAAGGTTTTCTCCATCAACTTGAGTAGATCTTATATCTCCTTGTTCATCTAGATCCTCATTGGTACTTTTAGGCAAGAGAGGTATACACATCATAATATTTCATTACTTAATGCATGCATCTTCATACATCTATAAACACAAGTGAATAACATGTTAAAAATCAAGATTTGGTAAGGCTATGACCCTTATGGGCCACGGCATATTTATACAACCTATGATCATGATTCAAAATCTTTTTAATAAGAAACTTATGACTTATGTGTTATGTGTTAAACTAGATTTAAAAACCATATGAAACCTTTTATAAATCTAAATATGGCATGGGTTACAAATCTTGTTTATGGAACTTTGGTTAACCAATAACCATAGATCTCATGAAAAGAACTTGTGAAACCTAGAAATCATGAAAGACATGACCTTAAAGGTCACGGCTAGAATGAATAAAGGCCATATGATTTGTCTACTAAGTTATGAATAGTGGAACATGAAATGTTACATGTTAAAAGAGCTATTAAAAATCATCAAAGTAACTTATGTGAATATATAGTTGTGGGTTACATATGACCCTAAAATGGGTTAGATGTACATGCATGCTTATAAAAACCTAGATCTAATGATAAGTGTTAACTTAACATGGTATACATGAAATAAGCTAGTAGATCTAATGGGAATATTAGGAGGGAACAATATAGCCGTGGGCTATACATTGTTTCTTGGAATGATAGTAGCCTTGGAAACATGCATGTAACCTAGATAATCATAATGTGTTTTTGTAAATAATTACAAGATTTAAAAACTAGTTAAAGGGGTATCTTGGAAATACCAAGATCTAAAAATATATCCGTGAGCTATATATGAGGGTACATGGATCTATGTTTGATTTTAGGTCTAGACATAGTTTAGATCTCATTTTGAACTTGTGACTTATTTTCTTGATGTGTACATAGTTAGATCTAATTTTGTAACACATATAAACTACATGCAACCTTAAAATAAGACTTGACTTATCTTAATAAGCTATAACCAATATTAGTCGTGGGATATAAGCTCCTACTAGGGCTTATGACCTACTTATAACCTTATAACACACCTAGATCTAAATTGGTATAACATATAAAACAAAATGAAAGTTTTATTCATTTATATTGGAAAACTAAATATTAATAAGCTCAAAATAAGCTTATAAGAATATCCTAAGTAAAAATATACATAAAATGTAAGTTAATGTTAATGGACTAATTAAGTCCATGAAATGTTAATTCAAAACTTAAATGGACCCAATAAGCCCATTTTATAAATTATAGTAACTTAAATGGACTTAAGATCACAATTAGGCCCATTCAACTAATTAAAGGACTTAAAAATGTATTAAGCCCAATAGATGATTTAAAGGCCCATTTAAATAAATTAGTGTACTTGAAATATATTTAAGCCCACTAAAATAGCCCATTAGATGTTTAGCCCATTTAACGAGCCCATATAAAGTTTAAATGTTAAAATGAAAGTTTTTTTAAAATATAACTTATAAAAACCTTTTTGGATGAAAATGACAAGTCACAAAACTTAAGGACTAAAACCGTGACTTATGAAACTTGTTTTGATAAACTAGTAAACACAAGGACTGAAAATGAAAATACCCAAAAGTCTAGGGTTTAAATAAATACTATCCGTGGCAAACTAAACCCTAGGGACAATTTTGGGAGGTTTCTAAAAGTTATTTTGCCATCTTAAAACCCTAAGGACTATTTTTGTCAATTGCCAAAACTTAGAGAAGCCCTAGGGGCTGCTTTTCTAAATTTAGTAAAGTTACAAAACCTAGATCTAACTAGGGGGACTAAATCTGCCATAAGCCGAAACTATAACAAACCCTAGGTGCTAAATATGTAAAATCCGAAAGTTATACTTGTTTAAAAATATAAAGGGACTTGTTTTGCCATATTCCCAAACATTTCAAGCCCTAACCCTAAAATCTATTCTAATTATAATAAAACATAATTAAAAATACTTAGACCATAAGAATTAAGGTATAAATTCTTAAGTTTAAATTATTTTATAAATTTTAAAATAATTTATGGGAACTTTAAAGTTAAACAAAATATTTTATATATATATATATATTTTTACTTTAGGAAATAATTGTATAAACAATTATGAATATGTATTGTTAATACATGTACTCATATACTTTTAAGGAATAAAATTATGTGAACGTTAATTAAATTAAATGTCACGTAAATATATTATAAGTAAAACCCCTTATGTTTACTTAAATACAGAACGTAGTTATAAAATTTAACGGGATGTTATTGATACAAGTACTATAAACATAGATTAATATTTTAATTTTCTTTTATGTTTACTTAAATGTAAAACTTAATTGTAAAATTTAATGATTACTATAAATACATGTATGCTAACTAATATTAATAGTTAAACATTTGATGTGAACTTAGAAATGAAACTTATATAAATAAGTTAAATGAATATTGATGCTACTTGAACTATGGTTATTTAGATAAATACCATAGTATGAATAAACTGAATAAAATCCGTATAAGCATACATATATGTTATTTGTACTATCTATTAAGACTGTACTATCTGATTAGGCATAACTTTGGTGTGAGCTTTAATTGGATACCCGTGTTAAACAAGCAATTGCCTACCCCCAGGTGAGTTTACAGCCCCATTTAAACTTTGATAAAACTTTCCCTTTTGGGAAAGAAAATATGCAAACATATATTGGACATAACTAGATTGTATAAACTGGATTATGATTGCTTACTATTGAAACTGTTAAATTGTTGTAAATCACCCGAATGTTATAAATAGATCTATTAGGGATTGACCATCCCCGTCTGGGAGAGTCATGCTCACTGTACCTTGGCCGGGACAACAGACGTATAGCATGTTGGAACTAGAATGGGTGTCTTTTTGTAAGACACTACGTCCTCATCTGTTGAGGACTATGGGGTTAAGCTTCAGTTTCTAATAATAAACAAATGTTATTTACATTTTAGTAAGAATGCTTTGTGCATTATTACTTCTATGATTATTGTATGTCCAAACTAATTAATTGTTAAAATCTGTAAATTCACCAACTTTATGTTGACCCATTAGTATGTTTTGCACAGGAATATGAAGTTAGTACGTGGTGTGTGCATGGTCTCCAGCATCTTAGAAATCTGCATCATAGGACTCGTCAGGGGTTCTATTTGGGAAACGAAAACAATCACCTACTGTCTTGTTTAAAACAATTTTTATTAATTTGTTTGAATAAACATGTAATCTGATTTAACTTAATTTTATCTTATGCTCTATGGACTATATGCTATCGATCCGCCCTTGTGACATCTTCGTGGATATTTCCGCATATTTTGACCCTACCCGGGGTGTCACATAATAAGTCATATAAAAGTGGAATTGTATAGATTCCAAAAATAGTAAGTACAACAGTTGACAAAGTCAATAATGTAAAATCAGAGGTTTTACAATCTTGTGCTTTCGAAGACCATAGTGTATACGGATCATTCCGCTCTCAAATACCTTATGACAAATCAAGATGCTAAGCCTAGACTTTTGAGATGGGTTTTGTTGCTCTAATTGTTTTCCATAGAAATTCGTGATAAGAAAGGAGCCGAGAATTTAGCGGCGGATAACTTGAGTAGACTTGAGCATCCTTATCAAGGAGAATTACCTCGTAAGGAAATCAATGAATCCTTTCCACTTGAGGAACTCATGTATATCTCTTCACAAGAGGATGTCACCCCTTGGTTTGCGGATATTGCAAACTATCTTGTGGGGGATGTGCTTATTTAGGGTCTTACTTCCCAACAAAAGAAAAAGTTTCTCAAGGAAGCTAAATATTACTTTTGGGATGACCCTTACCTATTTAGGCAATGTGCAGACCAAATTATAAGGCGTTGTGTAAATTGGCCCGAAGCATTTAAGATTCTAGAAGCTTGCCATAGGGGACCCATGGGGGGGCCATTTGGGGCCTAACTACACGGCTAAAAAAATCTTTGATTCGGGTTACTAGTGGCCTTCCATTTACAAAGACGCCCAAGAAATGGTGAAATATTGTGATGTTTGTCAAAGACAAGGAAAAATAAATCAAAGAGATGAGATGCCACAAAATTTTATCCAAGAATGTGAGATATTTGATGTATGGGGCATATATTTTATGGGGCCTTTTACATCATCAAAAGTAAATAAGTACATACTCGTAGCCGTGGATTATGTTTCTAAGTGGGTTGGGCTAAGGCCTTGCCTACCAATGATGCTAGAGTTGTAGTCAAGTTCTTGAAGCAATTATTTGCTAGATTTGGTATACCTCGTGCCATCATAAGGGATCGTGGGACTCATTTTTGTAATGATCAATTTACAAGAGTCATGTAGAAGTATGGTGTTAACCATAGACTTTCTACCGCGTATCACCCTCAAACCAATGGGCAAACCAAGGTCACAAATCGTAGTTTAAATAGGATTTTAGAATGAACGATGGGAGAGCATCGAGCTTCTTGGTCTGATAAGCTTGATGATGCTTTGTAGGCTTTTAGAACCGCTTTTAAGACAACAGTTGGTTGTAAACCTTATAGACTTGTCTATGTAAAAGCATGCCACCTCCGATTCGAGTTAGAACATAAGGCTTCATGGGCTCTTAAATGGGCTAACTTTGATCTAAACCAAGCCGGTTCACATAGGAAAGACCAACTTAATGAGATGAATAAGCTTAGAACCGATGCCTATGAAAACTCATTGCTTTATAAGGAAAAGACTAAGCAATTACATGATGCTAAGATCAAGAACCGTGAGTTCAAATTTGGAGAGTCGGTTTTACTCTTTAACTCACGGTTGAAGCTTTTTACGGGCAAGCTTAAGTCACGATGGTCAGTTCCATTCACTATTGCCCAAGTATTTCCATATGGGACTATTGAGTTGTGAAAGTTTATGGACTTATATTTAATAGTCTTGTGATAGGATCGAACTCGAGATTACGGGATTGCACACAATACGTAAAGAGTTAATTTAATTAATAAATATATTTATCGTATTTATTAATTTATTTAATAAATATATTTATGTATTTATTCATTTAACCGAGCAAGTAACTATATAACCTTAACGATCGTTAAATAATTAATAGTTTAGTTATAACGAGCGTTAAATAAACATATAGTAAGTAAACAAAACGAAAGAAGGACGGAAGGTTCCGGAAAACCCCATGGGGGCTGTTCGACCGTCGATTATAGCCTAAGGGGGGCGGGGCAAAAGTTTCCTTATAAATATTGGGCTACAATGGGTTGGAAGTCTATAAATACACCTCCTAATCTCTCATAATCAACACAACATAAATCTTTCTCCCCTTCTTTCTTTGGTTCGATCGCAAGGTGTACCCAACAAAGGGTTTTGGTTGGTTTTTCTTGGTTGATCGATTGTATACATAATCTAGTCCTAGCCCCTCTCTAGGGTTGTTGGGTAGATTAATTACAAGCGTTGTAGCTCGGTTTTCACGTGCTAGAATCACGGTTAGCTCGTTGTATTATGTGTGTATAAGATCGTAATATAGTCTTACTTTAGATTATATCTTGGTATATACGGTATAAACCCGAATTGGTGATTCGTTCTTCGTCTTGTGGAATTGCTTTAGCGTAAAGGTATGTAACCCTAATTTGATTAATTATAATTGTGTTATTAATTATGATCTTGTTAAATCGCTTTCGCTATATATGCTTTGATCTCGTTTAGGGTTTTATATAATTGTTATGATACTAATAAATTTTCAGTGGCATCGTCGTGGATAGTATATGTGATAATTAGATTACGTTATAGGGTAAATTAGAAAATTACCTTTAGAAAAAAGTAATAGTCCAATAATACCAATGACGAATTTCAATTAAACACGTGGGTGAACCAAGTTCGTTGTACACGAAGATCGAGTGAATTTGAGACGTTTTGCTTTGATTTGGACAATCGATTTGAATTGGTTTTCGGTTTTTAAACTACGATTAAAATCTACGAATTTTAAGCTATTTAAATTAAACCTAAAGTGCATGAATCGTAAACCCCGCCTATTTTAAAAAATCTACTAACAATTAATTACTTATTTAAAAAGTAAAACACTATTAAAAGTTAAACTAATTTAATTATCTATTAAAAAATTAAACTATTTAATTAAAATTACTTTTATGCTATTTAAGATTCTAATTAAACTTTTAAGAACTAATTTACCTTATTTAAAAATACTCTAAAAATAAATTTATTTTAAAACTATATTTATTAAAATCTAAAGTTATAAGAAATTAAACTAATTTAAAATTTAAACTAATTAAACTATTTAAATAAAAACATTTTTATTTTTTTTTATTTTTTTTCTTATATTATTTTATTAATTAATTAGCTAAAATATAGTCTATATAAAACATTAATAAAAAGTTTATTAAAAAAAACGGATTTAAAGAAAATTAAATGTAATATAAGCAAAATCTGCCAAGTTAAAGCTACACTTTATTAATGAAAGAAAGGGAGATTAAATCAAAAAGGGCAATAGCCCAGATGGTTATCACTCTACGCATTCAAAGGGTAGGTCTCGAGTTCAAGACCCACTCCAGACATTTTTTTTTTTTTTTTGAATTAATTTCTCTTTTGACAGATTTCAGAAATTGAAGTCTTAGGAAAGACTTTGAGAAGCTTAAAGCTTATTATGAAGAAACTGCGAGGACGACAGCTTATTTGTGACTTATAAGATGAATGAATCTGATAAGCTGGAGTTGCTGAACAATTAAAATAACCAGAACCTTTAAGAAATAAATCAATAAAACTAATCCATCAACAAATAAGTAACCAGATAATGATTCAGAAATCAGATTTAACTAAAAAAAATCATCTAGATCTTCATATCAGCAAACCAAACGTAACTTCTAAATTTAAAACTTATAAATATCATGCCAGTTCAACAAATCAGATCATTCAGTAAAATACATTCTAACTAATTCAGCAAAATAAAATCAGAACTAGCATCCAATTAGCAAACATTCATATAGTACTTAAATCAGTTACCAAAATAAAAGAAAATATACAATCAGACTAATCGGATCCATCAGACAAATAAACTAATCACCACAATGATTCAGCAATTTCAGAAAGTATTCCCGTTCAAATTAACAGTATATAACTCAAAAACCAAGTCAAACACACTTAGTGAACTAAATTGATACAAGAACATAACCAAGCACATTACACAGTACTTCTTAATTAACAAAATTCAGCTAAACACACTACTCATATTAATACTCAGATAACAGCAATGAATATTAATCAAAACCCAAACTCAGTAGCATTCATAATCAAAACCATAAACTTCTACACTAATAAACAGTAACATAAAACATACAATTCTTAAATCAGACAAAGCAAAACACACTCATACAAAAACTTAATCCTAATTAACAGATTAAACAACTCTTATAGAATTAAACATTAAACTAAAAGAGATTTGCACCTTTTGTAGAATCCTTTGAGATGAAGCACAGCGCTGAGCTGGCTTATGAACCGAAACCAAGAACGCCGTCTTTCACCATCACCATTACTCGAACCATTACCAATAACAAATCGACAGTAACTTTGTATTTATCCAATTAGGATAAATTAATCCCAAATAATACTTCAATATCTCATTAATCTATTGAGTAGATTAATGAAATATCTTTCACAGTTATAATATTTAAACTAGATTCGAGAAAGAAAAATAAAGGTATTCAAACAAAAATATCACGCATCAAAACAGAACTTTTATTAATTCAACTGAAACTGGTACAATACTTTTAAAAAGAAATACAATTTATCTATTCTAATTTTAACATTATAACACTAAAGTAATTAAAGGGATAGAAAATACAGAATAAATTGGGGGTATTTATAGCCCCCCCAAAGGCATCCTTCTGCGAATATCCGGATCTTAAGAGGAATATTCCAAATAATTTCTAGCCTTCGATCATCTCCTCTACATTCTCTCTCCTTTCTGTTTATCATCCAAGGGTGGAGGATTAATCTTGTGCACACAGATCGCCAGGCTGGCACATCTTGTGCTAGTTGTGCTTTTTCTTTGGATTTTGATTGGTGGAAAAAGCTAGATGAGGTGTAGCCTCCTATAAGAAACGGCCACGTAGCTTTGCTCTTCCACTCTCTCTTCCGAAATCATTGGGGATTTATTCCCAATCACGTGTGATTCACTCGTGTGCCAAAACTCCCATATCAATTTGATTTTTTTACCCATTTAGGGTTTGGTGAATAGTAGAATTTTTATAGGTTTTTGGGTAAGAAAGAAAATGGGGAAGAAGGGTTTACCTAGGAAGTAACGAATGTTTTATTTATTATGTGAAAGAAAAAACATGTGAAGTTGGTTTGGGTGGATGGATTGATTATTTATTAGATGTGGGAATAAGTGAATGAAAGTGTGTGGGTAAAACTGAATGGTGAGGGGTCGGTTTATTTGTGTGACTGAAAACAAAGAAAATCACTTTTTAACTTTGGCAAAACCCTAAAAGCCCAACACGTTTTTTTTCTTCATTCGTTTCAAATTTGGGCTTAGGTAACATCCGTTCATATTTTATTTTTGGGCATCAAGTAGACTTTTGGTTATTAAAAATGGACTAAACTTCTTTAAATGGGCTTTTAAGCCCATTTCCCAAATGTGGGTCCCACTTTGCTCAAATTACTTATTTAAATATTAAATCCTCTAAATTGAACTCGATTTTGGCTTCCCCGATCTTTTTCATCAATCTCGTGTCGGTTTTCGTCGGTTTTCGCGAACTTGGTACCTACACACATGAAAACAAGAAACAAGCATATCCAAGGCATTTTTGATACATTATGAGCATAATTTCATTGTTTTAAGCTATAAATGGTATGAGTAATTAAGCTCATATCAAATTCCCTCATGCTAAGCAATTGCCGTGTCCTCGCGCAATGATAAAACTATATCTACACCATTATTCAACTTTTTGTGGATCCCTATTGATCGTTAGACTCAATGGTTATGAACCATTATATCTAGGTTAATCATCGTTCATATGATAACATAGCGGAATAGAACAATGATCATAACAAGGTGTTTAGGCACAAAGAACACATGAATTAAAACAATTGGGTTGCTCATTATATTAATAATAAACAACCACTAGACGTGTATACATTGAATCCCACGTCTAGTGCGACACACACTTTAGGTTTACATTGTGAATGAATGAGATGAATAAAACCTAAGACTCTTGTTCCTTTTATAGTGAAAGGAACAGAATTTACAAGAGATAATATCAAATAAACATCTAAATATTCTATTTCTATAGATATATATTGAATATATTATTTATAATATATCCAATATATTCTCTAAATAGAATTCTCCATCAGCGTGTAAACATCTGTCAGCGTCTCAACACTTTCTGTCAGCGTCTCAACTAGCCGTGTCAGCGGCTTTGACAAACGTCTTGATGTTTTCTTCGTTTTGAGTTTCTGCCACATCAACTCATATAATTTTAGACCCAACAATCTTCCCCTAGTTGATGTCGGCAAAACTCTTATGTGTATCTCTTGTAAGTTGTACATGATCTTCAAATTGCTTCCCCTCAAGAGTAGCATGCATATCTTCCCCTTTTTGTCACATCAACAAGGAAGTAAACAATGTATGCAATCTTTGAAGATTCTCCAAAAGTAGGCTCTGTGTAATGATCCTGAAGAAAAATAAATAAAGTATTCTTGATGTTGAAGTAGAATAACCCAATCTTATGTTCCATGTCTTGTTTATCCATGTGATAAAGAACTTATACTCTTGCTATAAAGCATAAGTAGACCTCGATCTCTTGCCAATATTCTCATCCTATGTGAGACACTGAGCACGATAATGTAACTCCTTCAAGTGTTATGACAAGTCTTCATCACCAACCATGTAAGCACGAACAAGTTACCTTGAAAGTTAGTTGTCATGCTAATTACTTTCAAGATATGATAGAACATAACCTCGCGCAAATCTTCTTCAATCATCAATCTTACCATAAGAATTCTTCCCCTTAAGCTAACACTTCTTCATGATGAATTTTAATGGAATAACACCTTCATACCATATGTAAAAGTCCAAATGTGGATAACTCTTTCGCAAGGCTATCCCGATTACATAGTTTAAAATATCCATCAAATTCCCACGAATAATTGCTAACTCGCTTTAAAATCATTAATCCATTTAAAAATATCCGAGCCATAAATATCACCATGATATTCTGAATTAAAATGGAGATTCCATGTACCTTTGTGTGTAAATAACTCCTTTTTGTGTGCTTAAGACGTACCCATTTTCTCAAACAGCAGCAAACAGTGTGTTGTCCAATATCCTCTTCTGTCCAATATCTTTGGCAGATGTATTGTCCAATATCTGACAATACTTATCAGCGTTGAAGTACATATATCGGACGACACTGTCAACTCTATCAGCGTTGACTTATTCTGTCAGCGTCAAAATTCTTTCTGTCAGCGCCTCAATTACAAACGTCAGCGCCAACCTTAAATCCTGTCAGCATTCATTCTTTTCAGCGTCAAAACGTACTCTGTCAACGTTTCATCCATGCCAACTTTGATATCACATTCAAAATAAATGTGATATATACTTTCCATTTTCTTGCAGCAGATAATGTGCCTACATCCAATATTTTCAAAAGATATATTCCAATATAAATATATACAAACCCTAAAACCAGGGATGCATATACTTAACTAAAATATATTCCTAAAAATAAGCACAAGCACACGGCTGTTTTAACTTCCCAAATCATGCAGCAATCTTTGTTCTCAACTCTTTGCAGCTGCTGTTCACACGATAACTCAATAATCAACCAATAAGAAATCTTCAATCGTGTGAACACACTTCTTGGCCATGTGAGCAACCAAAATCTGTCCACCAATTAGAAGACTTACACCGTGTGAACATAAGTTGAAGAACCAATCAGAATCGAAAGATTGTCTTATCCCCACGTGAGTAACCATATACTAGCATGTAGAGGAACTTTTGCAAGTTGACAGATCTGCATCAATGCCCATATTTGTGTGAATACTTTGATCGTGTGAACACATGGATTTAGACCAATCAACACCTCTTCACCGTGTGAACACAAACTGAAGCTACGTCACAATGAGAAGTCTTTTTGCTGCTACTATCATGCGACCAGTATCTAGGGTTTTACTTCAGAAAGTAAATATTGAAACCCTAGAATGAAGTTTGTTTAATTCGAAACCCTAATTAGGGTTTTAAGCCTAACCAGATTCGAATTTAAACACCATAATGCATTATAACAGCCTCCAACTGCAATTCTCCCTGCTCTTTAAGTAGATCTAGGGTTTGAGGAACCCTAGTTCATGATTTTATGTAAAAGCAGAAAACTGAAAATCTACCATCAGCCAACTTCGACGCTTAATAACTTTTGCCTGGGGATAAAACTCGACAATCCCTCCGGTGGATGTTTAGATCTATGTATGTAGAACACACATATAAAATTTCGTGACGATCCAACGGTTCAATCAAAAGTTATGACCTTCTGAATACTGCTGCGCACACAAAAACGTCCAGAAAAACTCCATACGAATTTTTCTTCTTCACCATACACGAACACCTCGTCGGACCTAGATATCATGAGCCTTAGGCTCTGATACCAATTATGGATCCCTATTGATCGTTAGACTCAATGGTTATGAACCATTATATCTAGGTTAATCATCGTTCATATGATAACATAGCGGAATAGAACAATGATCATAACAAGGTGTTTAGGCACAAAGAACACATGAATTAAAACAATTGGGTTGCTCATTATATTAATAATAAACAACCACTAGACGTGTATACATTGAATCCCACGTCTAGTGCGACACACACTTTAGGTTTACATTGTGAATGAATGAGATGAATAAAACCTAAGACTCTTGTTCCTTTTATAGTGAAAGGAACAGAATCTACAAGAGATAATATCAAATAAACATCTAAATATTCTATTTCTATAGATATATATTGAATATATTATTTATAATATATCCAATATATTCTCTAAATAGAATTCTCCATCAGCGTGTAAACATCTGTCAGCGTCTCAACACTTTCTGTCAGCGTCTCAACTAGCCGTGTCAGCGGCTTTGACAAACGTCTTGATGTTTTCTTCGTTTTGAGTTTCTGCCACATCAACTCATATAATTTTAGACCCAACAATCTTCCCCTAGTTGATGTCGGCAAAACTCTTATGTGTATCTCTTGTAAGTTGTACATGATCTTCAAATTGCTTCCCCTCAAGAGTAGCATGCGTATATTGTGGATCCCTATTGATCGTTAGACTCAATGGTTATGAACCATTATATCTAGGTTAATCATCGTTCATATGATAACATAGCGAAATAGAACAATGATCATAACAAGGTGTTTAGGCACAAAGAACACATGAATTAAAACAATTGGGTTGCTCATTATATTAATAATAAACAACCACTAGACGTGTATACATTGAATCCCACGTCTAGTGCGACACACACTTTAGGTTTACATTGTGAATGAATTAGATGAATAAAACCTAAGACTCTTGTTCCTTTTATAGTGGAAGGAACAGAATCTACAAGAGATAATATCAAATAAACATCTAAATATTCTATTTCTATAGATATATATTGAATATATTATTTATAATATATCCAATATATTCTCTAATTAGAATTCTCCATCAGCGTGTAAACATCTGTCAGCGTCTCAACACTTTCTGTCAGCGTCTCAACTAGCCGTGTCAGCGGCTTTGACAAACGTCTTGATGTTTTCTTCGTTTTGAGTTTCTGCCACATCAACTCATATAATTTTAGACCCAACTCATACAATTAAAACAATTGGGTTGCTCATTATATTAATAATAAACAACCACTAGACGTGTATACATTGAATCCCACGTCTAGTGCGACACACACTTTAGGTTTACATTGTGAATGAATGAGATGAATAAAACCTAAGACTCTTGTTCCTTTTATAGTGAAAGGAACAGAATCTACAAGAGATAATATCAAATAAACATCTAAATATTCTATTTCTATAGATATATATTGAATATATTATTTATAATATATCCAATATATTCTCTAAATAGAATTCTCCATCAGCGTGTAAACATCTGTCAGCGTCTCAACACTTTCTGTCAGCGTCTCAACTAGCCGTGTCAGCGGCTTTGACAAACGTCTTGATGTTTTCTTCGTTTTGAGTTTCTGCCACATCAACTCATATAATTTTAGACCCAACACTTTTGACTTTTTATTTTGCAAAGACATAAAATAACTAAAAGAATTATAAAAACTCAAATAGATTCATCGTCCCCGACTTTTCACTTTTCCATGCCAAGTGTAAAAACAAGATCATTGTTATTATAAGTTGGTAGACTAATACGAACTCATGTGGGCCAATTAATCACTTAGACTCCCTTATTCCTATGTGTATCTCTTATATTTTATTGTTGTCTTGAATGATCACGAGGATGCATTGTTGACTTATTTCGATAATTTATTAGACCGAAAATAAAGTGAACGATTTAATCAATAGTTAGCTAAAGGACAAAATCTTTTAAAACTGCTTCTCGGGATTTCATAAAGTTCATATCTTGGCATAACTTGTTTCACGATTTGAGACCTTTCTCGGATCGATATTTGGCAATGACTTTATACCTCCAACCTTGAGAGACGTTCACGAAATAATGGTCTTCTCTTCATAATATTTCTTCACTTGAATTTTTGAGAGATTCATACTTGGACCACGACTTCTTCATTTTTCTCCAATCTTTACTTAGGATTTTGATTAACAACGATTCGCCTCCTTTTTGGACTTGGCTTCATTTATCCTCATACCTTAATTTGGTCTTTTTGGATAGACTTCTCCATGACTTTTTGGGAGTATTTTGCTTTTCGTCGTGTGTCTCGATCCTTCATATTGATTTTTGATAAATGATTCTTCACATCACTTGAGATCTTTAGCAATAAAACATAGCCCTCATGTCTTGTTAGGACCTTTTTGGACTTGTCAATCTTCGCATCCCGCTTCAATAAGTTATGCCTTTGCTATGAACTCTAATCCATACCGAGCAACTTTTAAACGGTCTTGGGCTAGAAGCTAACTTTTCAAATCGTTCAACATTATTTATTGCAAAAAAATTATTAACAAGTGATGGGAGAATAGGCTCATAATTAACTCACATAAATTCCCGAAAGAATACCTAACTTATAATTGGCTCTATCATTTCTTGTTCTCCATATTGTAAAATTCCAAGAATGAAATCAATGGATACTTAGCCTATCAAATCAAAGTTTTGGGTTTTCAAGTCATCTATAGGATCTTGCATCTTCTTATACTTTTGCAAGTTTTAGAATTTGCGTTTTAAAGTTCCCTTGATAGACGACTTTCTAGGATCAATTATAAGAGCTTGCGAAAAGTTCTTGTCCTTAACTCGTATGAATTAAGACTTTCGCGTTTTAAAGCTCCCTATATAATAGCCTAGCAAAACTTAATTCAAATACGTTAAGGAAAAGCTAAGGTTAAAAACCAAGTCGAGTCAAAAACTATTCTTATTGAAAACTTACATTCGTGTCAAAAGCACTTATTTTCTTATTAAAAACTTAAAAATAACACTAAAAATTTAAAATTTTATTGAAAAATGAGAAAAACAATACGTTTGAACACGACAAAAGCAATTGCAAGCGATTATATCGATTGACTCCCCCATGCTAAAACCAAACATTGTCCTCAATGTTTCTTAGCTCAAGAGTAACACCCCCTTGCTAAAACACGAAGAGTCTAATGCAAACTCCTAGCATGGAAAGAGTACGCAAATCTATAAGCCGTTTATTAATTATGCCTCAAGATAAAACGTTAGTCAATAATAATCAAGGGATAAAGAGAGTGTGCCCCTTTTTGGCATTCAAAGAAAGGAAGATCAAATGGACCGGCAAAAACCGAACACGAGAGTCTTCAAATATTAGGGTCATACCTAAGATCACAACACAACAAAACACGAGCACGAGCTTGAAAGATCAAGCCTTATTAGGTGTTAGAAAATAGAAAGAAGATAGAATACACTCGTTTTTGTTCACCGAGTCATGAGCTCGACTCGATCCCCGCATTCATTGGTCCTTAGGGAAAGTGGTGAAAACCGGCCTATTGGAGTAAAAACCAACATGAAGCACGATGCCGGGGTCAAAGATTACATCCTCGTTGTCGGATGACAAACGAAAGGATAGAACTCCAACACAAATCTCTAAAAAGAGATAGAAGTCACAAATGATGTAATGGATATAGCATGCTCCACGAGATAAACTCGCACCAAGATGATCGAAAAGTCTTTCAATTATTGCATCGGTGAAAGTCCGAGATTTCCCTAAATAAACGATTTCGGGATCGAATACCTCGTCCTCGGTGGAGAAAGGAATAGACAACAAGGTGTCGTCCCCCCATGCTAATCCTAAGTCATATGAAGCACATAGTAATGGTGGTACAAAAGTCTCAACCATAGTGGTTTCAACTTGCATGACTTTGTCGACTTTTTCACTCTTAGGAACGTGAACAAAGGGGTCATGGTACTCAATATGAGTCACATGAAAAAACCGTACATTAAGATCAACGCGAGTGGGAGGGAGATTGGGAATAATGTAAATTTCTCCATCCGAGTCGACATACTCATCACAAAAGGTGTGATCATCATCACAAACCTCATCAACCTCCTTCATAAGAAGATCATCATCACAAAGGTTGTGAGATGTAGGAGGTATGATGTTCTCAAAATCCTCTTGAAACAATGGATTATTGTTCAATGAAGCTTCAAATAGAGGATTTGAGTAAGTCACAAAAGTGTCGTCATCCTTGTCATCACAAGAAATTTCCGACAAAGTATCGAGTGTGTCACACTCGGATACTAGATCATCATTCTCATTCGAAGGCAATTCATCGGCGAAATCCTCGAGAATGGTAGGTAAAACACAAGAATCACGTTCGATCTCGAGATCGGAAACGTCTTCACTTCCCCGTGGAAGTGGATCAAGGATAGCAAAAAGTTCATCGACGAACTTATCCAACGAATAGTCACTAACCTCACTCGGTGTAAAGCTAGGAATCAAAGGCTCTTCAATTGAAGATTGTGCCTTAGGAACATCAACATGATCCATAGAAGAGAGTGAAAATGAGTCCATTTTCAAAGATTGTTCAATTAAAGCAATGTCACTCTCGGGATCAAAATTCTCATTCACAAACTCACTAGCATCGAATGGCTCACTCAAGTAATCAGCTATTTGTTTTTCAATCTTATCATCCTCGTGTGGAGTGAGTATAGATGAGGTAACATTACAACATGATTCAACAAAATTAGGTTTATCACTTTCCAATTTCTTAGGAACCAATCTTGGAATTTTTTCCGGTTTAAAAATCATATGTTTATCCCCATGAAACAATTTAAGCTCCCCTTCTTTCATATCAACTAAAACACCGGCCGTACACAAAAATGGTCGTCCTAAAATTATAGGCGCACGAGGATTCGGCTCATAATCAATGATAGCAAAATCGGATAGGTAAACGAACTCCCCCACTTTAACAATGACATTTTCCGCTATACCAACCGGTCGAGTGGTGGTTCCATTAGCAAGCTCAATGATCATTCGAGTGGGCATAAGTCGCAAATAGTCAAGAGTTTTCCAAATGGCTAGGGGCATAACGTTAATACTAGCTCCTAGATCGGCTAGAGCTTTGTATTCCCCAAGCTCATCGAAAACACAAGGTATCAAGAAGTGACCCGGATCATTATATTTCTTAGGAAAGAGATCAATGAAATCCGAGGTACTAATCACATTTAAAGTAGCCTTGGTGACATTCCAAAAGGTTTCTTTAGGTGGCACAATAAGCTCAAGCTTCCTTTCTAAATTATCATAAGCGGTGATAGCCTTAAGCTCTCCCCTCGGGTTTGGAATGGTATTACTAGGTAAGCAACCCGAAGAAGATGACGGTTTAGACATAAATCCCTCAAACATCGAAAGCAATTTATTTTGATTTTGTTCCACACTTTGTTGCAAACGATTTTGACTTTGCTCTAGATTTTGTTGCAAACGATTTTGACCTTGCTCAAACATTTGCTCAAATCTTTGTTCCATTCTTTGTTGATTAAGCTCAATCTTGTTATTTTGCCCCTTTAGTGTATTTTGAAACTCATTTTTCAAAGTTGCCATTTGTCCTTGAATGTTATTTTGCAAAGCTTTCATATTTGCCTCATTTGACTTCATGTAACTTGACAAATCATTTTGATTATTCCCTTGAAAACCTTGATTTTTTTATTAGTATTAAAACCATTTCCTTGATTATAATTCCCTTGGTTACCACGGTTAAAATTATTCCCATTATTACCATTCTTGTATCTATTTTGAACCGGTGGAGCAACATGACTTTGACGAGGAACTTGACCGTTGGAGCCATAAGTTCCCGTCGCGGCAAAAGCACTAGCTTGATCAAACCCCGCGTTTAAAAAAGCATAATTAGGATGTGCTCCACCACATGATACACAAACATTCCCAATCATATTAATCGATCCATGAGGATTCTTCCTAATCTCACTCAACAAAGTCGCAAATCCACTATCAATCTTAGAGTCCAATCTAGCAATCTCGTGATTAGATGAATTCACATTGGAAACAACCGGTGTGTTTAGTGAATATTGTGCTCTAGACTTATCCTCAATTATTCTCCACGCGTCTCTCGGTGTTTTTCTTAAAAGATTACCACCCGCGGCGGCCATTAAAGAATCTTGTTCAATCATATTAAGCCCATTATAGAAAGTATTTATTTGATGCAATTCCGAGAAACCGTGGTGTGGACATTGTCTTAACAAATCTTTAAATCTTTCCCAAGCAACCCCAAACGATTCATGCACTTTTTGTTCAAATCTAGTGATCTCATTCTTAAAGTGTGTTGTCTTGGACGGTGGAAAGAAATAATTCATAAACTTAGACACTAAATCATCCCAAGTTAAAATCGAACCCGGTGGTTCCTTCTCATACCAAAGCTTAGCATTACCCTCGAGCGAGTACGGAAAAAGCATGAGCTTAATCACGTCATTCGGCACATCTCTAAACTTGAGAGTCGAGGTAATTCGATTAAAATTCCGTATGTGAGAATGCGGGCTATCGGTCTCATTGCCATGAAATTGGTCGGCACGAATGAGCGATAAAAGACCCGTCTTAATCTCAAAATGATCCGCCAAAATAGCCGGCACAACGATTGCTTCCCCATACCCTTTGGTGGGTGCGCGGAGCAATTCCTCCATTGTTCGGTTATCGGCCATTTCTACAACAATAGGTGGAAGCTCGGGTTCCACTATTCGTTGTTGACGATTTCTATTTCTACGAGGAATATTTTCAAGCCTATTAAAATCAATCACAAGACGTGAAGAACGTAATTGCATACACTACAAAGACGAGAATTTAGAGGATTGAAGAAAAGAAATTAGACAAGAAAGAAGATTATTTTTGGTAATTTATTTGGTATAGCTCAATCAATAATGATCGATAAAAAACAAGGAATAAGGATAACTACTATGGAAGTAAATTACCCTCGGTCGACTTTGAAACGATAGGTGAAAACCTAAACGTCTCGAGGTTCAATAAGTAAACAACAAAAAATAAGATTTATTACTACTTGAGTTGGCAAACCAATAATAGGTTGTCCCTCTCAATATACGCACAAGCAAGCGGGGAAACGAGGTGGCACAAAGCACTTAAAAACCTTTTTCCTTAGACGGCCTTTTATAGCACGTCGCCTTATACCCACCTTATAGTTTGTATAAATCGAGTTCAAACTTCTTATTAGTATTTATCTATTTTGCCTTTTATTTTTGTTTTGGGTTCGAATACAATAGCTAGGTGATGAAATCCCAACTAAGGCTTATTTGAAAAGTATTTAAAATTATTGTTCTACGTAATACAATATATTATTCACAAAAACGAGAAAAACGATACATACTACTTAATAGAAAAATAACAAAACTTTCCGAGGACGGAAAGGGTCTTCAAATCCACGATCAACAAATCTCCACAAAAGCGAATCGTACACAAGATCTCCGGCAGCGGCGCTAAAATTTTTGATGTGTCGTGGATAGTATATGTGATAATTAGATTACGTTATAGGGTAAATTAGAAAATTACCTTTAGGAAAAAGTAATAGTCCAATAATACCAATGACGAATTTCAATTAAACACGTGGGTGAACCAAGTTCGTTGTACATGAAGATCGAGTGAATTTGAGACGTTTTGCTTTGATTTGGACAATCGATTTGAATTGGTTTTCGGTTTTTAAACTACGATTAAAATCTACGAATTTTAAGCTATTTAAATTAAACCTAAAGTGCATGAATCGTAAACCCCGCCTATTTTAAAAAATCTACTAACAATTAATTACTTATTTAAAAAGTAAAACACTATTTAAAAGTTAAACTAATTTAATTATCTATTAAAAAATTAAACTATTTAATTAAAATTACTTTTAATCTATTTAAGATTCTAATTAAACTTTTAAGAACTAATTTACCTTATTTAAAAATACTCTAAAAATAAATCTATTTTAAAACTATATTTATTAAAATCTAAAGTTATAAGAAATTAAACTAATTTAAAATTTAAACTAATTAAACTATTTAAATAAAAACTTTTTTATTTTTTTTTTATTTTTTTTTTTCTTATATTATTTTATTAATTAATTAGCTAAAATATAGTCTATATAAAACATTAATAAAAAGTTTATTAAAAAAAACGGATTTAAAGAAAATTAAATGTAATATAAGCAAAATCTGCCAAGTTAAAGCTACACTTTATTAATGAAAGAAAGGGAGATTAAATCAAAAAGGGCAATAGCCCAGATGGTTATCACTCTACGCATTCAAAGGGTAGGTCTCGAGTTCGAGACCCACTCCAGACATTTTTTTTTTTTTGAATTAATTTCTCTTTTGACAGATTTCAGAAATTGAAGTCTTAGGAAAGACTTTGAGAAGCTTAAAGCTTATTATGAAGAAACTGCGAGGACGACAGCTTATTTGTGACTTATCAGATGAATGAATCTGATAAGCTGGAGTTGCTGAACAATTAAAATAACCAGAACCTTTAAGAAATAAATCAGTAAAACTAATCCATCAACAAATAAGTAACCAGATAATGATTCAGAAATCAGATTTAACTAAAAAAAATCATCTAGATCTTCATATCAGCAAACCAAACGTAACTTCTAAATTTAAAACTTATAAATATCATGCCAGTTCAACAAATCAGATCATTCAGTAAAATACATTCTAACTAATTCAGCAAAATAAAATCAGAACTAGCATCCAATTAGCAAACATTCATATAGTACTTAAATCATTTACCAAAATAAAAGAAAATATACAATCAGACTAATCGGATCCATCAGACAAATAAACTAATCACCACAATGATTCAGCAATTTCAGAAAGTATTCCCGTTCAAATTAACAGTATATAACTCAAAAACCAAGTCAAACACACTTAGTGAACTAAATTGATACAAGAACATAACCAAGCACATTACGCAGTACTTCTTAATTAACAAAATTCAGCTAAACACACTACTCATATTAATACTCAGATAACAGCAATGAATATTAATCAAAACCCAAACTCAGTAGCATTCATAATCAAAACCATAAACTTTTACACTAATAAACAGTAACATAAAACATACAATTCTTAAATCAGACAAAGCAAAACACACTCATACAAAAACTTAATCCTAATTAACAGATTAAACAACTCTTATAGAATTAAACATTAAACTAAAAGAGATTTGCACCTTTTGTAGAATCCTTTGAGATGAAGCACAGCGCTGAGCTGGCTTATGAACCGAAACCAAGAACGCCGTCTTTCACCATCACCATTACTCGAACCATTACCAATAACAAATCGACAGTAACTTTGTATTTATCCAATTAGGATAAATTAATCCCAAATAATACTTCAATATCTCATTAATCTATTGAGTAGATTAATGAAATATCTTTCACAGTTATAATATTTAAACTAGATTCGAGAAAGAAAGATAAAGGTATTCAAACAAAAATATCACGCATCAAAACAGAACTTTTATTAATTCAACTGAAACTGGTACAATACTTTTAAAAATAAATACAATTTACCTATTCTAATTTTAACATTATAACACTAAAGTAATTAAAGGGATAGAAAATACAGAATAAATTGGGGGTATTTATAGCCCCCCCCCCCCCCCCAAAGGCATCCTTCTGCGAATATCCGGATCTTAAGAGGAATATTCCAAATAATTTCCAGCCTTCGATCTTCTCCTCTACATTCTCTCTCCTTTCTGTTTATCATCCAAGGGTGGAGGATTAATCTTGTGCACACAGATCACCAGGCTGGCACATCTTGTGCTAGTTGTGCTTTTTCTTTAGATTTTGATTGGTGGAAAAAGCTAGATGAGGTGTAGCCTCCTATAAGAAACGGCCACGTAGCTTTGCTCTTCCACTCTCTCTTCCGAAATCATTGGGGATTTATTCCCAATCACGTGTGATTCACTCGTGGGCCAAAACCCCCATATTAATTTGATTTTTTTACCCATTTAGGGTTTGGTGAATAGTAGAATTTTTACAGGTTTTTGGGTAAGAAAGAAAATGGGGAAGAAGGGTTTACCTAGGAAGTAACGAATGTTTTATTTATTGTGTGAAAGAAAAAACGTGTGAAGTTGGTTTGGGTGGATGGATTGATTATTTATTAGATGTGGGAATAAGTGAATGAAAGTGTGTGGGTAAAACTGAATGGTGAGGGGTCGGTTTATTTGTGTGACTGAAAACAAAGAAAATCACTTTTTAACTTTGGCAAAACCCTAAAAGCCCAACACGTTTTTTTTCTTCATTCGTTTCAAATTTGGGCTTGGGCCATAGGTAACATCCGTTCATATTTTATTTTTGGTCATCAAGTAGACTTTTGGTTATTAAAAATGGACTAAACTTCTTTAAATGGGCTTTTAAGCCCATTTCCCAAATGTGGGTCCCACTTTGCTCAAATTACTTATTTAAATATTAAATCCTCTAAATTGAACTCGATTTTGGCTTCCCCGATCTTTTTCATCAATCTCGTGTCGGTTTTCGTCGGTTTTCGCGAACTTGGTACCTACACACATGAAAACAAGAAACAAGCATATCAAAGGCATTTTTGATACATTATGAGCATAATTTCATTGTTTTAAGCTATAAATGGTATTAGTAAATAAGCTCATATCATTATAATTATCGAAAATCTAAAGTTTTTTAACTATAATTGTTTGAGTTAAAACTACATGTTTTTTAGGTTTTCATAAAATTAGGGTTTTGTTTTTTAAAAATTAGTGTTTTGGCTCTATTTTTAATAAAAAAAAGAGAATAGTTTTGAAACCCGAAATTACATGTGGGACAATTTTAGATTAAATTGCATGATTAATTGTTATGTCATGTAGGGTTACGATCCGTAGAGATTTAACTGTTAAGATTTGTGCGGAATCCATGATTACGTGCATGTTTTCATGAATCGTAAAATTATATGTTTATATGATTTTATGTGCTACATCATTATTTGATTCGGTAAATGTAGAATTAGGGAAGACTTTTATATAGAGATATAAAAACCTAGATTTGATAATTATTTAATAAATCGTATGCATGTGGCTATTTGATTTCTTTGTTGTACATATAAATTGTTATTATGTGTTTATGATTTAGTTTTTTTTAGTTGTTTATATAAGATTGATGAATTGTTGTAAACAAGGGTTTTTTTTAAAAGAAATAATATGGACTAAATCATATTTAAAATAATGATTTGTTAGAGATTTAAATTACATAAGATTACATTGATTGGTGAATTGCAATAATAATCTAACGGCCTACTCAATTTTGACAAACTATAAAGTGGGTTTAACGCACCGCTAGTCATGTACCCGGTTAAGGAAGGAGGTGTTATGCCATTAGTCGCTGACCAAATTTCCGGCTCGCCTGTGATCGACGTCGAAGTGCCGGTAAAATATAAACCTAATTACCTTACCCTAGATAGGGTAAGTGGGTATCGATCCACAAGGAATATGTGGTTTTAGTTTAAGTTTTGGGGTGATCACTGATCAATAAAAGTTTTGGCTTTAAAATCTAACAACTAGAATACTTTTGATAATAAAAATGTGGATTAAGAATTAAAATAATTATTAAGCTAATAATAAAGCTAAAAAATAAAATAAGGATGTAAACAATTAGAAGAAAAATCCAATCCCTTCCAGCTCCTAATATTTATGGTTGATCGCACTCATGGATTATCGAAACTTTTCAGTTCGTTTTCAAAGATTATTTCGACTTAATATGAATGAATTAATGTCGGAATTTATTATGTTTATCAATGACTCGCGATAATAAATCTTATATTAATCCAACCAATAATTATGTTTTAATAATTTATTTAGGTACAACTTATGTTGATTATACAACCATCTTTTTTTTAACTAAATAAAATACGTATGAATCGTTAACTAACAATAAATTGTCTTGCACAAATAATTAAACAAAATATTAAGTCAATAAAAATAATAAATAAATCATAAATCAGTGTGATACAAATATGATAACCCAAAAGTAATGATCAAACCATGAATAAAGTTACCGGAAGGAATTACAACAAAACTAGCCGGACATCGCGATATACCCGAGCCACAATACACTGTTCATTGTTTTTTTCCTTCTTGACAACTTACACCTCCAAAAAGAAGAGATCTTTTTTTTTCTTATTGATGTCTTTTTTGCTCCTTCAGCCGCCCCAATTCTTCCACACCAACCAATTGTGAGTCTTTTTTTTATATATAATCTACTCCCAGCCGTCTTTTGAAACTTCACTTCAATGGTTTTCTTGCCAAAGAATGAAATCTAATATATTCCTCCCTCCTTTGCGTCAGATGTAAAGAGATGTCCACCCAATTTTCTATTATATCCCTTTTAGTCGGTTAGTTGATGGGCTAATTGGGCCTAAATTATTTTTTTTATTATTAATTTTTTCTTTTATTCTTTTGTCATATAATAACTTTGGCCCAATAAAAAATAACTCAACGCCAATAATTGCACAAATAAAACCCGGAAAAATAAAGATGACCGAAAATATTGCGACGCTCTCAAATCTTTTTCTTCAATATTTCTTCTTCATTTATCGGCGCTCACAATGTCTTTTCTCCAAAAAATTAATTAAGCGGTCATTTTATTCCATTTCTCTCGTAACCTACATAATCACAAAACACATTAAAAGTACATGTATAATGAAAAATAAATATATAATTATGCTAAATTAATATGCTATTAGGTGTATGCAAAATACACTAATCAAACCCCCTCACACTTAACCTTTGCTGTCTCTAGTAAAAATAAAATAAAACTATACAAGCATGTTAATTTCATAATTTTTAATCATATCATTGAAATTCTATCAAAAAGATCAAATTCAACCTAGTACACTAATAACCATCCTACATGAAAAATAATCCAAAATGATTACCAATATTTTTGTCCTACTTAAACACTTAGCATAATCATTCCCATTGATTCCATTTACTTTATGTTTCATATAATTAGTCATGTGTCCAACCTACCTAATGCACACCTATAATCAATCTAAACATTAATTTAAAACAAGAGATGAGTATATCTTACACCTTTTATAACATTGGAGTTTTTATACCATAAGAGCACATCATAAGCCATCATACTTTAGCTTATATACTTTCACCTCCTTTCTTTCTTTTTTTTCTTTTTTTTTTTCTTTGTTTTCTTTTTCACATCACACATAAGCTTTTTTTAGCCATTCGGGACCGTTTCTTATACACGTCATCTCGAACGCTTTATACACTCATCTTAAGGTTGATATAAAGACCAATTATTCAGAAAAATGAATATCTATCCTATAGGTGCATACTAAGACACATTGGCACATGGGAACTGGTTCATTTAGTCTGTTTTAATTAAATGGGAACAACAATACTTCGTGCCTACTGGCACATCACATGATTGAGTTATCTACCACATAGTCTAATTGTATAATGCACTAAATTAAACTAATCTTCCTAATTTCATTACAACAATACAAGGATTGGGTTATTTCACATAAAATTGTCTTAGCTAAGTGCAATGCTATCCATCATAAAAATTAGCGTCTGACCCATGCTAACAACTAAAGTATCACCTTGCGCGGGTGACGAATCAGATAGGCAAGCCCAGCATATGACTACCACCAATAATTATGACAGTTCTCCAACTCTTTTCTAAGGCCACCATGCGCGGGCGGCGAGCCGAATAAGATCAATTCTAAATGTCCTAACCCAACTATTACATTACTATATTTCATATTATTTTATTCAAACTTTCTACTCGATCTAAGCAAAGGTAAGTAGCGGGAATTCAACCGGCGTGGTTTGATCATCTAAATTATACATATGCCTAACTACATGCAAACAATCAAATCAATTTAATAACCAAATTATACAATGGAATCGGGTGCGCCTGATAATTATGGCCAAATCCTTAGCTTGCTCCAATAAATCATCCACAAGCTAATCTTCAGAATCTGTAAACACTCAACAAACATATATGTAGAAGAAACTTCCACATCTAATTAGCACAAGACTCTTATAGTGTGATTAAAATTTTTAAAATTTTTCAATTTTTCCCAAAAATCACATTTTAACCCATTTTGACCAAAATTTCACACAAAAACATGTAACACATGTGCCACCCCTTCAACTTAAAGCATTGCATTGCTCCTAATTCAAAAAACTTAAATTAAAATTTTGGTTAAAATCAATTTGACAAACTCACACAAAAACAAAAACCTAACTCACTTTCGTAGGAATTACGGTTGCATTTAATGTATGCAACAAGCCTTTAAACTACTCGGTAGCCCGACTGGACGAGTTTAATCTCGTGAGGGTTTGTAGTGAACACACCCACAAAGTTTTTATAAAACACACTCAGACCACAGGTTGCCTCCCGCGAAGCGCTAAGTTTACCATCATCAGCCCGACGGTACCTCAAATGTAACGTATCACGGTGGATGGATAGAACACTTCCCATACACGTTGCCACAATGTGGTCTCTTTTGATGTTTCCAAGGCGTACCCGCATCTTCAAACACGTCCCAAGTATCACCTTTATCTAAACTATCAATCTCCTCAAATCCTAATAAACGTTTACAGTTCCAAACCCGAAAACTTCGCTTACGCTTTCTCCTACTCGATGCGACTCGAACCTGGTTTGAACATACAGTCTTGCTAGTACCCAAACTCAACTCATCACATGCATGTTTTTCATCACACAAAAATTGGCTTAAATATCGAACCCCAAATCGTGCTTTCCTTCGAACTTGCTTGATAATAATATTTGTCAGCTTAATAAACAAGTTCTACTTCCATCGCCTAATAAAATAACATCCAACATCCACTAGTACCATATATTTCTGTTCCTTCACATCTTCACCAACCAAGTCATCCCCCTCAACTTGGTTGGTTAACACTCGTGGTACTAATGATAACTCTTCATCAATTTGGATGACTTGAGTGTCTTCTTCATCGAGATATGTCTCTTCTTCAACTAAAATCTTATGATTATGAATGTCATCTTCATTTTCTTTACCGTCATGAAAATTAATTTTTGACCATTCCATGTTGTTTGTTGAGTTGAATATGAAGTCATCAACATCGTCTTCAGATTCATCTTCATCATCAAAGTTTATCATGGTGGTGCTTTGAGGATCATTTGCTTCTTCCCAATCTAACTGATTCATTAACCGACTAACTTGTGATTCCAGAGCTCCAATAGATTTGGTAGTGGTCTTGTTCCTTTAATTGGTGATCTCGAATTTTTTATTGATATCTTCATTGTTGATAGACATCAAATCTATAAGCTTATGAAACTTTTGTTCAATATCAAAGAGATGAATATCACCTTGTCCGTGGCCCTAATTTTGATATTGTTGTGTCGGTGGTGGATTGAAAAAATTATTCTCATATGAAGACGTAGTCTTCGGTAATAAACAATCGAGATCCTCGCGAAGCTTCATCCCATAATCACATCCTTCTTTTTTATCCACTAATCCATCCTTAATCATTTCCTCTAAAGCCTCAAGTTGATCCCTAAGCTTGGTAATCTTTTGGTGAACATCGGATTGATTACTAACATCATAGCATTGACCTTGAGGAGAATATTGATGAGTGTAATTATCGCCGTATCCATCGTTCCACATATCGTTTTTCTTCTCAAAATTTTGATTACCATTATACCTCTTATACCCATAATTATTTTGAGGTTGATAGTAGTAATCTCCAGTTACCCGCTCATTCCATAATGCCTTTTGGTGTCTCTCCTCATTCTTCTTTTCTCTCAATGTAGCAAGACTCGAGAGAATGAGAAATACCGTTGCAGTTTGGACATGTCCCAATCTTAAAGTCCATGGTACCTGTAATTCTGCATAACAAAACAACCAAATGCACCAAAGAAAAAACAAGACTAATAAAATGAAATTAACCTAACTAAAATGGAAAATATTTTTGGTATTTTTTGTTTATAAATATTTACAAAGTTAAACTAAAAGCGCACACAGTCCCCGGCAAAGGCGCCAAATTTTTGATCGAGGTCGAAGTGTCGGTCAAAAATAAACCTAATTACTTTATCCTAGATAGGGTAAGCGGGTATCGATCCACGAGGAATATGTGGTTTTAGTTTAAGTTTTGGGGTGATCACTGATCAATAAAAGTTTTAGTTTTGAAATCTAACAACTAAAATACTTTTGATAATAAAAATGTGGATTAAGAATTAAAATAATTATTAAGCTAATAATAAAGCTAAAAATAAAATAAGGATGTAAACAGTTAGAAGAAAAATGCAATCCCTTCTAGCTCCTAATATTTATGGCTGATCACACTTATGGATTATCGAAACTTTTCAGTTCGTTTACAAAGATTATTTCGACTTAATATGAATGAATTAATGTCGGCGTTTATTATGTTTATCAATGACTCGCGATAATAAATTTTATATTAATCCAACTAATAATTATGTTTTAATAATTTATTTAGATACAACTTATGTTGATTACACAACCATCTTTTTTTTAACTAAATAAAATAAGTATGAATCGTTAACTAACAATAAATTGTCTTGCACAAATAATTAAACATAATATTAAGTCAATAAAAATAATTTATAAATAAATCATAAATCAATGTAATAAAAATATGATAACCAAAAGTAATGATCAAACCATAAATAAAGTTACCGAAAGTATTTACAACAAAATTAGCCGGACATCACGATGTACCCGAGCCACAATACACTGTTCATTGTTTTTTTCTTCTTGACAACTTACACCCCCAATTGAAGAGATCTTTTTTTTCTTATTGATGTCTTTTTTGCTCCTTCAGCTGCCCCAATTCTTTCACACCAACCAATTGTGAGTCTTTTGAAACTTCACTTCAATGGTTTTCTTGCCAAAGAATGAAATTTAATATATTCGTCCCTCCTTTGTGTCAGATGTAAAGAGATGTCCACCCAATTTTCTATTATATCCCTTTTAGTCGGTTAGTTAATGGGCTAATTGGGCCAAAATTATTTTTTTTTCTTTTATTCTTTTGCCATATAATAACTTTGGCCCAATAAAAAATAACCCAACGCCAACAATTGCACAAACGAAGCCCGGACAAATAAAAGATGACCGAAAATATTGCGACGCTCTCAAATCTTTTTCTTCAATATTTCTTCTTCATTTATCGGCGCTCACAATTTCTTTTCTCTAAAAAATTAAGCGGCCATTTTATTACATTTCTCTCGTAACTTACATAATCACAAAACACAATAAAAGTACATGTATAATGAAAAATAAATATATAATTAGGCTAAATTAACATGCTATTAGGTGTATGCAAAATACACCAATCAGCCTGTGCGTCAAATTGAAATTACCTACGATTATTAATTGAATTATACCTTAAGGGTGATTTACCATAAATTCACATCCGAACCACAATGAATAAGGGTATTGCTTTGTGTGTAGTCGAGTTCTACCAAAGTACGTTGTGATGAGTTGTGGGTAAATTCTTTAGTTGGTTTAACCAATACCGCAACATAATTTATAAAGAAATTTAATCTCGTAGAAAAGTTTACTAAATGTTTTATTAAACTTATGCTATGGAGAGTGTATGCATGCTTCTCCATACATTGATTTTGACATCAAAATTTATACCCTTAAAATTTAAGTCGAATGCTCCTAATTGACGAACACTTGAAATTACTTCGTCATCAAATGAGATTTTTGGATGATGTTGTGATGGAGAGAAACCATTTGTAGAATGAGAATTCGTATGATGGTTTTACGTTAATCAGATTAGACGACTTAATTGAGTTACTCAGTGAGATCTGGAAACCTAGTGCATTCAGAAGGGATGAAACATGTTTACAATGCAAGACGTTTTTTGGCAATGTAAATCCCTTAAAATATCTAGAAATTGTAAATTGTTTGTCAATTGAATTGTTCGACAAGTCGCTATGTTAAGTACATTTATTACTAGCAGATCAACTGATGTAATGGATCTATGTCAATATAGTTCTAGAATTCAAGGAAAATAATATGGTTTTAATACCGGGGTAATTTTATTTTCTTGAAAGTACATTGTTATCGAAAATACTAATATTTGAACTTATTTATGTAGAAATGGCTCAAACCACCAATAACACTATAAGTTCTGCGTTCAAAGCTTTCTTTGAACGACCTGAACTTACTGGCCCAAACTTTAATGATTGGTACCGCTCGCTAAGAACTGTCTTGAGAGCAGCGGGTACTATCGATATCTTGACTACTCCCTATCCGGATGATCTTGCTGAAGGAGCATCTGATGCGCAAAGGCTTGAACACGCTGCTAATGTTAAGAAGCACTCTGAGGTGGCATGCTTAATGCTAGGAAAAATGGCTCTTGCACTTCAACAGAAGTATGAGATATTTTCACCTATGCGAATGCTTGATGAGCTCAAAGCTGTATTCGAAAAGCCGTAAGTTGTGGAGATCTACGACTTGGTAGATGCTTTGCATAGCTGCAAGCAAGCTCCAGGAAAGTCTGTAAGTGCCCATTATTTGGAGATGAGGGGTTATATGGAACAACTCATTGCACTAGGACAACCCTATGATCATAATATGGCTATCAACTTGATCAATAGGTCCCTTAACAAGGACTTCAATGATTTCTTTAGAAACTATAATATGCATTGCACGGGGAAGACAGTTAATCATTTGCATGCAATGCTCATTGACTATGAAAAGGGGTTAAAAGACAAGGCATCTACCGCTACGCCTTCTATACTAACCATACAAAAGGGTAGAGTGAGTAAGCCAAAACCGCAAGCGAATAAGAAGAAAGACAAAGGCAAGGGTAATAAGGGCAAACAAGTTGCGACTTATTCGAAACCCAAGTAGAATTTTGTCAAGAAGAGTCAATCTCAAAAGGATGAGACTTGTCACCATTGCAAGGCAAGTGGTCACTGGAAGAGGAATTGCCCTCTTTACCTCGAAGAACTGCGAGAAATAAAGAAGAATTCTAAGCAGAGTGCTGCAGCTTCAGATACTTTATTCATGACTGAATTGTTCAATTTAACATACAAATTAAATTCCTGGGTATATGATACGGGATGTGGTATTAACATTTATAATACGCTACAGGGATTTAATCTGGAAAGGAAGCTTTCCTATGGGGAACAATACCTGCAAGTAGGCAATGGCGCACAAGCAGTGGTTGAAGCTATAGGAACTTTTAATCTAGTTTTACCTTCGGGTTTAGTACTGAGATTAAATGATTTTCATTATGCACCTACAATTGTTAGGGGTTTTATTTCCTTTTCTTGTTTGTTAAATAATGGATTCGTTCACACGATTGATAATAATGGAATTTTTGTTTGGAAAAATGGTATTTTCTATTTTAATGCAATTTTTGTGAATGGTGTATTTGAAATAGACATGCATGATAATGAATCCAAGAACGATAAATCTGTATTTAGCATGAGTAAGAAGAGAAAGTTTGACAAGAACTCTTCTTATCTTTGGCATTGTATACTTGCCCATATTGGGAAGACTCGTATACAAAAGCTTCAACGTGAAGGTCTTTTGGAAAATATCAATGATGAATCATTTGATAAATGTGAGCCTTGTATCTCTAGAAAGATGACCAAGAAACCTTTTAATAGGAATATTGAAAGGGCTACTGATCTAGTTGGACTTATACATACTGATGTGTGTGGACCACTTAGACATATGTCAAGGAAAGGTGTTAGCTACTTCTTAACATTTACGGATGATTATAACCGTTATGGTTATGTTTATTTACTTAAGCATAAACATGAGGTATTTGAATCATTCAAAGTGTTTAAATCAGAAGTAGAACTGCAATTAGGGAAGAAGATTAAAGCTCTTCGTTTTGATAGAGGTGGTGAATATTTAAGTCAAGAGTTTATAGATTATCTAAGTGACAATGGAATTGTTCAGCATCTTACTTCTCCCTATACACCACAACAAAATGGTGTATCTAAAAGGAGAAATCGTACATTATTGGATATGGTACGATCTATGTTTAATCTTACAACTTTACCTTTATCCTTTTGGGATTATGCTCTAGAATCCGTTGTTCGCATTTTAAATATGGTTCCCACAAAGAAGGTCGATAAGACACCATATGAACTATGGCATGGCATGAAGCCATATTTGTCTTAGTTAAGGGTCTTGGGTTATGAGGCGTATGTGAAACGTGACTCGGGGTGACAAACTCCAACAACGATTTGTAAAATGTATCTTGTAGGATACCCTAAGGAAACTATGGGTTACTACTTTTACTATCCACCTGAGAACAAAGTAATTGTTGCTAGGTATGGAGACTTCCTTGAATCTGATCTTGTAAATCAAGAATTTAGTGGGAGAAATTATGATCTTGAGGAGAGTCATATAGATACATTACCTTCTGAAAAATCTAGCGATGTAATTCCTGTAGAACCAGAAAGTCTGGTGGTTCCACCGGAATTAGTTCCTCTGCGTAGATCCGCAAGGATTAAAAACACAAATAGCAATATGTGTCTTAACATAGAGGATGATGATAAGTTAGGGGATCTTGGTGAACCCGCTAATTATAAATCCGCCATACTTGATCCTGAGAAGGATAAGTGGATGGTTGCTATGGATGAGGAAATGTAATCCATGAAAGTAAATGATGTTTGGATTCTTGTAGAACCACCACCGAATGCTAAAGTAATGAGACATAAGTGGATATACAATAAGAAAACCGACATGGACGAAAAAGTACAATCCTATAAAGCTCGTTTACTAGCTAAAGGTTTTACTCAAACTTTTGGCGTAGACTACGAGGAGACATTTTCTCCTGTAGCAGACTTAAGAGCTATTAGGATTCTCATAGAAATAGCAGCATACTATGACTATGATATATGGCAAATGGATGTTAAAACTGCCTTCTTGAACGGTGGCTTAGATGAAAACATCTATATGCAACAACCAGAAGGGTATGTTGATCCTGAGAATCCAGGACATGTGTGTAAACTTCAAAGGTCCATTTATGGTTAGAAGCAAGCATCACGTCAATGGAATAAAAGATTTGACGAAGAAATAAAAAATATTGGATTTATTCATAATCATGATGAGCCATGCGTGTATCACAAAGCTAGTGGGAGTGATGTAGTATTCCTAGTCCTATATGTTGATGACATATTAATCATGGGAATTAACATTCCAAGACTTAAAGCTATTAAGGATTATATTGGTAAATGTTTTTCTATGAAGGATTTAGGAGAAGCTGCATACATTCTGGGGATTAAGATCTATCGGGATAGGAAAAGACGGATAATTGGTCTATGTCAAGATGCTTATATAGATAAGATTTTGAAGAAGTATAATATGTATAATTCTAATAAAGCTTTTCAACCTATGGAAGCTAAGCATAATCTGAGTCATGAGATGGATGCATCAACTCCTGAAGAGGAGACATACATGCAGAAGGTGCCTTATGCGTTGGCTATAGGATCTATAATGTATGTTGTTAGATGCACAAGGCCTGATATAGCATTTTCTCAGAACTTGGTCAGTAGATACCAACATAATCCAGGGAAGCTCCACAAGCTCCACTAGACTGCTGTTAAACATATTCTAAAGTATTTGAGGAGTGCGAAAGATGTGTTTTTGGTATATGGAGGGAAACCAGACGCAGAACTGAATGTTACAGGTTTCTGTGATGCGTCCTGGCAATGTGATAAAGACGATACAAAGTCTCAAACGGGTTACGTTTTTGTTATCAATGGAGGAGCAGTTGACTAGAAGAGCAAGAAACAGACAACGATTGCAATGCATGCTACTCAATCTGAGTACATGGCTGCTTCAGAAGCTGCAATGGAAGCTGTTTGGATTAGGAAGTTTATTGAAGATCTTGGAGTGATGCCTTCAATTAAAGAACCTATAGATATGTATTGTGACAATTCTGTCGCAATAATATTTGCCAATTACCCTGGAGTCATGAAAGGCGCCAGACACTTTATGCGTAGACATCACTACGTCCGAGAACCAGTTGAAGCCCGGGAAATCAAATTGATAAAAGTTCACACAGATAATAACGTAGCCGATCCTTTAACTAAGGCTTTGCCTAGACCAAAGGTAGTTAAGCATGCCAAGGCGATTGGGCTACAACTAGCTAGCGAACTCATGCAATAAATCTGTGATTAGTATTTGGATAAAGGATGTTATGACAATATTTTATAATGAAATAAAGATTGGGTTTCATTTATTTCTATTCTTTAATAAGTGTATCTTAATTTACATGTTTTAATTCATGAATAAAACTTATGCTAAATGTCCGTTGTCGATTAATAATATGGGAATATTATTAAACTAAGACAAATCAAAATAGCGATAGAGTATACTTGAAAGTATATTGATCGATTTTGGATGATATTCGATGAATCGAATATAGGACTTATCCCAACTATATGTTATTACTTTATGGATCTTTGTCATTAAGTAAAACATAAATAGTTATCCTTAGACTTGAGATACCAGGAAACTGTTATGAATCTAGTACATCTCTGTGGAATAATCTAATGCTAAACGATACTGATAGCTATAAGGATTATTTTCAGAAGTGTTGCAAAATTTATAAGTTTTCCTCGTAGTCAATATGGAATTTATTTCCTCCAATTTCGTTTTGGAGTTTAATACAGTTGGGCCCCTTGTGGGATTAGTAAGATGTTTGTGTGGCCACACCCAAATTTGTTTTGGTAATCTTGCTAAATCTGTAAACGAGAAACAGAATGGTTAATGAAAGGAATGACTGAGATCCATATCCTTATTAACGTTGTATTAGAAATAAAAGGATAATAATAACGATGCAGAATCGTTAAAAGGTTTTGTCCAAGAGACCTTACTGTACTAGTGACATTGCTAAGTGTAACTAGACGCTAGTCAATGTAATCACGATATTCAAAATATGTCCAAGTGGGAGCAGAAAGTATATGGACTTATATTTAATAGTCGTGTGATAGGATCGAACTCGAGATTACGGGATTGCACACAATACGTAAAGAGTTAATTTAATTAATAAATATATGTATCGTATTTATTACTTTATCTAATAAATATATTTATGTATTTATTAATTTAACCGAGCAAGTAACTATATAACCTTAACGATCGTTAAATAATTAATAGTTAAGTTATAACGAGCGTTAAATAAACATATAGTAAGTAAACAAAAGGAAAGAAGGACGAAAGGTAGCGGAACTCCCCATGGGGGGTGTTCGACCGTCGGTTATAGCCTGGGGGGAGTTGCCTTATATGTATTGGGCTACAATGGGTTGGAAGTCTATAAATACACCTTCTAATCCCTCATAATCAACACAACATAAATCTTTCTCCCCTTCTTTCTTTGGTTCGATCGCAAGGTGTACCCAACAAAGGGTTTTGGTTGGTTTTTCTTGGTCGATCGATTGTATACATAATCTAGTCCGAGACCCTCTCTAGGGTTGTTGGGTAGATTAATTACAAACGTTGTAGCTCGGTTTTCACGTGCTAGAATCACGGTTAGCTCGTTGTATTGCGTGTGTACAAGATCGTAATATAGTCATACTTTAGACTATATCTTGGTATATACGGTATAAACCCGAATTGGTGATTCGTTCTTCGTCTTGTGGAATCGCTTTAGCGTAAAGGTATGTAACCCTAATTCGATTAATTATAATTGTGTTATTAATTATGATCTTGTTAAATCGCTCCCGCTATATGTGCTTTGATCTCGTTTAGGGTTTTATATAATTGTTATGATCTAATAAACCTTCAGTGGCGTCGAGAGCCGTTTTAACATGTTATAATTATCGAAAATCTAAAGTTTTTTAACTATAATTGTTTTGAGTTAAAACTACATGTTTTATAGGTTTTTATAAAATTAGGGTTTTGTTTTTTAAAAATTAGGGTTTTGGCTCTATTTTTAATTAAAAAAAGAGAATTGTTTTGAAACCCAAAATTACATGTGGGATAATTTTAGATTAAATTGCATGATTAATTGTTATGTCATGTAGGGTTACGATCTGTAGAGATTTAACTGTTAAGATTTGTGGGGAATCCATGATTACGTGCATGTTTTCATGGATCGTAAAATTATATGTTTAATTATGTGCTACTTCATTATTTGATTTGATAAATCTAGAATTAGGGAAGACTTTTATATAGAGATATTAAAACCTAGATTTGATGATTATTAAATATATCGTATGCATGTGGCTATTTGATTTATTTGTTGCACATATAAATTGTTATTATGTGTTTATGATTTAGTTTTTTTTGGAAGGCTGAATAATCAGCCTTCCTAGGGGAAGGCTGAATAATCAGACTTCTTAGGGGAAGCAGTATAAATGGCGACCATTACCTTCATATAACTCACACTTAAAAGAGTCCCAAGGAGAAATTCTTCAGGGGGAGCTGGATAATCACTCCCAGCTATCCTATGGGTAGAGAAAGGCGACCATCCCATATCATGTCTCACTTAAAAGAGTCCCAAGGAGTAATCCTTCAGGGGGAGCTGGATAATCACACCCAGCTATCCTAGGGGCAGCGAACTACGACCATTCCCATATCATGTTTCACTTAAAAGAGTCCCAAGGAGCATTCCTTCAGGGGGAGCTGGATAATCACACCCAGCTATCCGAGGGGCAGCGAATGACGATCACGAACCTCTTAATAACTCACAATTAAAAGAATCCCAAGGAGAAATCCTTATGGGGGCTGAATAATCACACCTATCTTTCCTAGGGGCAGCGACTGGCGATATTTCCCTTCACTATAAACTCACCAATTATGTACTAACAACTTTCATAACAGGGATTGAACCTTCATGATGAACAACTGAATGATGATCCATTCACCTATGCTGATGATATCATTGCAGAGGAATCCACCATTGATCTTTCTGCTATATCTGACATAAAATCTATGCCCGATGATGAAGTTTGCATTATTGAAGACGATCTCACCCTCTCTGGCTTTGAAGATATGGAAGACAATGATGATCAAGTTTCATGTACTAAGTTGAAGCCTATTCCATTCCCCACTATAATCAATGTGCAAGAACTTGCTGCAAAGCAAGTGTGGGAGCAGAGGCCAATCCTACCAACCCTAGTTTCATTTCCAACTATGCAAAAAATAATGGAACTGGGGGTAAAAAAGCACTAGGAGTACTTACAGCAACTTAAGCCCATCTCTGTACTCAGAATGCAAAATGTTCAGGCACTAGGCGCTGAAGAACTCTGGGTGAAAAGAGGGGAAATCACCATCACCAAGCCCAAAGTCACCAAAGATGTCCACCTCACCGAACTCAAATGTTTGACAAATGCTGATAAGGAACTCTCCACAAATTTAGAAACCTCCGTATCTCTGTCTATGGAGTCGTCCCTCGAATCCCTGCTTCCTCAGCTCATTGGAAATGCTCTCCAAACACACCTTCCTCCGGTGGTTGTGAGACCCCCAAAATATGACATGGAACAACTAGGCAACGAGGGGGTAACACGTCATAGTACAAGAAACAATGAATTAGAGTTCATATAAAGCTGACGAAATAAAGACATGTACATTACATCATAAAAGGTCAGGGTTTTTAAACATAGGTCCCAAAGTTTTAGAAGCGGAAAAAAATTTATATTATTTCATCTCGATTTATAACATAAAGTTGCCCAAAAGATAGAATAAACTCCTGACAGTTTTTACTACTAACAGTCTTTTAAAAGCATCACAGAAATCTCCAAGCTGCGATAATATCCTGCGGGCTCCTATCCAAGCAAAGCTAAGTAATAATACCTGAGATTAAACATGGAAAATTGTCAACATAAAGTTGAGTGATATTTATAGGTTTAGCAGTAAAGGTGTGGAACACAAGCATTCATTTGTAAAGCAAGTAGTATGGAGTATGGTTATATACGTCAACCATAGTCCGAAATCATTATTATTGCTGTTTAGTTCATGAGTCGAAGCTTAACTTACGTAAGTATTCAGCCTAAATACTCAAGTATAAAAAAATGTAATGCGTCATGGTTAAATAACCGCATCATTGGGACGGGGATAGTCAATCCCGATGGATCCACCCACAACATTCGCGCTTCGCGCAATGCACCAGGACAACTAACGGTTCATGATCGGAGCGATGAAACTCAAGGCTAGCCTAAAAGCAATAATAATATTGAAAATCTGAAATCATACATGTTCTGGATAGCATACAAGTTCTGGATAGCATACAAGTTCGGGATAGCATACAGATTTTTAAATGGTTGTGTTCCTACCATGTAAAATATCACCCCGTGTTTAGAAACCATATATAAGTAAAAAGGGGCTATGAACTCACCTTAGCCACGAGGTAAGTCAATCACGGTACTCAACAACTGAGTAGAAACAATAGTAGTGAGACGATCACTGACGATATGGATGCCCGGGAAACACGAAAACCGCAACCTATCACAATAAGGCGCGCGTTAAGACTCGAACTCAAATATCGATATATACCAAATATAATATGACTCAAATGTTTTCAAAGTATTTGTATTTCAAAACCAATGACACGAACCAAATGAAATTATACTAACCCATTTATTCCAATATTACACTTTCAAACACTTGTATACTTGAAATTGACCCTTCATAAGACGCCAAGTCAACGCAAGTCAACTATCCGTTTACCTTACTTGGACCAGTAGCTAAGTCATTTATATAATGACTAAACACTTGAGTAAGTCACCATGTCCAATAGTGAATACTCAAACTCATGCCACACAACATTGTACTATGTGTCCAAATACCAATCAGCATGTACACTCCAAATGTACACACCGATCTACCCTATCTAGACTTGTCCGATTTAGATGAAACTTGGTGTCAAGGTCACTTATAATCTGTATAAGTCCTCACCAAAATTTGAGGCAAAGTTCACACTTTAAAACCTATCAGCTCGACACTTTACTCGACTCTAAAATTTGGGACAAAATTGTGCACTAGTTTTATAAAACCGTTTGCACCACTATAAAAGTACTATTTTGACAATCCACCTTTTAAAACCACTACTAGACTCATAAAATTAAGTTTATTAACTTTGAAAATAAGTAGTAGAATTTATCTAACCAAGCCTAAAGTCCCCGGGAGTCGACCCAAAATCAGCCACAATTTCGGATTGTGCCGATTTGCATCTCCTAGTACACGAATACTAAAACTAGCATAACTTTTTACTCGTAAAGAGTTAGAAGCTCTATCTTATATCAAAACGAGCGTCTCGGAAAAATTTACAATAATTTCGAAAACTCTCAGCCTATATCAAAACTTAAACCCACGAAACAATCTGTTATAAGCTGCTGACCCAAAATACACTTTTAAAAATCATGTCAAATCAATTTTCCAAGCAAAACCACTCATTCCTATACCTATAGTATCATGATACTATCATACCCATCAACTAAACAATCCTATAACACTTGCATGTAAAATTTTAACAAAGATCAAAGATCAAAATAACCTTTTTTAACATGAAAACATGATGATCATACCTAGATCATCACATGCATGATGATTAGGACATCATCCAACCATAAAATCAAAAGTTCATGAAAACTTGATGCATGTTTATGATTTTCGTACCAAAAGAACCACAACTGAATTCCAAGGTGTGGTCTAATTTTTGTTTTAAGAGATTCAAGGTAAAACTTGATGATTTGAGGGTGTTTTTATGGTGGTGGTGACAGAAAAGAAAGAGGGGAGGGGAGGAGTGTGGTGAATTTTTTTTATAAAATGTGTATGTGTGTGTTTGTGTGAAAGAAAAGAATGGTTTATATATGGTTTAAGTGTAGGGACCATTTTTGTCAAGTATAAAACTTTAGGACTTAAAAACAATTAATAGTTTTAAAGGGTAGAAAATGGTTATTGGTAAATACTGAAAATATTTACGGGGCTCGGGTTTCGTAAAAATACTTTTCAAAAGTTACAATGCATCATAAAACTAATTATATGATTTCCCGACACGACTTAATACGTAATTAAAACGAAATCGTCGAAAATATTAATTATCGAAACAATCGATTATAAAATGTAAAATTTTGAGCATCCGTCGGTATCGCGATCATTAAGAATTCTCGTTGTACATTGATTTTGAATAAACTCGTTGTAAAACGCACGCGGTGATTTTAAATCAAAAACATTTATTTAATTTAAATATGGAAAAACAAAATAAAAATTTTATAATTCCATATAAAGCATTATCAATGAACAGAAAAATACTTAAAAAGTATAATTTATTAAAATTTAAGAATCTCAGGTATTACATATAACAATACAAGAAAACGTAATACATTGGAAAATTCAAGAAACACGAATAAAAAGAATAAAATAATGATGGTAAAGTACGGGTTCTTACAGTCTTCCCCCTAAAGGAACTCTGACCCCTCAGAGTCTCCTGGAAACAGTAGAAGATGCAAACAAGATGAGGTACAAAGTGTAGAACAGTTTCATTGCTTCCTAGGTAACTTCCGTACCACGACGAATCTTAACGGTTAGAATTTACTACGCTTTAGTTTCTTAGCTCCATGTCGGATAAATTTTTCGAATTCGGATTAGAATAATGACCTTTCAGTACGGAGAAAAATTCAAGAGATAGAATTGTTGGAAATAGGTACGATAAACTAACAAGAATGAACACAAGAATCGCTTAAACGGACAAAGTGCGTTAAAATGAATCAGGATTGGTAATCAACAAGGATTTGTAAATCGCGCAACTTGTAAAACATGACAATCTGAAATGTAAGAATCTAGTTACAAATAAAATAGAAGGGAAAAATAAATTACATATGATCATTTAAAATACAAGTTGCCAAAATCAGTTGTCTAGGATTTTGGTATAACTTTAAAACTCAGTTTAGATATTTTCTTGATTAAAAGAAAATTTACAAGGTGTAGTGATTTAAAATCAAACTATCTGTATTTAGTGAGTAAGTTGTTGCTATCTCTTTTTCTTGTTAGGATTACAACATAAAAAGTAGAACAGTTCAAAATAGTTATCTTGATCGGCTAAAGAACTTCTGGATGACAGTATGAATTTACTGTTAATAACTCAAGTATTGTTACCATTATAGAAAATCAGATTTTCCATGTTATTTAAAATCATTGCTAGAAATTATAAATTAATTTAATAATTTCATTATATTGAAAATATAGTATGATAAAATCAATTCCTTTAAAAGATACAACTTGACATATTCTGGTTTTCAAAAGGTGACAAGACAACAACGAATATGAGACATATAAAGGTCAATAATTTGTATGCGAAAAATAACACAAGGGAATAAAACGAAAGTCGTATCAATTCTTAACAAACATGATAGAATAGATGTGTCGATGATTGAAATAATAAGAAACAAGGGATTATAGCAAGTCATCACTTCTTGAGTGTAGTTGGTGACATCAATAACGGCTTATTAAGTTCTCATTGGTCGATACACAATCGAAAGAGAAAAGCCACACAATAAATTTTCGAATCACAGAAAATTTTTAAGAAGTCACTTGAGGATAATTCTAGTAAGATGAACAACCTTAGCAATGAGAGGCGAAATCAATAAGTGGTTCACACAATGAATTTCAAGACGATAAAGTCTAACACACATCATGACAATTACACGAAATCATCATTCACGTCTAGTCATAAATCATTAATCGCGTCCAGAGACGTTTCGTAGGTCTACCAAGATAGATAAAGAAGATCGATTGACGTAGAAGCAAAACAACGTTTGAAACTTTCAAGTCTGGTATCAATGGTAAGAATTTAGGCAAATGGTAACGAAAATTGTATCATGAGGATGATGAAGTAACAAGTAAAACAAATATTGTTGGGTAAGAAAATAGGTGCTTGAGGCACGTACTTTGTTCAAGAAAAGATAAGGGTTCTTATGTGTAAGTCACGAATTGTTGTTACTCGCATAAGATGTAAAAGTTTTGAAAACGTTCATTTTATCTAACTTTTTAAGGAACATAATTAAAAAGTTGATTCTTGGTTAAATATTTAAGGTGACTACTATTCGGCCTTACATGGCTCCTTCTAAATTAAGCATAGGTGATCAGGCCATGCATAATTTAGTACTAGCAATGCGATGCTCAGCTTCGTCAAACCAGTATTACAGGTCATATTCTTTAAAATATGCATATAATGCCATTTGTAAAACAGGAATCAAAATAATTTATAAAAATTTCATATAATGCCATTTGTAAAACAAGAATCAAAATAATTTATGAAAATTCATCGTAAAATTAATGTCATTTAATTTTATAGAGTAACATTCAAGTACCTAGTAAAGCCCAAGTAAATTATTTTGTAAATTGGTTCGCAAACAATATCTGTTTGAGTTTATATGGTAACCTATAAAATAGCGAGTGGGTTACATGAGGGTAATAAAGGGTAGTTCAAGACAGTCAATGAAATGGTTACAAGGTGCTAAGGTTTCAAGAGGTTTAGCAGGAATCGTCAGGAGACACATGTCAAGATGATAACGAACGATGAAAATAAGAACTTCAACCTCGGTCCAAATCAGTGGTACGATAGAAGCAAAGAAAGACAATGTAGAATGACAAATAAGTCATATATAAAAGAATGTATAAAGGAATCCGTATGTGTGCACATCGTGATTAATTTGACAATAATATACTTTTAAGAAAGTAGGGTATCAGTTAACAAATAGTACAATCACTCCGAAAAGTTTCTATATTAGGAAGTTACCGAATTTCAAAAGTTCAAGATCTATGTATATGTATGACCAAACTCAAAGTTACTATTTTATATTTGTTCAAACGCAATCATTGTTTTTAGTTTGCAAAATATCATTAGTTAAAGTTTTACGAGCTCAAACGAACTCAAACACGCTTCAATCCATATTTTTAAATTTTATCAGTTTTGTCCCTTTTTTAGTCAACTTTGACTTTTTGGGTTTGACTAGACCAATTGATTCAGTAAATGACATTTTAAGACTCGAAGTCTAGAGTAATTTGGTGTAAAACGATGTTTTGAACAACTTTCTAGTTTTACTTAAGACTTGAAACAGATCAAAAATGGACGAAAATGCCCTTGCATTAAATCTATCAACAAAATGATATTTTAAAAATATGTAGAATTAATTTCTTAAATTTTACAATCCCAAATGAGCGTAACCTGTTCGATTTTAAAGTTTACTGGTAAAACATTATGTCCTAAACGAACATCTCAACAGGTAAAAAAAATATTTTTATGTCTAAGGTTATAAAAATATTTTCTCAACACTGTTAAATTTCCTGTAAAGTTTCTGTACAAAGTATATTTTTCGACACAGCTTGAAATTAAATCTAAATTTCATAATAACTCAGAATTAGTGTACAAACAAGACTTGTGGATTCCATAAAGACGAAAAAGAATAAACTGTACAATTAAACATGTAAAGAAAACTCGGTATAGAAATGGTTCAAGAATACCAACGAAAATCTAAGAAATAAAAAACGACGCATGACTTCCGTGTCTTAGATATCATAATGCAATGCAGGAAGGTCTCTAGGCGATATGATTTTTCAAAATCACAAGACATATCGAGAAAGAAATAGTACATTAACAAGTCGCACTCCTGGGCGAGGAGGTTTAATGAAAGGGAGGGTAAAAGTTTATAGAAGTAGAATTACATTCCAAACACTCGCTACACAAAAAGGATAAATCTCAAGATGACAATGATGGTTTCAAGGTACAAACGGACGTTGTAATTCGGAGTTGAAACGTAGAATTGTCAATGAAATAAAATATAATCCATGTACGATTGTCGTGTAAAACGGTGACGTAAAGGTCAGTCAAGATTACGAAAACCCACGATAATATTCAATACTGATTCAACCAATTCTTCAAGATGTGTGACCCACACGATGTCCTTTAGTCTTTTCCGAAGACACATTGAGCTACACGATGGTCTATAGACTAGACATTCAATTACGAATAGTCGGAAAGAAAATTGGGTATCTAAATAGATATCTTAATAGAGTTAAACAATGAAGGTAACACGTACGGGGGTACTATGAAAATCATAAGTTTCATCGAAAACAACACTTATTCAATCCCGAATAATGGTATCACGAGAGTATAACATGTAACAGTGAGTCGAGACAAACAGACGGTTCAAAAAGAACGAGTATATGAAGTCAGTCGTATCACGCATTAACAAGATAGCAATAGTACTCAGAAAAGTGAGAATGAAAAGTCGGCAGCATACGCGCTCCAAATACAAGTACGTAACGTCATAACAAATTGAAATCATGGTAACATGATCAATTCACAAGAACAAGAATTCAATAAATGTAGTAACAACATATGTAATCAAGTAATATCCAATGATAATTCATGAAGCACAAAGGCTTTGAAAAGACATATTAATTATCGTCATTAAAGTAAAGTAATATTTCAAAATGAAATCAAGAGATGAAATACTACAACAATAATTAAAAGTAAATAATAAGGATTAGATAGTTACCCGCGCAGATATCGAACAACAATGGCAGATTCTGTGTTTGACACTTAGGAACAATAAAATATTTGAACTTTCGGTTATAGACTAAGTTTTGAAAACGACTCAGTTCCCTATAACCACCACTCTGATACCAATCTGTGAGACCCAAAAAAATCTGATATGGAACAACTAGGCAACGAGGGAGTAACACGTCATAGTACAAGAAACAATGAATTACAGTTCATATAAAGCTGACGAAATAAAGACATGCACATTACATCATAAAAGGTCAGGGTTTTTAAACATAAGTCCCAGAGTTTTAGAAGCGGAAAAATTTTATATTATTTCGTCTCGATTTATAACATAAAGTTGCCCAAAAGATAGAATAAACTCCTGACAGTTTTTACTAAAAACAGTCTTTTAAAAGCATCACAGAAATCTCCAAGCTGCGATAATATCCTGCGGGCTCCCATCCAAGCAAAGCTAATTAATAATACCTGATATTAAACATGTAAAATCGTCAACATAAAGTTGAGTGATATTCAAAGGTTTAGCAGTAAAGGTGTGGAACACAAGCATTCATTTGTAAAACAAGTAGTATGGAGTATGGTTATATACGTCAACCATAGTCCAAAATCATTATTATTGCTGTTTAGTTCATGAACCGAAGCTTAACTTACGTAAGTATTCAGCCTAAATACTCAGGGATAAACAAATGTAATGCGTCATGGTTAAACAACCGCATCATTGGGACGGGGATAGTCAATCCCGATGGATCCACCCACAATATTCGCGCTTCGCGCAATGCACCAGGACAATTAACGGTTCATGACGGAGAGATGAAACTCAAGGCTATCCTAAAAGCAATAATAATATTGAAAACCTGAAATCATACATGTTCTAGATAGCATACAAGTTCTGGATAGCATACAAGTTCTGGATAGCATACAGTTTTTTAAATGGTTGTGTTCCACCATGTAAAATCTCACCCCGTGTTTAGAAACCATGTATAAGTAAAAAGGGGCTATGAACTCACCTTAGCCAAGAGGTAAGTCAATCACGGTACTCAGTAACTGAGTATAAACAATGGTAGTGAGACGATCACCGACGATATGGATGCCCGGGAAACACGAAAACCGCAACCTATCACAATAAGGCGCGCGTTAAGACTCGAACTCAAATATCGATATATACCAAATATAATATGACTCAAATGTTTTCAAAGTATTTGTATTTCAAAACCAATGACACGAACCAAATGAAATCATACTAACCCATTTATTCCAATACTACACTTTCAAACACTTGTATACTTGAAATTGACCCGTCATAAGACGCCAAGTCAACGCAAGTCAACTATCCGTTTACCTTACTTGGACCAGTAGCTAAGTCATTTATATAATGACTAAACACTTGAGTAAGTCACCATGTCCAATAGTGAATACTCAAACTCATGCCACACAACATTGAACTATGTGTCCAAATACCAATCAGCATGTACACTCCAAATGTACACACCGATCTACCATATCTAGACTTGTCCGATTTAGATGAAACTTGGTGTCAAGGTCACTTATAATCTGTATAAGTCCTCACCAAAATTTGAGCCAAAGTTCACGCATTAAAACCTATCAGCTCGACACTTTACTCGACTCTAAAATTTGGGACAAAATTGTGCACTAGTTTTATAAAACCGTTTGTAACACTATAAAAGTACTATTTTGACAAACCGCCTTTTAAAACCACTACTAGACTCATAAAATTAAGTTTATTAACTTTGAAAATCAGTAGTAGCATTTATCTAACCAAGCCTAAAGTCTCCGGGAGTCGACCCAAAATTAGTCACAATTTTGGATAGTGCCGATTTGCGTCTCCCGGTACACGAATACTAAAACTAGCATAATTTTGACTCGTAAAGAGTTAGAAGCTCTATCTTATATCAAAACGAGCGAATCGAAAAACTCTACAACAATTTCAGATAATCTAAACCTATATCAGAACTTAAACCCACGAAACAATCTGTTATAAGCTGCTGTCCCAAAATACACTTTTAAAAATCATGTCAAATCAATTTTCTAAGCAAAGCCACTCATTCCTATACCTGTAGTATCATGATACTATCATACCCATCAACCAAACACTCCTATAACACTTGCATGTAAAATTTTAACAAAGATCAAAGATCAAAATAACCTTTTTTAACAGGAAAACATGATGATCTTACCTAGATCATCACATGCATGATGATTAAAATATCATCCAACCATAAAATCAAAAGTTCATGAAAACTTGATGCATGTTTATGATTTTGGTTCCAAAAGAACCACAATTGAATTCCAAGGTGTGGTCTAATTTTTGTTTTAAGAGATTCAAGGTAAAACTTGATGATTTGAGGGTGTTTTTATGGTGGTGGTGACGGAAAAGAAAGAGGGGAGGGGAGGAGTGTGGTGATTTTTCTTTATAAAATGTGTATGTGATAACTAGGTTTTGGCCCGTTTAAAAATTAAGTTCGTTGTGGTGGTCTAATCGAATTGATCCGGTTAACTATGCGACTCAGTCGTTCTTTGGTGGAAACTAATATTTGTGTCGTTGTAGTAATTAAATGTGCAAGACTTAAAAGTAAATGGCTGTAAATAAAAACTAAGTCTACTTAAACGTAAATGGTGCAAAGTTAAAAACGTTGAAAAGTAAATTGATTAAATGACTTGAAATTAAATGACGGGTAATTAAAACTTGACGAAAATTAAACTTGACAAAATATTAAAATGTAAACTTAAAAATTAAACAAGACAAAATAGAAAACAATCCTACCGTCGGAATACATTCCGATCGGAATGTTGATCGGAATACACTTACCTCTCTGATCGGAATGTTGTCGGAATTCCCAATCGGAATGCTGTCACCAATAGCCAAATCGGAATAACCAAACAAAAACCCCAGATCGGAATGTATAATTGGAATAAGTAAAAGGAGAGCTGATCGGAATACACTAAAAGGATACTAATCGGAATACAAGCAACTCTATGCTATCGGAATATCAAAGCCCTTTTCCGACCAAGCAAATGAAGCTATGGTCGGAATGTAAAACCCTTTTCCGACCAGGATGGTCGGAATACAGTAAAAAGAAGGCAAATTAAGCACAACAAATAAGCTATTACTCAAATAAGCACTAGACTAAAAACCTAAGCAAACACGTATAAGAAAAAGCTAATAAGCTAAAATTTAAAGACTTTTGAAAACACTAAATGAAAAAGATATACGAAAACAAACTTTTAAATAAAAATAACTTTTATAAAAACTTAAGAAATTTAAAGATAAACACAAATAAGCAATAAAAATCAATAATCCAAAACAATCAATAGAATAAAAACATAAACTTTAATCAAATAAGCAACACAATAAGCATATAAACCATAAGATTAAAGCATAGAAAGAAAGGTAGAATGAGAGATTAAACAAGAAAAGTAAAGATTCGATAAAAATAAAAGTAACTACTTGGAAATTAAAGGTATTTAAGGTGCAAGACAAGGTATTTAAATGGACATGAAATTAAATGTGCAAGGTAATTAAAATGGAAGAAATAGTTTGTCAAGCTATCCAACAAAACTAATGAAATGAAATCCTAATCTATATATAGGGGAGGATTAGGGAGTGTTTAGGAAGCTTCCTCCCCTCTTTCATTTTTCCTTAATTGCACACTTAAGTCCTTAAGCCTTTTAATCTTCTTAAATCTTGGGCTTTAATGACTTTGTCTCGGGATTTCTTTGAACTCGTCTTTTAATTCTTCAATAAATTAGACTTGAGTTCTTCGGCTTTAAGTAAACTTCCGTCTTTTGACTTTTTCTTCGATAAATCTTCAGAATCGGTCTTGGACTTCCGTTCTTTTTGCACTCTTGACTTCTTGACTTCGTCTTTCGTATTTTTCTTCGATAAAAGCCCGTGAATGCCCGCGTTTTCTCCACTTTTCACCTTTTCGTCCTAAATCACAACAAAAACACAAACCACGCATAATTCCGACATAAATGACATAAAATACACGTTTTGGCTCGGTTATTATTGTAATTAAGTGGTAAAAAGGATGGGTGTTTACACACCTATCAAATCCCCTACACTTGACCATTGCAATGTCCTCATGCAATGCATTAGTTACAAAGCACGTTTACACTTTTCATCATAATCAATCCACGTTGGTCTTTATTAAAAAGATAGAAAACTATAAATATTCAAAGTAAAGAAATCAAAAACATACCTTAGGTTTTAGAAATGTCATGAATAATCATCATCCTCAAGTTTTCACTTTCTCCAAACCAAGCTTAAAAACGAGATCATTGTTATTATAAGTTAGCAAACTAACACGAACTCATGTGGGCCAATAATTCACTTAGACTCCCTTATTCCTAGGTGTATCTCTTATATTTTATTTTTGTCTTGAATGATCACGAGGATACATTGTTGACTTATTTCGATAGTTTATTTAGGCCGAAAATAAAGTGAACGATTTAAGCAATAGTTAGCTAAAGGACAAAATCTTTTAAAACTGCTTCTCGGGACCTCATAAAGTTCATATCTTGGCATCACTCACTTCGCGATTTGAGACCTTTCTCAGACCGATATTTGGCAGCTACTTCATACTTCAAATCTTGAGAGACGTTCATGAAATAATGGCCTTCTCTTCATAATAGGAATTTTTTCACTTGAAGTTTTGAGAGATTCTTCATATTTGGACCACGACTTCTTCATTTTTCTCCAATCTTTATTTTGGACTTTGATATACAACGATCCGCCTCCTTTTTGGACTTGGCTTTATTTATCCTCATACCTTGTCAGGGCCTTTTCGGATAGACTTCTCCATGATTTTTGGGGAGTTGTTGCTTTTCGTCGTGTGTCTCGATCCTTCATATTGATTTTCGATAAATGATTCTTCACATCACTTGTGATCTTTAGCAACAAAATGTAGCCCTCATGCCTTGTTATGGCCTTTTTGGACTCGCCAATCTTCGCATCCCGCTTCAATAAGTTATGCCTTGGCTATGAACTCTAATCCATACCGAGCAACTTTTAAACGATCTTGGGCTAGAAGCTAAGTAACTTTTCAAATCGTACAACCTTATTTATTGCAGATAAATTTGTTAGCAAGCGATGGGAGAATAGGCTTATAATTAACTCACATAAATTCACGAAAGAATACCAAACTTATAATTGACTCTATCATCTCTTGTTCTCCACAATTTAAAATCTCAAGGAATGAGACTCGTGGATGCTTAGCCTATTAAATCAAAGTTTTGGGTTTTCGAGCCGCCTATAGGATCTTGCAAACTCTTAAAATTTATTCTAATAAGGAAAGAAAATAACTATACAAAGGGAAAAACTAATAGGCCAAAATTGATCAAAAATTTTGAAAAATGTCGAAAAATTGATTTTCCGGTTAAAATAAGGACAAATACAAGGAAAAGAGCCACTTAACTTCGATAGAAGTCCCCCTACACTTAATATAAACATTGTCCTCAATGTTTAAGCATGTGGGAGTAAACTCCCCTACACTTAGGATATTGTGCACGTTGTTTAAATCTCGCTAAGGAAAAGACAACTAACGAGATTCCTATTTTAATATTGGAAAATATAAAATAGTGAATCGAAAGGAGTTTAGGATAGAACCGGGAAAATGGGAACACGGAATCGCGGGTCGTCAAAAATCATCAAGAGTGTATCATTGAGCGCTCGAATCCCTGAATAGTAGAAGAGAGGAAATAGCAAACACCAACGGGTCTCCCCTACACTTAGGATAAAGAAAGCTAAAAGATAGATACATGGGTTGCCTCCCAAGAAGCGCTTGATTTTTGATTACCGAGTCGTGAGCCTGACTCGACCTTGATTAGCATAGGAAGAAGCATGAAACATATCCACCGGGATCAAGTACATAGTTTTCGTCCATCAAATAGCACAAGCTTAAGGCGAACAAGGCAATCCAAAGAAGAGTAGGCAAGGTTCCCTTAAGCAAAGATGGAGCACGGTGGAAGCAAGGGTGAAGTGGTGCAAGCAGATTTCCATAAGTTCCAAAGATATTTCCTTTTATTTCATCAGGTGGATACTGAGATGGCTGAAGTATATCGATACCGGGGTCGAACACCTTTTCCTTTAGGGGAAAATAGCACTCAGGCTCAGCAGAATGTGAAGAAGATCCGCGAAGAAGATGCACAACCTCGTCCTCAGAAGGTGGACAAAGAGGTGTCAAATCATACGTGCTGCGGATGTTGGTGTCGACCGGTTTCTTCTCCTTTGAAAGAATTTTCTTCAAATCCAAAGTAGGATTAAGACCACAATCATCAAAATCTAAAGGAGGTGCATCACTCTCATGAGGGAAGTAAGTATTGAGAAACGTAGAGAAATCTTCCTCAAATGAATAATCATCCAAAGTAGGATCGAGTGATGGCGGAGGATCTTCATCATGTGAAGAATCACTCGAAAGAGTATCGGCCTCATCAAAATCATCATAAATGGGCATGTCGGGATACTCAGAAGTAAGGTCATCATAATCATCCGAATTTGAGCTAGAATCATCATCATAAGCATCAAAGATCGGTGGAGAATCATAAATGGGTGAAGGTTCCAAATTGGATAGAGAATCATCCACATCATCTTGAAAAAGTGGATTATCAATGCACGAATCGAATAGAGGATTGTTGTAGATAACAAAATCATCGAGCACATTAATCATATTCGCAGATTCTCGTCCATAGGATTTGCTTGTAAGCTTCCTCATTTTGAAAACTTGGGCATCATCCCCGACTCTTAAGATCAACTCGCCTTCGGCAACATCAACTAGAGCTCGTCCGGTTCTCAAGAATGGCCGACCAAGTATTAAAGGAATACGAGGGTCTATTTCATAATCAACAACAACAAAGTCGACCGGGAAAGTAAATGTTCCAACTTTAATGAACACATCTTCGGCAATACCAACGGGGTAAGCGAGAGTGCGATTTGCAAGCTCAAGAGTCATCTTTGTTGGAGTAAGGTCGGGTAATGATAGTGCTCTCCAAACACTTAAAGGCATCAGATTAATACTGGCCCCGAGATCAGCTAGGGCAGTAAATTCTTCGGTTTTGCTAAAAATGCAAGGCAACACAAAACGACCGGGATCTCCAAGTTTTTCCGGAATTTCTTTAAGAATAACTGCAGAACAGTTTTCATTTAAGCGTGTGTTGGCGAGCTCAATCAGCTTCTCCTTCTTGTTAAGCAATTCTTTGAATGCTTTGACAAATTTCGGCATGTGGACAAGTGCTTCAACAAGGCTAATGTTAAAATTCATTTGAGAGATCATCTTCAAATAATTCTACACTTGAGTGTCATCCTTAGTGAGCAGGTTAGGCTTGTCCAAGCGAGAAGGATATGGGATGGTGGGTTTATAGGTGGAAGGTGTAGGTGTAGCTGGTGAAGGTTGAGATGTTGAAGGGTGAGATGTTGAAGGTTTCTTCTTGGGGACATCGTCATGACGAGGCGAAGACGGTAATGGTGTACTAATACTAGGTGTGGGAGGAGTATGGATAAATGGTGGTGGAGGAGGTGTAGATGATGGGGGCGGGATAGGTGGTCCTACTATGGTAACTCCACTGCGGGTAGTAATAGCACTCACATTTGCTCGCGGATTGGTGACGGTGTTAGAAGGTAGAGAACTCGAGGTAGAGGTTTGAGTGGTGGGCAAGAAACTAGCCAGCATATTCTTCAAATCATTCGTTTGATCGCTAAAGGAGGATTGGATATTATCTCGAAGCTCGGATCTAATGTCATTCCCTTGCTTGGTGATATCCCCTTTCAGATTGATAATTTGGCTCTGTAGGTTCTTGATTTGCTCACCTTGTGTTCTCATTAATGCTTCAACATCTTGAGGAATGGGTGGGGCTTGTTGAGCGGGTGAGTGATAAGGATTAGAAGTTCTTGGTGGGATTTGGTTGCTTCTATTGTAGTTGTTTTTGGGGTTTTGGTTTTGAGGAGAAAAACCGGGTGAAAGATAGTTGTTGGACCGGTAACTCAGCAAATTTCTATCCCCTTGAGGTCGAGCTTGGTAATTTTCCGGTGAATAATTACCATAAGCTGCATACACGTTTTCCGGATTTCCTTGAGTAGAAGGACAATTAGTGTATGAGTGTAGACCGCCGCATGTTTCACAAGAAGGTGCAACCGCTTTAACTTGTTGTTGGTTTGTAGCGAGAAGCAAGATATTTTTGTTCATTTCGGTCATCATGCGGGTGAATTCGGTCATGTCGGGGCTTGCTGAAGTAGAAGAAACATTGACTCTCGGGTTGTTCCTTGAAGAAGCGGAGGAATCCCAGTTTTTGTGATGAGTAGTCATGTTCTCAATAAGCTCTCTACACTCCTCGGGTCTCCTTTTCATAAATGTGCCACCGACGGCTGCATTAATCGTATCACGATCACGAAAAGTCAAACCGTTGTAGAAAGTATCAATTAAGGTCAAAGGGAGCATGTTGTGGTTTGGGCAACGATCGATCAAGACATTATATCTTTCCCAAGCATCAAAAAGAGATTCATCGGGTTCTTGTATGAAACTGCTGATTTGATTGCGAAGGCTCGTGACCATGGATGGTGGAAAGTAGCGCGACAAAAAGCGTTGAGTCATGTCATCCCAAGTATGAATTGAATTCTTCGGGAGACGATCAAACCATTTTTCGGCGTGGTGTGATAAAGTATGTGGGAAGAGTTGAAGGCGAAGAACATCCATTGTGGCACCGGTGCACTTCATGCTTTGCGTGATTGTAATGAACTTGTCGAGGTGTTTGTTGGCATCATCATCAGGCATTCCTCTAAAAGGATTTGTTTGCACTTGCTGAATCATGTGGTGCTTCAACCAAAACTCCGGAGCCGTGATTTGCATCGGCGCAATCAGTCCTCCTCGTCCAAACATGGTAGGTTGACAAAGCTCCTCCATGGTCCGAAGATCGGGCTGTGGAAGAACATTGTTGTTATTGTTGAGGTGCGGTGGATTATTGTTGTTGTTCACACCTGCCATACTTAAATCTTCTCGAGTCTCGGGCTCTTGATAATTAGAAGATCTAGTACGCATACACCTTCAAAGGCAAAAGAAAACAATACCAAACGCAAAGACAATATATATACACAATAAAAATAAAATCTTTTTAGATTTTTGAAATTTTTAATTTTTATGTGGTTTTTGAATTTTTTTTTTAAGCAAGAAAATAACGCTCACAAGTGAACGGATCCCAAAAAGCAACGCGTCTCTCACAGAAAACCGTTAATCTTTACGAAAAGACCCGGCAGCGGCGCCATTTGATAACTAGGTTTTGGCCTATTTAAAAATTAAGTTCGTTGTAGTGGTCTAATCGAATTGATCCGGTTAACTATGCGACTCAGTCGTTCTTTGGTGGAAACTAATATTTGTGTCGTTGTAGTAATTAAATGTGTAAGACTTAAAAGTAAATGGCTGTAAATAAAAACTAAGTCTACTTAAACGTAAATGGTGCAAAGTTAAAAACGTTGAAAAGTAAATTGATTAAATGACTTGAAATTAAATGACGGGTAATTAAAACTTGACGAAAATTAAACTTGACAAAATATTAAAATGTAAACTTAAAAATTAAACAAGACAAAATAGAAAACAATCCTACCGTCGGAATACATTCCGATCGGAATGTTGATCGGAATACACTTACCTCTCTGATCGGAATTCCCAATCGGAATGCTGTCACCAATAGCCAAATCGGAATAACCAAACAAAAACCCCAGATCGAAATGTATAATCGGAATAAGTAAAAGGAGAGCTGATCGGAATACACTAAAAGGATACTAATCGGAATACAAGCAACTCTATGCTATCGGAATATCAAAGCCCTTTTCCGACCAAGCAAATGAAGCTATGGTCGGAATGTGAAACCCTTTTCCGACCAGGATGGTCGGAATACAGTAAAAAGAAGGCAAATTAAGCACAACAAATAAGCTATTACTCAAATAAGCACTAGACTAAAAACCTAAGCAAACACGTATAAGAAAAAGCTAATAAGCTAAAATTTAAAGACTTTTGAAAACACTAAATGAAAAAGATATACGAAAACAAACTTTTAAATAAAAATAACTTTTATAAAAACTTAAGAAATTTAAAGATAAACACAAATAAGCAATAAAAATCAATAATCCAAAACAATCAATAGCATAAAAACATAACCTTTAATCAAATAAGCAACACAATAAGCATATAAACCATAAGATTAAAGCATAGAAAGAAAGGTAGAATGAGAGATTAAACAAGAAAAGTAAAGATTCAATAAAAATAAAAGTAACTTACTTGGAAATTAAAGGTATTTAAGGTGCAAGACAAGGTATTTAAATGGACATGAAATTAAATGTGCAAGGTAATTAAAATGGAAGAAATAGTTTGTCAAGCTATCCAACAAAACTAATGAAATGAAATCCTAATCTATATATAGGGGAGGATTAGGGAGTGCTTAGGAAGCTTCCTCCCCTCTTTCATTTTTCCTTAATTTCACACTTAAGTCCTTAAGCCTTTTAATCTTCTTAAATCTTGGGCTTTAATGACTTTGTCTCGGGATTTCTTTGAACTCGTCTTTTAATTCTTCAATAAATTAAGCTTGAGTTCTTCGGCTTTAAGTAAACTTCCGTCTTTTGACTTTTTCTTCGATAAATCTTCAGAATTGGTCTTGGACTTCCGTTCTTTTGCACTCTTGACTTCTTGACTTCGTCTTTCGTCTTTTTCTTCGATAAAAGCCCGTGAATGCCCGCGTTTTCTCCACTTTTCACCTTTTCGTCCTAAATCACAACAAAAACACAAACCACGCATAATTCTGACATAAATGACATAAAATATACGTTTTGTCTCGGTTATTATTGTAATTAAGTGGTAAAAAGGATGAGTGTTTACACACCTATCAGTATGTGTGTGTTTGTTTGAAAGAAAAGAATGGTTTATATATGGTTTAAGTGTAGGGACCATTTTTGTCAAGTATAAAACTTTAGGACTTAAAAATAATTAATAGTTTTAAAGGGTAGAAAATAGTTATTGGTAAATATTGAAAATATTTACGGGGCTCGGGTTTCGTAAAAATACTTTTCAAAAGTTACAATGCATCATAAAAATGATTATATGATTTCCCGACACGACTTAATACGTAATTAAAACGAAATCGTCGAAAATATTAATTATCTAAACAATCGATAATAAAATGTAAAATTTTGGGCATCCGTCGGTATCGCGATCACTAGGAGTTCTCGTTGTACATTGATTTTGAATAAACTCGTTGTAAAACGCACGCGAGTGATTTTAAATCATAAACATTGATTTAATTTAAATATGTAAAAACAAAATAAAAAATTTATAATTCCATATAAAGTATTGTCAATGAATAGAAAAATACTTAAAAAGTATAATTTATTAAAATTTAAGAATCTCAGGATTTACATATAACAATACAAGAAAACGTAATACATTGGAAAATTCAAGAAGCACGAATAAAAAGAATAAAATAATGCTGGGAAAGTACGGGTTCTTACACTACGCCTGATCCTGCCTTGTTAAACTTAACGTACTCTTGATGGAAAAAAAGGAAAATTTCCTTAGGTTCTTCTTGAAGAATTTCTTGAAGAAGACGCCTTGCTGGTTCAGATGCCTTGGCAATAGCATCTGCATTCGCTTGAACAGCTGTTGTAAGAGCATAGGGCATGTATTGCTCAAAGCTCTAGTTGACCACCGGAGGAAGGTGTGTTTGGAGAGCATTTCCAATGAGCTGAGGAAGCAGGGATTTAAGGGACGACTCCATAGACAGAGATATGGAGGTTTCTAAATTTGTGGAGAGTTCCTTATCAGCATTTGTCAAACATTTGAGTTCGGTGAGGAAGACATCATTGGTGACTTTGGGCTTGGTGATGGTGATGTCCCCTCTTTTCACCCAGAGTTCTTCAGCGCTGATCCTGCCCTGTTAAACTTAACGAACTCTTGATGGACAAAAAGGAAAATTTACTTAGGTTCTTCTTGAAGAAATTCTTGAAGAAGACGCCTTGCTGGTTTAGATGCCTTGGCAATAGCATCCACATTCGCTTGAACAGCTGTTGTAAGAGCATAGGGCATGTATTGCTCAAAGCTCTGGTTGACCACTGTAAGAACCCGTACTTTCTCAGCATTATTTTATTCTTTTTATTCGTGCTTCTTGAATTTTCCAATGTATTACGTTTTCTTGTATTGCTATATGTAAATCCTGAGATTCTTAAATTTTAATAAATTATACTATTTATGTATTTTTCTGTTTATTGACAATACTTTATATGGAATTATAAAATTTTTATTTTGTTTTTCCATATTTAAACTAAATCAATGTTTTCGATTTAAAATCACACGCGTGCGTTTTACAACGAGTTTATTCAATATCAATGTATAACGAGAATTCCTAGTGATCGCGATACCGACGGATGCCCAAAATTTTACATTTTATTATCGATTGTTTCGATAATTAATATTTTCGACGATTTCGTTTTAATTACGTGTTAAGTCGTGTCGGGAAATCATATAATCATTTTTATGATGCATTATAACTTTTGAAAAGTATTTTTACGAAACCCGAGCCCCGTAAATATTTTCAATATTTACCAATAACCGTTTTCTACCCTTTAAGGCTATTAATTGTTTTCAAGTCCTAAAGTTTTATACTTGACAAAAATGGTCCCTACACTTAAACCATATATAAACCATTCTTTTCTTTCACACAAACAACACATACACATTTTATAAAAAAAATCACCACACTCCTCCCCTCTTTCTTTTCCGTCACAGCCACCATAAAAACACCCTCAAATCATCAAGTTTTACCTTGAATCTCTTAAAACAAAAATTAGACCACACCTTGCAATTCAGTTGTGGTTCTTTTGGAACTAAAATCATAAACATACATCAAGTTTTCATGAACTTTTGATTTTATGGTTGGATGATATTTTAATCATCATGCATGTGATGATCTAGGTAGGATCATCATGTTTTCATGTTAAAAAGGTTATTTTGATCTTTGATCTTTGTTAAAATTTTACATGCAAGTGTTATAGGAGTGTTTGTTTGATGAGTATGATAGTATCATGATACTATAGGTATAGGAATGAGTGGTTTTGCTTGGAAAATTGATTTGACATGATTTTTAAAAGTGTATTTTGGGACAGCAGCTTATAACAGATTGTTTTGTGGGTTTAAGTTTTGATATAGGCTGAGATTATTTGAATTTGTTGTAGAGTTTTCCAAGACGCTCGTTTTGATATAAGATAGAGCTTCTAACTCTTTACGAGTCAAAAGTTATGCTAGTTTTAGTATTCGTGTACCGGGAGACACAAATCGGCACTATCCGAAATTGTGGCTGATTTTGGGTCGACTCCTGGGGACTTTAGGCTTGGTTAGATAAATACTACTACTGATTTTCAAAGTTTATAAACTTAATTTTATGAGTCTAGTAGTGGTTTTAAAAGGCGTATTGTCAAAATAGTACTTTTATAGTGGTACAAACGGTTTTATAAAACTAGTGCACAATTTTGTCCCAAATTTTAGAGTCGAGTAAAGTGTCGAGCTGATAGGTTTTAAAGTGTGAACTTTGTCTCAAACTTTGGTTAGGACTTATACAGATTATAAGTGACCTTGACACCAAGTTTCATCTAAATCGGACAAGTGTAGATAGGGTAGATCGGTGTATACATTTGGAGTGTACATGCTGATTGGTATTTGGACACATAGTTCAATGTTGTGTGGCATGAGTTTGAGTATTCACTATTGGACATGGTGACTTTCTCAAGTGTTTAGTCATTATATAAATGACTTAACTACTGGTCCAAGTAAGGTAAACGGATAGTTGACTTGCGTTGACTTGGCGTCTTATGACGGGTCAATTTTAAGTATACAAGTGTTTGAAAGTGTAGTACTGGAATAAATGGGTTAGTATGATTTCATTTGGTTCGTGTCATTGGTTTTGAAATACAAATACTTTGAAAACATTTGAGTCATATTATATTTGGTATATATCGTTATTCGAGTTCGAGTCTTAACGCGCGCCTTATTGTGATAGGTTATGGTTTTCGTGTTTCCCGGGCATCCATATCGTCGGTGATCGTCTCACTACCATTGTTTCTACTCAGTTGCTGAGTACCGTGATTGACTTACCTCGTGGCTAAGGTGAGTTCATAGCCCCTTTTTACTTATACATGGTTTCTAAACACGGGGTGAGATTTTACATGATGGAACACAACCATTTAAAAAACTGTATGCTATCTAGAACTTGTATGCTATCAAGAACTTGTATGCTATCTAAAACATGTATGATTTCAGGTTTTCAATATTATTATTGCTTTTAGGCTAGCCTTGAGTTTCATCTCTCCGATCATGAACCGTTAATTGTCCTGGTGCATTGCGCGAAGCGCGAATGTTGTGGGTGGATCCATCGGGATTGACTATCCCCGTCCCAATGATGCGGTTGTTTAACCATGACGCGTTACATTTGTTTATACCTGAGTATTTAGTTTGAATACTTACGTAAGTTAAGCTTCGGTTCATGAACTAAACAACAATAATACTGATTTTGGACTATGGTTGATGTATATAACCATACTCCATACTACTTGTTTTACAAATGAATGCTTGTGTTCCACATCTTTACTGATAAACCTATGAATATCACTCAACTTTATGTTGACGATTTAACATGTCTAATCTCAGGTATTATTACTTAGCTTTGCTTGGATGGGAGCCCGCAAGATATTATCGCAACTTGGAGATTTCTGTGATGCTTTTAAAAGACTGCTTTTAGTAAAAACTATCAGGAATTTATTCTATCTTTTGGGCAACTTTATGTTATAAATCGAGACGAAATAATATAAAATTTTTTCCGCTTCTAAAACTCTGGGACCTATGTTTAAAAACCCTGACCTTTTATGATTTAATGCACATGTCTTTATTTCGCCAGCTTTAGATGAACTGTAATTCATTGTTTCTTGTACTATGACGTGTTACCCCCTCGTTGCCTAGTTGTTTCATGTCAGATTTTGGGGGTCTCACACGCAGCCACCTTTGGCGATGTGCCTGAGGGGGAGAATTCTGCCACCTCCTCTTCCAATGATGAACAAGATGCTGGGTCCAAGGGGGAGTAGCCAACTAAGCAGCCAAAACCTACCACACATCCTAAGTCCGTCATCATTCCTACACCAACTCCGCTGCGATCCTTCAAGCCTACCATGGAAGCTAAAAAGGACAAAGACAAGTCCATAGCCACTGATGATCATGACATAGTGCTGGGCTCACTACAAGTGGAAGGAGGATCCACTGCCAAGCTCCAAGAGCTAAACAAGTTCAGAAGCGCTGATGAGCCACCAATGACCCCAGAGTAAGCAAAGGCTCAAATGATGGAACAAAAGAGGCTTGCTGACATCAAGGCTGTTGAACTTAAAAGTAAAGAAGCTCTAAATAAACTTCTCTCACCCTCTGTTAAAGAAGCTCGGATGCAAAAGCTCAAAGAACTAGAAACCAAGAGAAACAATCTTCAAAGGGAATATGAGAAGATTGTAAACGAGAGAGCTGAACCAGGGCAAATCACCAAGTATGTTGTTTTACTGATAAAGACAAAAGGGTGGTTATGACCCTATACAGAGACAACCAGATTGCTAAGTACAAGGTCAGAAGTGACTTCAAACTTAAAAATCTAGGACTCTCTGAGTGGTTAGAGCTCCTATCTCTTGCCCAAAATAAGACTTGGCCTGGTGCAGCCCAAATGATGAAGAATATTCAAGCAAAGCTTAATTGGGTAAGAGAAACTGGCAAAAAGCTGAAACTTCCTCTGCCCCCTCAACTATCACAACAACAACCTCAAGGCCAAAGAAAAAGGAACAACCTAATGGGGCCACTCATTGAAAGGTTGGTTACTAAAGACGTGAGAGTTGATGGCATGCACAGAATTCTGGTGTTGCCCAAGGAGATCACTAAGCCTGTGGAGGGCCAGGCTTATACTGAACCAGAGAAAGGCATGGCCTTTACGAACAGGGGATACCAATACGTGTTTAAAGAGAAAGCGAGCTCAATCTTGCCTCCAATTTCCAACTCATCAGACTCAAACAAGGTCTCTTACTCAACTATGATTATGCCAGAGACTTGGAGTATGAACTTGAGGTCACCATCAACTCTAGAGCTGACAAAGTGGAAGCACAAAAGATCTGTGACCAGAACCTTGATCAATAAATAACCTTTTTTGTTTTCTTTTCACCTCTAGGTGTTCATGTAATAGGATTAGGTTCTTTTTGTTTAATAAAATTGAGGTATGTTTGTTAAATTATGTGTAAGAAGAAGCTGTATACTCACTTACAATAATTTTAGACTTAGTATAATCTATAAACAAATAGGGGGAGATTGTTGGGCCAATGAAAGTTTTAACTATGGCCCAATCTAGATTTGTTTAAATTAGACTAAGTGTTACGAGTCGCTGTGAAGACCAGCGACAAAGACCAGACCAGCTAAAGGCAAAGCCTCAACTGGCACACCAGGAACATTCAAGTCAAAGACAACGTAAGAGAAATCAAAGACTATCTGAAGTCATACTCACCAACAATTATGGACAAGCTAGGATGTAGAAGGAATGTGCTGGTGTTCAAGGATCTCTGAGATAACAATACTCAGAGATCACTTACAACCCTTTTGAAGATTAAGCAAGCAGAGACTTGTTGTAACTTTTATAGTTTAGGCGGGAGAATCTCTAAAGTATTTTGAGCGGGTAAAAATAGGAGATTCAAGACAAAGCCTAGTACGACCTAGTGGGATAAAGTGAACAGTTGACAAAACTGTTCACCTAAGTTTGTTTAAAGGCATTTATCTTTATAGACACACATTTAATGCGTTGTACTACTTCCACTTAGAAGTAGACACGTATCAACTATTTCTACTAAGGAAGCAACCTCATACCACTATAAATAGGATGGTGAAAGAAGACAAACAAAACCCTTGTGCTTGGATAATTTATCTAAGTTCTTTCTCCCATTAGAACCTCTGAGTCCCTAAGCTGTCTACCAGCGACTCTAAGATTCTCTCGTAAACTTGAGTCTCGAATCAAGTTTACTTGTGTTAGGGTTCATTTCTTTATTGTCAATCTAAGGGTGTATTTATAGCACTTTGTAATACCTTTTTATAAAGATTAATAAAGCATTACGCGTTTGAAAAGTAATTCATATTGTGTTATCGCTTAATCATTCATCTTTTTCTGTAAGGCCTCGGGCCCCACGAATTCCGATTTCTGTTTTTGTTTGTATTAAAGTGTTGGTAGCCTCGCTCTGTCTGCTTAATGCCTTCTATTGAATCGATTGGTGCCATTTCTTCTCTTTGTATACGAGACATTGTATCGACAATCGTCATATTTTGGAACTTTCAAGTACCTTGTTTAATAACTTGTGATAGTAGTTGTGTCTTTTGTATGTGTACTCTGTTAACATTATGTCATTGCTTGTAAAGTTTGCTGGTTTATTCAAGTTGAATGACTTCTAAGTGTCGTATATGTATTTGCTACTTGTATGTGTACTTTATACATATAATATGTACTCTTTTGTTAATGAATGTTATGTTAATTTAGATTAATGATCGAATGTTAATTGTAGTATGGTTTGTGTACCCTTGATTGAATGCTAATAGTGGTATGGTACTATGATATGTATAGCCATAACATATGCCAAAATCCTGCAAACAAATTAATAGACCTATGCATAAATCTGCAAGTGAACTAAAAAGATACAAGCACGACAAAAAGATCAAATAAGACCATTTGCAACTGGACAGAAAGGTGCAACTGGACAGAAACCTCAAAATGCTGAGAGGCATGACATATGAAAGAACCTCTACCTAAATCCTACACATAATACAAATGTACGTGCTGCAATGTTCTGTTTTTTAGTATCAAGGGACAGAGAATTTCATGGTGTATATGACAGATTCCAAACAAAGCAGGACAAAAAGATCCTTCTCAACCTGGTTCATTGTTCTAATTTTTAGTAATTGCTCTATTTGGTATCTTATACATGTGGTACCTGATTGATTTAGAACATCACAGAGACTACATACACAACAACAACTAAAATGGGATAATTGATAACACAAGTTTAATATTACTAACAAATCACCAAGATATGTTTACAAAAAAACAAAATAAAAATGAAAATGATATAACATTAAAAATAAATAAAATACTTTATTTGAAAATAATTGACAACCTTTGTCAGGTTTTCAATCTCAATCTCATTGATTGGTATTAAAAGGATTGATTGTGGTGTTTCATTAATTTTTGATTGTCTGAATTTGAAGATGTTTCCTGGTTTAGTAGTGTTTATATGTGAAAGTCCCAAATTACAACTATTGTTGAAACTAAGTCACGAAAAACAATAACACACAATAGAAATACTTTTCAAATGAGTAATGCTTTATTAACTATTATCAACAAAGTATTACAAAGTGTTATGAATACACATGTTGAATAACAACAAGAAATGAACCCTAGAACAAGTAAACTTGATTCGAGACTCAAGTTTACAAGAGAACCAATGAGTCGCTGATGGACAGCTGAGGGCTCAGTGGTTCTAGTGGGAGAAAGAACTTAGATTAAGATTTCAAGCACAAGGGTTGAATCTTAACTTCTTTCTCATCCCTATTTATAGTGGTATGAGGTTGTATCCTTAGTGGGAGTAGTTGATACGTGTCATCTTCTGAGTGGAAGAGTACAACGTATTAAATGCATGTCCAAATCGAGACATGCCTTTAACTACTTTAGGTGAACAGTTCTGCCAACTGTTCACCTTTGTCCCACTAGGTCGTACTAGGCATTGACTTGAATCTCTTGTTTTGTCCCGCTCAAAACACTTGCAAGATTCTCCCGCCTAAACTATAAAGGGTTGGATAAGCTTTGCTTAATCCAAGTCTCTAGGGTTCTTAAGTGATCTCTGAGTGTTGTCAACTCAGAGATCCCTGAACACCAGTGCATTCCTTTGACATCCCAGCTATCCATAATCGCTGGTGAGTCTGACTTCAGATTGTCTTCGACTTCTCTGACGTTGTCTTTGACTTGAATGATCCTGGTGTGCCAGTTGAGGCTTTGCCTTCCACTGGTCTAGTCTCTGTCGATGGTCTTCTCAGCGACCTTTAAACACTTAGTCTAATTTAAACAAATCTAGACAGGGCCATAGTTAAAACTTTCATTGGCCCAACAATCTCCCCCTATTTGTTTATAAATTATACTAAGTCTAAAATTATTGTAAGTGAGTACACAGCTTCTTCTTACACATAATTTAACAAACATACCTCAAAGTTTTATTAAACAGAATGAACCTAGTCTATTACAAGAACACCCTGGGGTGTAAACATAAACAAAAGTAAATAGGTTCTTCAGCGATCGAGGCCTTGATCACAGAATCTCTGGGCTTCGACTTTGTCACTCCTAGAGTTGATGACAAGTTCAATTTCAAAATCTAACTCATCAGCTTCTTTGCAATTCCTTAGGATGCCCTGCTTGAGTCTGATTAGCTGAATGGTTGATGCTAGAGGTAGCTCATTCAACCGCTGAAAAGCATAATCACAGTTGCCATTCATAAAGACCATACCTACCTCTGGTTCTGTGTATACTTGGCCTTCTATGGGTTTGGTGATTTCTTTGGGAAGGACCAAGTTCCTTTGCATCCCATCGACCACTACGTCTTCAGTGACCATCCTTTCTATCAGAGGCCCCATTGGGGTTTTCCTTTTCCTTTGCACCTGAGGAGGTGGTTGAAAAGAAAGCTGAGGAGGCAGGGGTACCTTCAGCTTCTTTGCTGTGCCTCTTACCCAATTAAGTTTTGCTTGAATGTTTTTCATCATTTGGGCAGCACCAGTCCCAGTCTTCTTTTGGGCAAGAGCCAGCATTTCCAACCACTCAGAGAGGCTCAGATCTCTGAGTTTAAAGTCACTGGAGACTTTGTAGTTCTGTATATCATTTTCCCTATAAATAGTCATTACCACCCTTTTATCTTTGTCAGTGAAACATGTATACTTGGTGATACGACCGGGTTCAGCTCTCTGGTTGACAAGTCTTTGATATTCCTTTAAGAGGTTGTTCCTCTTGTCCTCCAGTTCCTTGAGCTTGACAAGCTGAGCTTTCTTAGCAGTGGGAGAGAGCTTGTCTAGAGCTTCTTTGCTTCTCAGTTCAGCAGCCCTGATGTTTGCCAATCTTTGATGTTCAATGATTTGGGCTTTTGCTTGCTCTGGGGTGAGTGGTGGTTCATCAGCGCTCTTGAATTTGTTGAGTTCAGAGTTTTTGGAGGGTTTAGCTGTGGATCCACCTTCAGTTTGAAGGGAGTGTAAGGTTATCTCAGGTTGCTCAACAGCAATTCCTTTTCCCTTATCTTTCGCAGATTCAGCAGCGGACTTGAAAGATCTCAGTGGAGTGGGTGTTGGAATTTCAGGTGTGGGCTGTTTTTTGTGCTGCTCCCCCTTAGGTGCAGCATCAGCCTCTTCTTCAGAGGAGGAGGCAGAATTCTCCCCCTCAGGCATAGCCCCAGCAGGTGCTGTGCCTGAACCTGCCTTATTGAATCGAAGGAACTCGTCGTGAACAAATATGCAAATTTCTTTAAGTTCACCTTGGAGAAGTTCCTGAAGAAGAAGCCTTGAGGGTTCAGCAGCCTGAGCTATAGCTGCAACATTTGCCTTCACCGCTGAGGTGAGAACATAGGGTATATACTGCTGAAGACTGTGGTTGAGTAGAGTAGGTAGTTGTGCCTTCAGAGCATTGTTCAGTAGGTGCGGAAGCAGAGCTGTCATAGAAGATTCCACTGATGAAGTTAGTGAAGTCTCTAGATTGGTGGTGAGTTCCTCAGCAGCATGAGTGAGGGTTTTAATTTCATAGAGGAGATCATCATTTGTGACTTTGGGCTTTGTGGTGCTGATATCCCCTCTCTGTTGCCATAAGGCCTCAGCAGCCAATTCCTGTACATTTTTCATTCTGGGAACTTGTGCTGACTTGCGGGATAGTAAATACTCCAAGTGTTGCTTAGCCCCTAGTTCCAAAACGTTTGGCAAGGTGGGGAATGGAATAGGTGCAGGTGAGCAAGGTCGCTGTTCCCATAGCTTTCTGGCAGCCAATTCCTGAACATTTGGAAGTGATGGGACAGAGGCAATATTCAGCTCAATGGAAGACAGATTGTAATCATCAGTGCTCATCTCCTCAAAGTCAGAGGTGAAGGTGCCTTCCTCTACAACAAAAACTTCATCATCAGGCAATGATTCAATGTCTGAGAGGGCATCAAGATCAATTGTGGCAACTTTAGCGGGTTCGTCATCAGCAATCGAGTAATCATCATTGTTAAGTTGTTCCTGATGAAGATTGTGAGCCTGTGATAAGAGTTATTAGTTGACCAGATGTGAAATAATAATGCTGTTATAGATCGCCAGTCGCTGCCCCTAGGAAAGCTGGGTGTGATTATCCAGCCCCCCCTAAGGATTTCTCCTTGGGACTCTGTTAATGTGAAATAGATATGTTGAAGGATCGCCATTGCTGCCCCTAGGAAAGCTGGGTGTGATTATCCAGCCCCCCTTAAGGATTTCTCCTTGGGACTCTTTTAATGTGAAATAGATATGTTCAAGGATCGCCATTCGCTGCCCCTAGGATAGCTGGGTGTGATTATCCAGCTCCCCCGTAAGGATTACTCCTTGGGACTCTTTTTATATGTGAAAGTTATGAGGTGAATGGTCGTCGTTCGCTGCCCCTAGGATAGCTGGGTGTGATTATCCAGCTCCCCCTGAAGGATTTCTCCTTGGGACTCTTTTATTGTGAAACATGATATGGGAATGGTCGCCTTTCTCTGCCCCTGGGATAGCTGGGTGTGATTATCCAGCTCCCCCTGAGGGATTACTCCCTGGGACTCTTTTGATTGTGAATTAATATGAGGGTGATGGTCGCCTTTTATCGCTGCCCCTAGAAAGACTGAGGGTGATGATTCAGTCTTCCCAAAAGAATAAATTCTTTGGGACTCTTTTAATAATGAGGGGGACCCAGAGTCAGTGAGAAGTGCAGAGACTCTGGGTCGGGACTTATATGTGCTCAGGTTGTTATTTGCCAAGAGCACAGTCCAGAGGGTGAAGGATCATCGGGGTGCGTTAAGAGCACAAGTGAATCATTTCCTAGTGAAGACAGAGTGTACAGAGAGTCCTAAAAGATCTAGGTGCTGACACAGACACTCTAAGAGTTGAGGCAAACTCTAAATTACATCACTCTCTCCTTAAGACAATGAGAGTGAATGTATGTGGACCTCTGAGAAGGAAAAATAAAGGACAGACTAATACCTGAGTGATATCAGCGTGGAGAGGGTTCTTAGTCGTCTTCGCTGACTTGGAGACACTAGACACTGGTTGTTTGTCAGCAATGGGCTCTTCTACCACATCCACCAGAGAAGGGGATGGGTTCTTCTTTGTCCTTATCTTCTTTGAAGGATTAACAGAAGGGGTTTCAGAGGAAAGGGGGATGTCTTTCCTCTTCTTCTTCTTTTCCTTAAGCACCTTGGGCTGAGAAGTAGATTGCACAGAGGTCTTGGACAGAGACTTATCAACCGTACTTTCAGCATTCACCTCAAGTTGAGGGATCAAGGGCTCATCATCCTCAGCAAGTAACCCAGCGACTCTCATCATATGCCTGGTTAGAGGCACTTCATCTTCTAATGGAGCTTTCAGAGATGCAGCAGTGATGTGATGAGAGGGAAAGGAGTGTAGAGTATCATCAGTGTAGGATTCACCAAGAATATCTTCTAAGACAAGAGAGAGATATCTGGTGTAGCAGATGGTGGCACCACGGTTTTTCTTTCCTTTGTTTTCCAACTTAGCAATGAGATCGGTGTAAAGAATGTGAGCGATCCCTATATCCAAACCCCAGATTAAGCTGTATGCAATGGCTAGCTGGGAGCCATTGAGTTGGTCATGTGATCCAGTGTTTCCTCCTAGACACTTTACGATGTACAGCATCAGCGTTCTCCATGTGGGAGAGAAGTAATTCACCTTGATGAGAGATTTGCTTTGGAAGCCAGCAGCGGTGAAGGGTTGTTCATGATCATCATGAGGTTTGAGGGTAGCCAGAGCCTTTCTCACAATGGCACTGGTGGGCAAAGCTGACATGTTGTTGTTGACAGGGAGTCCTATGGCTTTTGCAAAAGTTGTGAAATCAAAGGTGAGAGGATGAGGATGAGTGGATAGGTTGAAGGTGATGTGTGAAGAGGTTGGGTCAACTTCAGCGCTGTACCAGAACTCGCGAAGGTATTGGTAGTAGCAGGTGAAGGGTTCCTTGGTGATAGCTTCGTTGATGGTGGAGTTCTTGAGGAAGTTGAAAAGTGGATGGTAAAGGGGATTGTTGTGTTCAAGAAGGGCTACACAGTTATTTAGTGCAATCTTTCCATCAGAGACCTCGAAATCAACGTTTGTGGCGGCTTGTACAACGAAGGTTTGGTTTGGTGAAGTAGACGCCATTGTTGAGAGATTGAAGGTGGTGAGAGGATTGAAGAAGATGAAAGGGGATGTGTGTGTTAAGAAATTTTAAAATGACAAAAAGATTTTGGGTCAAGGGTTTTGAAAGGTTGAGCCGTTTTCCCAATTTGAGCATTAAATGCAAAAGTTAAGCTTTTCAGAAAAACGTGGGTCCCCTTGACCTTTCATGGGATACTTGTCCCCTTGGAAAGCGGGAAAGTTGGTAGCATTAAGAGACAATCATTTGAATTTAATATCAGAATATACACATTCCCATTGAAATGTAACTACCTCGTTACATTCAATTCCCTTAAATGCCCAGAGACAGTGGTCAACATCAGATTTATTTGCCAATATTGAGCATTCCCTTGGCTCAGCCAGCGGCTTGGTGAAAATGTCAGCGAGCTGGTACTCAGTAGGTATGAAATGTAGCTCAATATCACCTTTTAGAATATGGTCTCTGATAAAGTGATACATGATGTCAATATGCTTGGTTCTGGAATGAAGTACCGGATTATTGGAGATGGCTATGGCACTGGTGTTGTCACAGAATATGGGAACCTGCTCATAGTTAATTCCATAGTCAGTCAGCTGACTTTTCATCCAGAGAACTTGTGCACAGCAACCAACGGCCGCAACATATTCAGCCTCAGCTGATGACATGGCCACAGAGTTTTGCTTCTTAGCACTCCAGCATACCAACTTTCCTCCAAGGATTTGACAGCTACTAGAGGTGCTCTTTCTGTCAAGGCAGCACCCTGCGTAATCTGAGTCGGAGTAGGCTTTAAGGTCGAAGCCTGAACCATTTGGGTACCAGAGACCCAATGAGGGAGATCCTTTTAAGTACCTGAAAATTCTTTTGACAGCTACAAGGTGGGATTCCTTGGGGTTAGCTTGGTACCTAGCACAGAGACAAGTGGAGAATTGTATGTCTGGTCTGCTTGTTGTGAGGTACATCAGTGACCCAATCATGCCTCTATATAAGGTCTCATTAACAGAGACCCATGAGTCATCAGCTCCCAAATTGTTGGGAGGAAGCATGGGGCATTTCACTGATGCACAATCAGACAGATCATACTTCTTGAGCAAATCTCTAACATATTTTTCTTGACAAATAGAAATTCCTTTAGAATTTTGTTTGATTTGAAAACCCAAGAAAAAGGTTAGTTCCCCTATCATGCTCATTTCATACTTTTTGGTCATTAGTTTGGCAAATTGTTTGCTCAAGATAACATTGGTTGAACCAAAAATTATGTCATCCACATAAATCTGTACTAAAATGACGTCACCCTTGGACCTATAGGTGAACAAGGTTTGGTCAATGGTACCTCTGACAAATTTATTTTCAAGAAGGAATTTTGAGAGAGTTTCATACCAGGCTCTGGGCGCTTGTTTCAGCCCATAGAGTGCTTTGTGAAGTCTGTAGACATGATTGGGGTAGTCACTATTTTCAAACCCTGGGGGTTGACTGACATATACTTCCTCTGCAAGTTTCCCGTTAAGAAAGGCACTCTTCACATCCATCTGATAAACCATGAAACCCATATAAGCTGCAAAGGCTAGGAAGATTTTGATGGCTTCCAATCTGGCCACTGGTGCGAAGGTTTCATCATAATCAATTCCTTCATATTGATTATAGCCCAGCACCACGAGCCTAGCCTTGTTTTTTACAATCATACCAGCTTCATCCCTTTTATTTCTGTAGACCCATTTTGTTCCAACCACTTGCTTATCAGCTGGAGCTTTAACCAGAGTCCACACCTTGTTTCTCTTGATCTGATTGAGTTCATCTTGCATGGCAACAACCCAGCCTTCATCAAGCAGAGCAGCAGCCACGTTCTTAGGTTCATCCTCAGAGAGAAAATTTGCAAAAAGGCATTCATTTGCAGAGGCGGTTTCCAGAGTTCTTAATTTTCCTCTGGTGGTGACTCCCTCAGAGGGTTCTCCAAGAATATTAACTAGAAGAATATCTTGGTTCCTACTCCATTTGGATTATGGAGCAGGAGTCTCTGTGGGATCAGGAGTCACTTCAAGTTCAGGGAGTGATGGAGGTTCATCACATGTAATCTCTTCGTCCATGATCTCTTCATCTGATTGAATATTTAAAGTGACTGGATCAGCATTTTCTTTAGAGATTTGAGTAAGAGATTTGACACCAACAGTCTCTGGAATGATGTCAGAGATGGAGTGAGGATCGAAAGCTTGAACATATGGAAGATCCTTGTGACGACTTTGAGGTGATTCCTTGGGATTTGAGAAATCATCTTTGGGATAAGATTTAACTTCATTGAAGTCAATGTCACATTCCTCTGAGTTGGTGTGTGTAATGACAGCGTCAGCTTCATTAAAGGTGACATGAATGGACTCTTCTAATTCTTGCCTGCGAATATTGAATACTCTGAAAGATCTGGAGGTAGGAGAGTATCCAAGGAAGAATCCATCATCTGATTTTTCATCAAATTTACCCAGGTGATCTTTGTAATTGTGAATGAAAACAGGGCAACCAAAGACATGGAAGTAGCTTACATCAGGGGCTCTCTTCCTATACACTTCATAAGCGGTCTTACCATGTCTCTTCACAATAATGGATCTGTTTTGTGTGTAGCATGCTGTGTACACAGCTTCACCCCAGAATTGTTTAGGAAGTCTTGATTCGCTGAGCATCGTTCTGGCAGCTTCAATGAGAGTTCTATTTCTTCTTTCAGCGACACCGTTTTGTTCAGGGGTTCCTGGGTTTGAGAAGTTCTGTGATATACCCTTTTCATCACAAAAGGCTTCCATGGCATGGTTTTTGAATTATGTGCCATTGTCACTTCTGATAGCCTTTACCCTGCAATCATTGAAGTTTTCTATTTCTTTGATGAAGGACATGATTCTTTCAGCAGCATCACTCTTTCTCTTAAGAAAGAATACCCATGTGAATCTAGAGAATTCATCTACAATGACCAAGGTATATTTGTTGTGATTGAGGGATTGAGGTTTAACTGGTCCAAACAAGTCCATGTGAAGAAGATGAAGGCACTTGTTAATGGAGAATGATTGTTTTGTTTTGAACGAAGCCCTGTGATGCTTCCCTTTCTCGCAGGCTGAGCAGGGTCTGTCCTTGCTGAAGGTCAGAGAGGGAAGTCCAGCTACCAAATCATTCTTTGCCAGTTTGTTGATGTTTTTGAAGTTGAGATGGGAGAGTCTCTTATGCCAGAGCTAATTTTCGCTATCAGATGCTTTGGCAAAGAGACAGGTGTTCTCTCCTTCAGGGGATGACATCATGTCAATGACATAAACATCCCTTCTTCTAGGTGCAATTAGAACGACATCATCGTTCTGATTGAAGATAGTTCCTTAGGTCTTAGTGAACAGAACCTTGAACCCAGCATCGCAGAGTTGACTGATGCTGATTAGGTTGTGCTTCAAACCATTTACATAAGCGACCCTCGTGAAGGTTATTCCATTGCAATCCACTGAGCCATATCCTTCAGTGGCCCCTGAGGAGTCATCCCCAAAGACTACTTTTGGACCAGACTCCTTCTTATATCTATGCAGATATTGTTTAATTCCTGTCATGTGTTTGGAGCACCCGCTATCCAAGTACCAAACAGATTTCTTTAGGTATGCCTGCATAGATATAACAAACCAGATTAGTTTCTATGATGAACCCACTTTCCAGTGGGTCCATGCTGTCGCTGACTGGCGACATTGGGTCTTCTGGGCCTTTCTCCCCCTCTTTGGTTGCAATCTCTGGTTTCATGACGCATGCTGCCACAGATGTCACAACCAGGGTAATGTTCACACTCATCAGAGTGGTGGTCATAAAAGCCACAATATTTGCAGGGATGATTAGGCCTGTAACCCTGAGAATTTTCTCTGGATTTTGATTGCTCAGGTCTTCTAGAGGGCCTGTGAGGAGTTTTGGATCTTAGTTGTGTTCGAGTTCTTTGAACGGCGATGATCTCCTCATGCTCTCTAGAAGTGTGTTCAGTGGACTCACATGTGATACACTTAGGTTTCTTGGTACAATCCTCAGAGGAGTGATTCTTGAAACCACAGTGCTTGCAAGGTCTGAACAGCGTTTTCCCTTTTGAGCTGCTTGAGCTTTCACCAAGAGAGTTAACAGAAGGACTGTTATCCTTGGGGTTGATTTTTTCTTTCAACCCTTTTACCTCTTCCATTAGGGTGAGGAGAAGTTTCTTGGTGGGTGATAACTCTTCGGGGGAAGAAGTGGGTATGTCAGTGTTCTTGGCCATATAAACCTTCTTGTGTGCTTTATCAGCAACTTTGGAAGTGAGGTTCCCAGAGGTTTTGAGAACTGGTTTTGGGCCAAGCAAGGAATCTGATGGGTTAGCACCAGCAAGTTTGGGAGTAGCTGATGCGTCAGATTCTTTGTCAGAGTCCTTCTCAACCACAGAGGTGGAGAGAGGAGAAGAGACGTCTGATGGGACAAATTTAACACTGGGCACAGGAATGTGATTTTTGAACCTACCCTTACCCCCTATTGCCTGAACCACATTCCCTGGAATGGATTCAGCAACTATTTCTTCCACAGTGGACTGGCCAAGGTTCCATTTTTCAATGGTTTTTCGCAAATCAGAGTTTTCATCAGCTAAAGATTCATTTTCAATGGACAACTTGCTGACCTCATTTTGAAGTTGATTAGCGATGTTCACAAAAGGTTTGAGGTTAGCTAATTCAGATTGACAAAGACTCAACTCGTTTTTAAGATTTTGAAACTTATTTAACAGATTTTTTCTTTGTTCTTCTACAAAATGGAGGTCAACTAAAGTGTAGTCACTAACATGGTCTCTGTCAGGACCCTCAGGCATAGAGAGTAATCTTTGTACCTTTTTCATAGTGATGTCAACCCATTGACCTAATCTTGCTTCACTTTTACCAACTGCTGGTTCTTCATCAGCAACAGCCATGAAGGCTCTGACGGTAGTGGTTCCTTCATCCTCAGAGGTGAGGGGTTCATCATCCCAGTCAAAAGAAGCAGCTATTAGACCTTTTTCAGTCTTTTTGTTATCCTTCTTCTTGGCTGCATCATCAGCTTTCTGATTGAGTTTAATCAGCTCAGCTTTCAAGGCCTTGTATTTTACCTTGTAGTCCTTTTTACCCTCAGAGTCACTGAGAGAGGATTGCTTGAAAGGTGAGGAAGAAAACTTCTTTTTGCTGTGGGTTTTGCTGGATGATGGAAAGCTGGGAGAAGATGTCTTGTTTGACCAGCAGTCCTTTTGGAAATGACCAGGCTCTGATACCAATTGAAAGTCCCAAATTACAACTATTGTTGAAACTAAGTCACGAAAAACAATAACACACAATAGAAATACTTTTCAAACGAGTAATGCTTTATTAACTATTATCAACAAAGTATTACAAAGTGTTATGAATACACCTGTTGAATAACAACAAGAAATGAACCCTAGAACAAGTAAACTTGATTCGAGACTCAAGTTTACAAGAGAACCAATGAGTCACTGATGGACAGCTGAGGGCTCAGTGGTTCCAGTGGGAGAAAGAACTTAGATTAAGATTCCAAGCACAAGGGTTGAATCTTAACTTCTTTCTCATCCCTATTTATAGTGGTACGAGGTTGTATCCTTAGTGGGAGTAGTTGATACGTGTCATCTTCTGAGTGGAAGAGTACAACGTATTAAATGCATGTCCAAATCGAGACATGCCTTTAACTACTTTAGGTGAACAGTTCTGCCAATTGTTCACCTTTGTCCCACTAGGTCGTACTAGGCATTGACTTGAATCTCTTGTTTTGTCCCGCTCAAAACACTTGCGAGATTCTCCCGCCTAAACTATAAAGGGTTGGATAAGCTTTGCTTAATCCAAGTCTCTAGGGTTCTTAAGTGATCTCTGAGTGTTGTCAACTCAGAGATCCCTGAACACCAGTGCATTCCTTTGACATCCCAGCTATCCATAATCGCTGGTGAGTCTGACTTCAGATTGTCTTCGACTTCTCTGACGTTGTCTTTGACTTGAATGATCCTGGTGTGCCAGCTGAGGCTTTGCCTTCCACTGGTCTAGTCTCTGTCGCTGGTCTTCTCAGCGACCTTTAAACACTTAGTCTAATTTAAACAAATCTAGACAGGGCCATAGTTAAAACTTTCATTGGCCCAACAATATGAATTCGAGGCTGTGTTTTTTATTCGTGGGTTATGTTTTTGTTTTAGTGAGTTTTTGAATATGATATGTGTTTGGAAGATGGTCAGGGGGTTGTGTTTTTTATTCCGGTTATATTTGTGTTTTTGAAGATGATTCTTGTTTGCAAATCACGTTTTTCATTCGTGGGTTATGTACATTTGTGTTTTTTAAGATGATTCTTGTTTGCTAATCATGTTTTGAAGATGATTTGTGGGTTATGTACATTTGTGTTTTTGAAGATGATTTGTGTTTTTAATTCCTAAAATTAGAATTTAAATAGCCACGTCATATATGTTTATCGATTACAACCAGTGACTTTTTTTTCAACTATGTAAAATGTTAATAAAAAAGTTCGCAGAGTATAATGAGACAGTTTGTATAGTACGTAGAGTATTTATAGCTTTTACTCTTCTTAATCATGCCAAACATTTTAGTTGAAAACTTCTTTCTCTTCTTCTTTGGTCTTCCTAGTTGAGGATAATGATTGGGTGGAAGGATTATTGCTGGAGTGTTACACTTAGGTCACATAGTTCTCTCAATAAATGGCCAATCTTCTGATTAAACTTGTCTCCATGTCTTTAATCTATAATAGATGTGCACCTACTCTTCTAATAAACCTGGGTTTCAAGTTGTTTTGTGAAATATTCCAATTAGCTGCCATAACATGCTTACATGGTATATCAGGTATTTCCCAATACCTACAAGTGCAAGTCCTTTGTGCCATATTAACCACACTTAGTCAAACCAAAGACCACTAACTTGGTACATAACATCTTCATTCCAAGACGCAATATAGTTAGAAGCTTCACCTAATCTAAGTTTTGGCAACGTAGTGGCAATAGGAGTTAATGGACCACCACAAATGGCTTAATGGACCACCATAAATGGCTATTATCTATACTACTTTATAAAGTATTTGAGACCTTTTTAAAATAGCAAGGCTGAAAATTCAGACTTTTTTACCTACTAAATAAAGCAATTTGTTGATATCTTCATTAACATTATAAATTACTCGTATAACCTTTTGTAACAAACTTTTGTAACAACCTTTTGTAACAAACTTTTGTAACAACCTTTTGCAACAACCTTTTAAAATAAAAAATTTTCTTTTATATTGAAAATCTTTTTATTTATTTATTATTTTTATAATTTAGTTTCACTATATTTTTTAAAATTTTGTGTTTTTTCATTTGATATCCATTTTGATATATATTTATTATTAACTTTGAGTCTTTTTCAATTTCAGTCGGGTTTTAATTCGATTTTTTATAACTTTACAATGAGTAAAAGATTAATATTTGTTAATCTCAAATTCTTTATTAGGTACTCGCCGCAACATTGCGCGGGTACCATTCTAGTAATTACTAGTCTTACAAAAGAATCACTATCTTTCTCATAAGATATGTGAAAAGCACCACGGAATAGATATGCTTTAAATGTTACTGGGTCATGAATGAAAGAAAAATTTACCTTAACGTGTGAGGCATTGGGCTGAGAATCTGGGCAGCGGATCGGACCGGACCAAATCAAACCAGACCGAAGAACAAAATGATCAAAAACCCAGTCTAAATGTCTAGTCTGGTTTTCCGGTCTGATCGACGGTCCAAAATGCTCACTAACGGCAGTTTAAAAATTAGTCGGGGTGTTATATTTTGCAATTTTTATCTTTCAAGGATGATAAATGCACCTTTAGACAGATCACATGGACCATGCATGTAAGTCACTCAAATTTTTTTGATTGGTTGAAATGAGAATGAATATTTATTTTGGAAGGAAGTATTTAATAAAACCAAAATTTGTATTAAAATATGAAATTTATTCCTTTTGTTAAAACTAAAAGGCCTGCAAATCCTGTATCTTTTTTCCAGCCAGCTTCGTAATTCGACAAACACCTGCCCAATGTCACTTTGAGATTCACTTATTTCACATTTCCCCATAAACCCATTTAAACTAAACTCATTTCATATAGTATTAAAAAAACCTTAACCCAAACACTCCAAATGTTGTTGTTTCCAGTTCCACCCTGATGGCCTCACTCACACCAGGTGTCCTCTCAAAGCTTTTACAAAACATAAACAACCCAAATGCCAAAATTGCAGGAGACCATCGTACCCCTTTGCTCCAAGTCATCGGCATTGTCCCTAAAGACGATGTCTTTGATGATTTAAGGAAGAAGAACGTTGGTTTTTATTTACGGGTTTCGGATAGTCTCCATTCTGCTTATGTTAGTGTAGCTGAGTCTGACGTTGAGTTGGTTTTGAGTGATGAGATTCAGTTGGGGCAGTTTTTGTATGTTTCGCGCCTCGTGGCGGGGAGTCCTGTTCCTGTGTTGAGTGGGGTGAGAGTTGTGGCGAAGCGAAGGGCGTGCGTTGGCGAACCAAAAGATTTGATTTCGAGTGAGGTGTTGGTTGTGAAGGGGAATGGGAGGAGTGGGGTTGGGTTTGGGAAGAGGAGTGAGGGGAATAGGAGGTTAAGTTTGGATGGGAGGAGGTTGAGTTTAGATTATTCGGTTAGGAAAGGGTGGGACCGGAGTCCCGTGTTTGAGAAACACCGGAGGTCTGGTTCTGATGTTGTTAGAGATGTGGAGACTACTAGGTCTCCACTTTGTTCTACCCCGGTATGTTATTAGTTAAAAAGTTTAGGTCTAGTTGCGTATGTCTGATTTGGGACCATGGGACCAATGTGGTACCAAACCAACATTGATGGGTCCTAAACGCAACTAATCTTATCAATCTCATTTGTTAAAAGTTTGGGTCTAGTTGCGTGTCTGATTTGGGACAATGGGATCAATCTGGTACCAAACCGACATTGATTGGTCCCACATTTGACACACAATGTTAATTTATATACATTGTGGTAGAGTTGGGTCACTATTTACCATTTAGAGATTTGCAAGCTCAATAGACTCCCTTATATTAATCCCGTGTTATCCTATACTAGTATATTGGTTTGGGTTGACACGGCTACTTAAATTACGCTCATTAGTGTCAAATTGTTCATGAAATACTAGTAGTATCATGATTAGGAAAAGATCTTGCAACTTGTACACGATGACTATTAGTGTTTGACTTGTGGTCTACTAGATTCATATTTTATGCTATGAAACTCATGTGGGGTCTTAGTATATTTTGGAATATAATTTGAACCCAGTTGGCCTTTGTAATTTGCCACCCCACATTAAAAAGTTTGTAACTAGTACTATAGATGAGATAGAAATAGAATCATAGAAGTATAGAACAATGTTGGGAATCAACCGTGAAGCATTAGCTCCATGATAATGTTTGAGAAGTAATTTGTTTGGTATGAAGTCAAACATATGAATTGAGTTCAATAATTTTGACATTATTTTGAAGACCACTCGCAGTGTTCAACAACAGTGCGAATGCCAAAAAAAAGCTGAGCTTACTGAGATGTCGTAACCTCATAATAACAACCAACACTGTAAATCTGAGATTGGAGAAAATTGTGCATGAAAACATCAAATTAGGGTTCTTGGTTTTATCTGTTGGATATCAAGTTCTGTTTGTATTTTGTAGCATAAAATTTTCATTTACTATTTCAGGTTCACTCAGTTAAGAAGGCTTCTTCAGTGAAGGATTTCGTTCTAAAACCCCCTAATTTGAAAAACCTGAGGTCCGCGCCGAATAATACTATTAAAGTTGTGGAGCCGGTACCTCCACTTTGTTCTACTCCGGTATGCCACTAGTCCAAAAGTTTTAGTTTTTAGTATTGGTCTGATTTGGGACCAATTTGGTATCAAACCGACAATAAACTATTATCCCTATAAGTTTGGTATGCTGGGTAACTGTGTTATTCATAAGTAACTAGAGATACACAAAGACCCTAATATAATGGCCCAAACCCATATAACAGTTATCCTACAATAATATAGTCAATACATTCTTGGTTCCAATTTATTTACATTATTTGGCTCGGGTGGTAGGTTGACACATGTTACTCGTGTTCACTATCTGTTAATTTGTTGAAGTAACTATTGATGTTGACTTTTGTGGTCTTCTAGAATCCTAAATTGACGGGGCCTTAGCATCTGTGAGATATATTCACATCAGATTTTGTAATCTGCTAGTCACATTTTAAAAACAAATACACTGATATGAGCATCTAAATGGACTTATAGATTACACTATATCTGATTATAAGTTTACATAATTTCCAAATCATAGCATAGAACGAATTTTAGTAATGTATATTTAGTGGCTTTGTCATCATTGTAGTGGTAACTTATACTTGTTGGCTGTTGCTTCCCATGAAACATTAAACAAGCAAGTGTATTGAATTTTATAAGTTTATTGTAAGTGCAAATGTTTTACTTAAAATACACTTTCAATATATATAGTAGGAGAATCGCGGGGACAGAATTCCATACTTTCAGTAACTTATAACAATGTGAATGCCCAAAAAGACCGAGTTTACTTGGATGTCTCACCATTACTTGAAATGCGAGAATGAAAAATATTGCAAATATTCATTGATGTGGGGCATAAAATTAGACTTCTTGGTTTATCTACTTAATATCAAGTGCTGATTGTAGTATGAATTCATTACTTTTTCAGGTTCGCTCGGTTAAGAAGGCTTCTTCAGTTAAGGATTTTGTTCTAAAACCCCCTAATGTAAAACACTTGAGATCTGGGTCAGATGTTACTAAAGTTGTGGAGCCATCATCACCACTTTGTTCTACTCCGGTATGTTATTAGTCCTAAAGTTTGAGTTTAGTTCAGTATGTGATTTGGGACCAATCTGGTACCAACCCGACATTGAGCTAATATTATTTGTGTAAAATGTAGAGGAAATTTTATAGCATTGATTTTGGCTGTTAATATGTTAGTAAACTTTAATGTTGACTTTCTGGTCTACTAGATTGATATTGTTTGTTGAAACTCATTTTGGTAGCTATTAGTCTTAGACTCTTGGTATCTTTTCAATATATATTCCTCAGCTGCATCAAATTTTGTAATTTGACCACATCAAAGATTTTAACTGACGCTAGATATAGGAGTAGTATAGAACCATATTGGGACTCGAATATGAAGTATTACCTCAATATTGATGCTAGCGCTTTTCTTTTTTGGCATGAAAAGTCAAACACGTGTATGGAGGACAGTAATTTTGACAATTGCTTAGGTGCTGATATATGTTTGCAAATCAGATCCTTCTTTATATTTTACTCAATTGTTTAGACGTTAGTTTTTAAAAATAATGATTGGAAATGGAAGTTGTTTGCCTTATCCCAAATCTATGAGGGTGTTTGGTTAAGCTTATGAATGAGGTTAGGCTTATATTATATAAGCCATTTATAGCTTATATATAATGAGCTCATAAGCCTTTAATAAGTGTTTGGTTTAGCTTTTATAACTAATAAAGTAGAATGACTAAAAAGTACATAAAAATAAAATGGGTGTAATGAATTAAATGAGGGTATAAAAGTCTTTTAATATAATATTCATATATAAGCCTACACCTCCTTAGAAAAGCCACAAAGTTTTGGCTTACCAAAACCCCCTTATATAAACTTATAAGCCTAGTTATATAAGCTTAACCAAACACTTGTTTCGGCTTATTTAACACATATAAGCTAATAAGCTTATAAGCCCATTATATAAGCTTAACCAAACACGCTCTATATCTCTATTTTTCCGAACTATTAATCTAATATGCCGATGTAAGTATTTAGAAGGATTAATAAATTACCATGCAATGCATCTGTAGGGATATCTATTGCATTTCCATACTTTTTCTGTTTAAAGCAAGTACCTGAGTATAATTAGGTATCTAAATTAAACTATTTCAATATATAGTACGAGAATCTTAAACTCTATACTGTCAATGATTAAGTACAATGTGAATGCCGAAAAAAGACAGAGTTTACTGACATGTCTCAAAATAGGAATTATCTGAGAATGGAAAACATTGCAAATATTCATTGGATGAGGGGCATACAATATGGCTTCTTGGTCTCATCTATTTAATATTTTGTTCTGAGTGTAGTGTATTGCCGATGCGTTTTCAGGTTCGCTCGGTTAAGAAGGCTTCTTCAGTGAAGGATTTTGTTCTAAACCCGCCTAACTTGAATCTGGCACCTCTTAGAAACAAGAATGTCATTGTCTCAGAGAAGCTGATAAGCAAGCCTATAAAAAAAGACTTGAAAACATCTTTCGATAGCATTCGGGTACCAATCCACCTTACCCAAGTGTCTATCAGTGCTAGAACATGGTCTGATTCAAACAGTTCATGGGATTCTGTTTCACCAACAATCCGTGAACTTGGAAAGGTATTCTAATTCTTAGTTATTGACGGGTTATTCCTTGGTGTTGGTAATTGCGACCCATTTACATGTGTATGAGTCGACCTGGGTTGTATATTTAGCTCAAAAGGTGTAGATAAGTTTTTTAACTGATATTGGAACATGTCCGAATGGGTCGAACAGGTCAAACAGGCTGGAAATTACCCAAGGCTTTTGGTTTTGTATCAATGTAAAAAAAACATATCCTTAAATGTAATAAAAAAGTGTTTACGGCTTCAATCAATCCCTGCAAATATGACATTCTTCATCCGAAACCTGTTTTGACCCATTACCCAGCTGGCCTATCTCGCCACTCCTAGTTGTTCTAGTTTGATTATTTATTGATACTTCCTGAGCCAATGTTTATTCAAAATATGATTCCTTTCAGGAAGCTATTTGTCGTAGGAATGATGGATTTTCATCTGCTGTAAATGCATTAGAAGAAACTTCAGCCATGGAGAACATCCTTCAATGCATGAGGTAGAAGCTCCCTTGTCATCTCCCGTGTCGTGTATGATTATGCAGTTCTATGATGTTTACGCTTCTCAATCATCATCATCATATAACTTTTACGTTTTCTTCCTATGCAGTGTGTTTGCAGAAATATGTGAACTTGCTGAGAGCTCTAGAAAGCCCCTTGTTGAACAATTCTTGAATTTCTATCAGAAACTTCAAACATCAGCTGCTGTAGTTAACAACTTAATTGACTCAAAGCCAACTGTTGATAAAACTAAAGTTCATCCTAGTAATAGTGCATTGTGGGTACAAGCCGCTTTAGGAACTAACCTTGCAAAATTTACCTTACATACGGTGGAAGAGAAAACAAATGTTCAACATAGCGAGGGAAATTACCATCTTGTGCTTGAAAAAGCTTCAGAAAAAGTTCAGTTGGAGAACCGGTTACCTGAAAATAAGAGAAGCCCAAAAACCCAAGAATCGGTTACTCCAAGAGTACGACGTGCTGTCCCCGCCCCTAAGAAGGATAGTCCCAAGAGTGTAGAATGGTCAAAAGGAAGTGGTTTAAAGGACACTGCTAACTTAGCTGAAAAGCTGCTTTTGGCATCGCGTAAATGGTTTTTAAATTACTTGGAGGTATCATTGAAAAAGGGTTTTGGGCTCACAAAAGAAGAAGATTCAGGGGTTGCTGTTAGTCTTCTGGGACAACTTAAAAGGGTTAACAAGTGGCTTGATGATTCGGTTCGTGGGGATGAAAAGGTGGAAAATTTAAGGAAGAAATTATATCGGTTTTTGCTTGATCATGTGCAGAAAGCAGCCAAGTAGTTTAGCTCAAGATACAGAAGACTACTACTGACTAAAGATCTGAAATTGTAGGTTGTTAACTGTGATGGTGGTCAAATATGTCATTTCACATCATCAAGGAAGTGTTAGTGTTTCAGGAATTGCGTTTCTAACCGAAATTAATTGTAAGATTTGTAGGTTAGACTAATGATGGTAACTTATGTTTACATTAGTTGCAGAAATGTATGACACCAAGAAATTTATTTCACCACTAGAATGGTGAGATTTTAAGAACGTGTTTTAGCATCTGGTTTGTTTTTGTTTGCACAATTAAGTTCTCGTTATTATGCAAAGGGACTTCACAGTTAAGCTTGTGATCTGATAACAGGTGCTTAAAGATGTATCTTAGCAATTCTAGACTTGAGAAAGTCAAATCTTGACTAATGCAGCTCATCTAGCAGTTCTTTCAGAATGGTCGACTCGAGTAACATATCTTTAGTTATTTGAATCTGTAAATTTATGGTCACAAATCCAGATATGAGTAATTTAATTTTTGTGATCTTAAACTGATTGCTTTGAGATTCAACTTAGTAATTGTTGTTTAAAATAGTCAAAAGCTGACTCAGATAGTTCAACTAGTTATTTATACATTCATAATGTGTTGCATGTTTCATACACAAGTGTTTTTTTTTTCAATTTTCGCCAATTAAATCTATAACCTTACAGTCACATATGAGTAATTCTATAAGTACTGTTATAAACAGTGACCTAAATGGGGAAGCTATATAAACAGATTCAAAAACTGATTACAAATGTCTGATTATTTGTCAAGTAAAAATGTTCCAATAGGCGCAGCAGAGGGTGTCGATATCTTTGCTTTAGGCCTTGAATTGGAAGACTTCGCGAAAGCCTTCATTCCTCTGCAGTATTGCATGTGCTTATGAAGCTTCTCTGGATTGAATTTCCTCCCACATTGTCTGCAATACCATAACAAAAGTTTGGTTTATACAAATGTACTAATTATCAATATTGCAATCTCACAGTTTTGAATAATGTAACTTTATTGATCATATGGAGCACATAGTACAGTGTGACTTTCTTTAAGTCAAATATTACTTGTTTTCTAATCATACTAGCATGATGTGTGTTACATCTTTAACACGATGATCATATCCATGAACTTTCCGTAAATAGATCATTGACGAGTTTACGTGTTCATTAGTAAAATTTCTAATGATTTATTGTAAATTTCAAAATCGGAACATGAACATTTGACCTTAAAAGTCAAACAGTAATACAGTACAGAAACTAAGAATTGAACTTACGCGCAATTGGGGCCATTGACAGGCTTATACGCGGCTGCAGAGGTTTTATAGTTACGGGACTCATTCTTGCTCTTCTTTGATCCACTTTTTCCATCGTAGCTTTTCTCAGAGCCTCTAAACTTCTGTTCGTTATATGTTGGTCCCATATTATTTTCTTCGCTGGTCTGTTCAGAAACTGAACTTACAGTAGAAGCTTTGACACCTTTCCTTTTGTTGATCACCACTACTGCCTTTTCTTGGGTATCATTGGTCCCACAAGTAATCCAATTCCGAAACATATGTAATGTTCGTGAGCTTGATAAACGAGCTGATTTTCCAAGCGAATAAGTTGGTAATGGAGCCTTGGAATAACTTTTGACACTTTGATTGCCACTTTTCGTGCATTTGTTGTTACTATAGCTGTGATCGTTCGTACTCTTCTTAAAAAAAGTTTCGTAAAAGGAATTATGCTTGTTTTTGTCCTCTGGGATGTGATCCATTTCTTCTTTTTCTTCTTCACCTTCTTTGTATTCATCTTGATTCTTTATTATAATAACTCCAGCTTTGTCGTCGGTTGTATCATTGGAACCAAATGAAGATTCTTCGATTTCAATGGACGTATTTGTGGAGAAAGCTAGAGCATATTCTCTTTCAGGCGAACGATACTTTGGATCTTCTAAATTGACCTCAAAATGTGACGACTTTTCTAGCTCAAAGACTTCTTTTTCGCCGTATTCACTCACACCTAAAACAAAGAATCCAATACAAATGCTCCATTTAGAGGCAGAAGTATGACATTGAACATAATAAGATTCATATAACGCAAAGCAACGTACCATTGTGAAATGTTTTTGAGGAGATTTCTGATCCTTTTAGAACATACTCATTGTCACATACCGGAGTAATAAGGTCTTCATCCAGTAGGTCTTGCCAAACATACGATCCTTTGTATAATCTGTGAATGAATTTTTACATGAACGACAAATCACATTTTGTAAAACTCTAGAGAAACATGATAATGCCGTATTCACCCAGAATGATGGTCTTTTAAGTCTTACAATAATCTAACTGAAAACATTATCGAACAATTTATAAAGCGACTGTGATTTGTATGCTTGTACAATCGTAACTCTTTTTTTCTCTATGCAACCATGGTTTCTGGCCAAGGTTAAGTTGTTGAATTATAAAGAACTAGCTAGGAACAAAACGAACCTCTTGTATGACCAAGCGAAACTCTCAGGCATGTCCATTCCTCTTAGTTCCGATAGCCAACTCTTCACATCTAGTAATAATAACATTTTACATCTATCAGCCATTCCATTGAATCGTATATGAGTACGTTAAGACAGACCGCAACAAATCAATCAGATTCTACATATTCTTAAACTGAGAATATTGAACCAAATGCGTTAAGTGACGAGTACTGTGCATGTGTTTGCAGTTAAAAAGACATGCATCGCGCAAAAAGTACTGTATTTCAGTAAAGATTGTACTAACTAACCTCTCAAATGAACTCCATTACGCGAAAGATGGTGGATGCGAATGAGATGGGGATGTTCTATACGACCATTTCTGCTAAGATAATAAAGGATATGAACTCTCCTGATCACCTGGCCACCATCGTTGTAACTAGCACCGACGACGACTTGTCCCTCCATTGATCTTCTGCGATCGGAAAGATATATAGACCAAGCCAAAGGCAAGGATCGGATATAGCACAACAAGCACACTTTATTTTAGGTTAAAGTATACCATATTATTGAAGTTATACTGAAAAGAAAACATGCATAATATGAAGAAAAAATTTTATGTAGGTCTTTTGCCGGCTTTTATGTAAAGACAAATATCAGTTAAAAGAGGCTTTACTACACAACAAATATTCATTTTGTCATATATTTATCTCTAGCAAATTCTTTTCACATTGAAACATACAAGCAATGACACACAAACTAAAACAAAACTTAGCTTATGTTTGATTCTTTTCACGTTTAAATTACGCATAATGGATTGGACTATGTTTACTAAGCTATACCTACCATTGTAATTATAAAATTCAATGTTTTGAAAACTGGTTTTTTAAATCAGTTTGTTTGAGTCATCGGTTCTGAGTTAATCCAGATTGCTTCGGGTTATCCTGTTTTCTAAAATAATATATATTTTTATATATTTAATAATTAATAAAAATTATATATTAAACTATAAAACTTCCGTATATTTAAACATATAAACTATTTATCAACAAATATAATTAATATGTAAAAATAAAATCCATCGCAAATAAGTCATATTTATATATTTCTTTTAAAAAAAATCTGAAAAAATCAAAACCCGACCGGATCTCGAAAATCGGCATGACACGGGTCACCCTAAACTCGGCGGGTCCAGCCAGGTTTAAAATATGTGAAATCTAGGTCAATATAACTCTTTTTTTGATGAAACTGAATTAACCAGTTGAGTTGGCCGGGTCGATCCGAATATGAAAACATTGATTAAATTTTAAAAATAATGATAAAAAATATCGATGCAGAATAATTTATTTTTTTAAGTTATTAGCGTCGTGCATGAACTCTCCATGCTTTAAGAAAAGCTTCAACATTTATAAATATTGTAGATATCAAATGAATTTAAACTTCTTAACATATGAAATGTCTTTGATCTTACTTTTTAGTAAAAAGAAATTATGAGATTGTTCATTTAGTATAAGTGGCTAAGATTGATCAGTATGAATATAAGACTTCGTTTTGAACACTTTTGACTTGTTTTAAGCATCTCGATCAAAAGATAGAATGTGAAAGACGACGAGGATATAAAAGATAAGATAAGATATAAAGATTCAACACGATAGCTATTGGGACATGCTAGGTTAGCTTTAACCTAGATATTCAGATAATTGATCTCTCTTATATAAAACTATAAATTTAGTTGCTTAAATGTCTTTAGTTACATGCAATTCAAAACTCTATTTGTCAACAGTGAGTTATTAATTTTATGCTTTCATGTTTAGAAAAAAAAGTTTAAGATCCTAAATTAGACAAAAACTTTAACTATAAATTAGGGTGATGATAACAAGTTATTGTTATTTTTAATTTCCTTATTGATTTTATATATTGAATTTGATCATTTGTAGTTGATTTTGCTATTTGCGAACATCATTGTCTACGATGGTCGGCTCAGTGGTGGACCTAATATATTTAGTCATCTATTGTATAAAAAACCTCACCAGTATAAAACGTTGGGACCGGATGCATTTGAAAAATATCAAAAAATTTTACAAAATTTTATATTATGAGATAAACATTCCTTAAATTTTTGTAAACTCTCGAGAACCCGTCCCCCTGGCCAGAAAGGTTATAAGAACAAAGAGACTATACAAAAAAGTGGTAAACAAAATATAATAGATTGTTTGGTTGCCACGAATGTTATAATAGCAAAGAGACTATACAAAAAAAAAGGGGTAAACAAAATATAATAAAAAATAAAAAGTGGTAAACAAAATATAATAAATTGTTTGGTTGTTATTAGGGCCAAGCAGATGAACTTGAAAATCAAACTAGACTGATAAATTGAACCGAATCGAACTGAATCAAACAGAACATAACAAATTCAGCTTGGTTTTCGGTCTTGGATATATAACTCGATTTGATTCGGTTCTATTCGGTTTCGGTTCGGTTTAACTCAAAACCAACATTAAATCGGTTTGAACCATCTAAATTGAACCGAACCGGTTATAACCAGCTCGGTTTCGATTTTTATATATGTAAACTGGTTCGGTTCTTGATTTGATTTTTCAAAAAATTCGATTTTTCAGCTCGGTTTAATTTGGTTCGGGTCGAAACCGACCCGATGCAAAGCCTGAGTTGTTATAGACCGATTCTCACAGACTCACACTGAGCATAGTGTTAACAATATGAGTAGGATTATTGTTTTGAGAGAATTATAATATCTTCATCTAAATAGTGGTAATGTAAATAATGATCGCTGAAAATAACAATCTGTATATAAATATATATGCTTATTCATTTCAAATCAATAGAATTTGCAAATCAAACAGCCACTGCACGAGTTTATAGGATAGTTAGTATTTGATCAAGATAAACTACTATACATACGATGTTTGGACTGAATATGTTAATACAAGGTACTTAACAAAAGTTAACATGGATGAATTTTTTTTTCATGTATAATGACACAAAATACACCAAGTCTATAGGGTATATTGATATTTTTTAAGATTAATTCATGTTAAATATAGCAAAACATTCCAGAACATTTGTTCCTAGGTTTAACTCTTTCATTAACTAGCAATAGAGGAAGTACAAATGAGTTAAAGCATATTTAATTAACCTTTTGAAGCTACGTTCAGTTTTACAAGCCGGTTCTTCCATGAGCTCCGATGATCACGTATAACCTAGTAAATTTTCACCCGTGCCGAAATCAAATGAAAAAGATCGAGCTCAACTACTCACGAATGACACAGTTGACTAGTATAGTGTTTTGATTCGAATTTTGTGCGTGAGAGAAGCCTAATTATGTTTGCTTTATATACTTAAATAAACAACAAAATTAGTCGTTGTTAATAAGGTGTTGGGTGATGGTGAAATGCACGCAGCTTCTTAAAAGTCTACGTGCCGTTTCAGCCCATATATATATATATGATGTTTTATAAACATAATAAGATATAGAGGCCTTTTTTTTAAGGTAACATACAAAATTATAAAAAATATCTTATTATAGCTTAAACTAAAAGTTGCTGTATACTAAAAAAAAAGACACAACCGTTTTGGGCAACATATGTTATCCATTTTGATTTAAGAGGAGTTATTTTGATTTTTGTTTTTTTATTTATAAGCTAATAGATTGCTACTTATTACTTAGGATTACATTTTATAGAAAAAAAACAGAGTGATTTTTTTTGGCAAAATGTTTAAAAATTGCACAAAATCGACAAAGAGACTAAAATTGTAAATTTAACAAAAATATTTATTTATTGTGATATTATACTAGTGATAAAAAAATGAAATATCACTAATAGTAACATAATGTAATATTACTAGTGATATTTAATAAACATAATACTGTGTAATATCATCAGTAGTATTTATTATTCTATCAATAGTGATATTTTATTTTTTATCACTAGTGAAATATAAATAATAATAAAAATTAGTTCAAAAAATTTGACTTTTAGTCTTTTCGTCTGTTTCTTTAAAACTTTTAGAGTTTTTAGTAAAAATAGTTCCACCTTTTTTTGTATTCGGTTAATCTCTATCTTCGTATCAAATCAAAATAGATAAGGAAGATTTATCCCTTAGCTTGCGAGAAAAAAAAATGTAATCGAATTTTCTCTTGATTTAGTCAGTGCATAGGTGACAAATTTTGCCCATTTCCATAAATATAGATACCTTTTACCCATTTTTAAAAAAGGATGAGGCACTTTTTACCCATTCTTTATTATTGATGGGCTAAGCGGGCGCATCTGTAAGAAACTTATAAGCTTAATGGACGCACATGTAAAACACTAATTAGGCTACTCGACGAGAATTTTATATTTAATTTTTATTCCCGGCTTTTAAATAAGTATTTTTTTAATTCTACGTTTTTATATGTCTTTTTCCGTTTTATCTTGCGCCCGTTTAGCCCGCCCGTTTGGTCCGTGCCCGTTTAACCCGCGCCCATTTGGCCTATCGCCCGTTTAACCCGTTGCCTGTTTAACCCGCCCGCCTACCCGTTTTGCCACCTCTACATAAACTTAAAAGTTTCTAGATTAGAGCATGATACTTTAAATTCTTTACTATCTGGCAACTAGGGTTTTTTTTTTGGTTTTCGTTGGTGTGGAATGTGGAATAATTGGTATTTCAGCGAGGTTAATGCAGTTGCTTGATGAGCACGTAATGAAAGACATAATAATGTTACAAAATTGTTGGGCATATGTAAGCATAATTTCGAGAGCATCAAATTGATTCTTTCACTTGGCCCTTCTATTGGGCATATGAAGAGGCATGAAAAAGGCATTTAGACTGTGATGTATTGCTTAAATATGGTTGATGTGAAAGGCGAATTAGCTGATTTTTTCGTTCATATAATTAGTACGCCATCGGTCAAAGTAAGCCAGCGGCGATGTAGCTTGTAAGACCGATGAGCAGCTTGCTCTCTCGATGTAGCTATTCTAACATCCAAACTTGTAAACTAGTAGAAAATATAATAGGTCGTTGATGATGAATATGAAGTCCATGATGACAAGTTGACAACATACCAAATGATGAAATGAATAGGCAGGTTTAAGCTGTTTATGATTTGCCAATTTATTAGTTTTTTACTTAGATTAGTTGAAATCTAAATATTTGTTAATTTATTATGTAAGTGTTGCTTAGATTAGAAACTAGGGGTGAGCATGGTTCGGTTTGGTGCGGTTTTTGACTAAAACTGAACCACAACCGTACTTGCGGTTTTTATAAAAATAGAAACCGCACCGAACCAAAAACCGCGGTTTCGGTTTTGCGGTTTTTTTTGCGGTTTATGCGGTTTTGCGGTTTTTAACCGCACCGAACCATTACTTGTGACCATGGTTTTAAATAGCGCGCTATAGCGCGCCTTATAGCGGGCTATAGCGTGAAGCGTGGCCTCCACGTTACGAAACAGACTAAGGCGGCGTCTTAAGGCGTAGCGTGCTAAAAAGCGCCATAAAGCGTGATATAGCGCGTAACGTGGCGCTTTTTTTCGATCTTTTTTGTTGATTTACAAGAATTTTGCTCGTTTACTAATTTTTGGCTATTTAGTTGACTTGAGCTTAATAATTTTATTATGGAGATAAATCATTGAGTAACAAATAGCCGGTTTTGTTTTCAACTAAAATAAAAATATTGCTTCATTTTATAAACTCGCTATATAAATACTAATTTATAAATATTTTGTGCCGCTATGTATCACGCTTCAGAAAACGCCATAGCTTCGTTATAGCTTCTGTAGCTTGTAGCTTGCCAATAACGCTACGCCACGCTTCACGCTATTTACAACCTTGCTTATGATTTATATAATAATTGTGGCTTTTTGTGGTTTTTTGTTTAAAATGTTTATTTTTTTTCGGTTATAACAATGCATAAATTGACTCTAACAAACACTTTACTAATAACTTATATGAATATCAGTGATAATATGCACTAGAAATCTTATAACTCACACAAAATAGTCGATGTGACGTTTTTCAGTATAAAATAATTATTGTGTGGTACGATTCGGTTTTGCGGTTCGGTTTTACGGGCAAAAACCGCAACCGAACCGCAGTTGCGGTTTTTCCTTTTTCTTAAAACCAAACCGTCGATTTTTATCGTGGTGCGATTTCTACGATTCGATTTTTGCGGTTTTTTGCGGTTTTATGGTTCGCAGTTCGATTTCTGCTCACCCTATTAAAAACTACTCTGATCCATTTATTTGAGCTCTTATATAGTTATAGAGAATTAATATATAATTCTAGTTTTTGTTAACATTCGTATCGGATTGTTCGTATTTGTGTTATATTAGTATTTATACATGTATTAATCTAGTCTCAAGCCAAATGTTCATTAATATAAATCATACTATCTTATTAAACATTTTACTTTTTTATTTTTAAAATAGCTCAAATTTCAAATTACAATATACGGTGAATGATACAAAAAGATACCAAAATTAGATATGTTTTTAATAATGTATTATACTTTTATTGGATTTAAGTATTTTGGTCATCTCTCGTTAAAAAGCTTATTTCATTAATTTTTTAAATAAATATTTTATGATATTTGAAGGTTTTTTTAATACATTTGTTTCACTAAATCTAACGGGTTTTTGACGACTAAAAACAAAAGTTAAGAATCCGACTGGAAATACGGATTGATCCATGTATTGTACACACATCTATCTATTATCTATTTAAACTAATATAACACAGTTTTTAGCCTCTCTTTTCATCAATTTTTTCTTAAGATAACTAAAGCTGTAACATTGACACGTGGCATTTCAATTTTCCTGTCAAATCATCCTCTTAAAATCAGACGTTATGAACATTCAGTTTCATATATGGAATATTATTTTTATTTTATTGAAATTGATACTACTAAAGTTTACCAAACTTATTCCACGCTTCTTATATTTTTGAAAAGTAATAAAGGTTTGACAATGAAACCTTATAAGCTTTTATACATATTTTTAATGAAAAACATTATTTGTTTAAAAGAAGTAAAAGGAAAATCTCTATACCTATATTCAAATAGCGAGTAATTGTTGCAAAAAGTGTCAAGTTTGTTGAAACGGTTTGTGAATTCGCGTTTAACAACGACTCCGGCTATTCGGGTTTTAATATGCATTTATTAACAAATACTTTGACTTATTCTAAATCTCATTTACGCGCATATATATTGAAACCGAGAGAAACAAATTATTTTGTTATGTATCTATGATTATTACGCTAGAAATGGTGATACTATTCAGGCATATCACAAGTTTAAATATATTTCCTTAATAGTGGGTAACTGACTAGACATAGTTATATGTACAAATCCTTACCAAAATTGTATGATCCCTTGTAGGTTTTCCTACATTATATAATGCAGCCTTCATCGTCTTAAACAATCACCACTCACGGTGGCGTATCACTATTAACACATCACCATTTCATCTTGGCTGAAATACATTTTCCCATGTGTCTCACTCGAATGAAATCTACTATGCGAATGTCGTTAATGTTTTACGTCTTTGATTATGAATGTCGTCGATATATTTCTGAGCATGTCTATCTTTTATTTTGTTTTGTAGTTTGTATTTGACTCCTTTACATAATTTTTAAAGTCACCTAAACAAGTAAGGAGTAAGCCTTACTCTCATTACCAGTAATTTTTTTAACATAAGATTTGTTATTGTAATTTTAATATTGAGTGTCGTGCATATAGAATCCATTTGTTACTAATGCCATGTAATTTTTTATGATGAATCCGCTTGGTACTTATGGCAACCACTTTAGAGCGTGATCTTTAGTAGAAAAACTTTTCATGCATATGTTTGATTAGTATCATATATAATTGAGTGAAATGCATTTTTTGGTGTTTTCTTATCAATTTAAAACATGTTTTTATGATGAAACTTCTCTATTTATTTTATGTCTTTGATCACGAATGCCTAAGCTTTTATGGTTCATGACTTCACTTAAAAACTGTTCATGGAGATAAAATTTGTATGTCTAAAGCGACATGGTGCAATTTGTTAACCATGGAACTTTGTGTAGATAGCTCATAGGCGTCATAGTAAATGGTTTTATATATTCTTTTTTTTTTCTTTTGTTTGCCTTTTTTTTCCTACATTTTTATTTTAGTTATGTCATCCATGTTTAAATGCTCGTGATATTGGAATATGAATTATGATATAGTGTTGATTATAATTTTTTGCGATAATTTGAGATCAAAAAACTGAAAGAATTGTAATATTTGGAAAGAATTGTAATTTAACGTAATTGTAATTGAAAGAATTGCAATGTACTGAAATTAGAATGTTTAATAATTGTAACTGATTAAATATTTTCTCTTTCCTACTCTTCCATTATCTTCCCCAAACCTTTAATTAAGGGGCTAAATGGTTGGTTTTGCATCAGGAGATTGGGAGTTTGGTTGGCACTAATGCGTATTAGTTGTACGTGTGACAACAACAAAGGCTTGAAATTTAAACACTCGATAATTACTTGGTTTGAATTATGATATTGTTTTAAAATACAAATTCAATCGGGAGATTTCCATATATGTAGGCGGATAAGCTACATGATTTCTCAGCCAAAATCAGCAGTACCGCTGGTAACAAGTATATATGTATTAAAAGCTTCAACGAATAAATTTTGGTTTATGAAACTTTCAACTTCATTTAGTACCATGAAACTCCTAATGTAGATAAAAGTAATGTTTTTTATGTTAAAGGTCAATAAGAGGCATTAAGATTTATTTTCCAAGTCTGGACCGTTAAGATGGTTACATATGAAGGAGTCTACACGGAAAAAAAATCAAACGGTTCGAATGCACAAAACGTCTGCCCGATTAATAGGTTTTGCTCATTAAAAGGTTGTTAAGACATTTTAAAGAAAAATAAGCACCACCTTAGTCTTGATTTCTAAATTTACTGTTTGGTAACTGATTTATGTTGAGCGGTGAAAATGAAACGTTTTCATCTTAAATTACCGCGTTGGTTGTAAGAGGTTTATATTTAAATTAGTCATTGGTGATTTTAATGCCAATGTTTATCATGACCGTCTCTTTGTGATGACAATCAACAAAAGTCAAAGGCAATCTCTCGGTCAAGTCACGTTGTATTTGCCACGACCCGCTTTTACACATGGCCAATGGAGTCTTCTCTCGTGTTAGGAGCAAGAAAGGATTTTAAGATGGTTATTCATGATGAAGATAGAAATCTAATGAATACCACCACTAATATGGTTTACAAAGTAGTGTTATAGAATTTATGATCACATATATATGTACATATATGTTGCATTCGTAGAATAAAAGATCGGTGTTTTTTATATTTATTCACGTGTTTTGACTATTGTGTTTCATGTTTACAAATTGTATAGTTTGCGTTTCTTTATCCAAATGTGATTCTTTCTAAGTAATAACTTTGTAATATGCAATGTTGTTCACTATCATTTACGATGTTTTCTTTAAGATACCTGTGAATTTCACGGGTCTTTTAGCTAGTATCTAATAAAACACAGTTTTGTACAGCTTTCTAAAACATCCATTGTACAACTTTTAAAGCATACATCTAATTAATTTTTTACAAAAATAACTTTTAACCTCATTGTGACACGTGGACTAAAGAGTTTTGGAATGAGAATTTCTAAAAAAATTTGACTATGTTGTTTTGGAAAGGTTACAAATCTTACCCTTTTTAAATTTGACTTTTTTTTGTTTAATTAATTTTGATCATTCATGTCATTTATAAAAAGTACAATAAACACATTTTGTAATTAGAACGTACATTTTGACATTTACATGTTGTATAAATATAGAATGATTAATAACCTATCTTACAAAGGTACTATATAAAGAGTAATAAACTACGATTTACATATCTTAGATAAACGTATAATAGATGAATTTTTGACACCCCATGCATTTTAATAATTTTTATATAAATGATTAGGAGACTTAATTCGTGTAAGTCTATTTTCAACACTTATTTCATAATTCTATTTTTTGTAAATGGTTGTTTTTGCTTTTTAATTTCCCTTATTAGAAAAGGTTTTATATAAAATTAAAAAAACTAACCAACAAGGATAACCTTGAAGAGGTATTGTTAGAGAGTTCTCAAGTTCGAGTCTCACTAACAACCTTCAGGGGCCCGAATTAAAAGGAAGCAAGTGGGGTTTATCCCTTAAGGAGAAGGTTCGAGGCTTGCATACTGCCCAGTTGGATCTCACTGTAAGCTCGAATCAATAACAACTAGCTCGCCGTTAAAAAAAAATATAAAATAAAAAAACTAACATGTCAACACTATAAATTAGGATACTCATTTACAAATACTAAGCAACATTCAAGCTTTTAGGAAACTCTGAAAATACATTTATGAAAAATTAATAACAATATATTAAACACCTTTGTAATTATCGAAAAATTGTTTAAATGTAAGTTGGAGTTATTCTAAATTACGTGAGAAGCTTTCTCGAAAAGCTTAAAGCGAGTATATACATTAGTATATTTTTTTATGGGTCACTTAAATAAACTGGTATCAAATTTTAAAATTTTAACTGATCGTAAAACATAATGCATATTAGTTATATTGCGGATTGTCTTTCATTCTTTAACTTATAGTTTTTTAAACTACTATATATATATATATATATATATATATATATATATATATATATATATATATATATATATATATATATATATATATATATATATATATATATATATATATATATATATATATATATATATATATATATATATATATATATATATATATATATATATATAGATTAACATTCTTTAATACCTATCATAATCTGGTGATAAATTTTTTGACGAGGAAATATTTTTATTTTAGGTCTTTCTTACTTAGCATGTCCATATACTTTATAGAGTAGTGAAGACATGTTTTTTAAAAAATAAAACGTTTTAATTATTAATAGTGTAAAAAGTTATCACTTTTATCTCTCAAATTAAGCATGATCGGAGGATAGTTACTATATGATTGAAATAAATTGTTGCATGTGTTTGAAATGAGACTTAAATTTTCAAATTTTACATTACTTTTTTAATTTTCATTTATATAAAAAAAATTGTCATAAAAGTTCTAAGACTTTTTTTTTGAAAAAAAAGTCTTCAAGTTTCATCTATCAAAATATTTTTTAATCTCATATTCTTAATATCGTTCAAGTTTCATCTATGAAAATGCACATGCTCTTTTAATGATGACATTTTATTAGGGTATAATATTAAACGAAGGATTAGCTATATTTAAAAGGTGTGTCGAATAAATTTATGGCATCATTGTTACAAATTTAGTTTACAGAAAATTAACTTTCTTTTAGGTCTACTGAATTGCAAGGGGAGTGTGCTATTATGTTTTGTTTAAAACTGTTGGTGCAGGCCTGTCACTAAGTTATCAAGAGTGTATTTGTAATTACTAGGGGTGTTCACGGGTCGGTTCGGTTCGGTTAGTTAGACGATTTTGACTATCCATCGCGGTTCAGGTAGTTAAATTTACTATCCGTGACCGAACAATACAAGGCGGTTAACCGGACATGCGGTTACCCGAAATGAGCGGTTACCCACGGTTCGGGTCACGGTTAACCATTTTATAAGTTTCATCAAGTTTTAATTTATATATAATAACATGGTTTAAAAGATAGAATGTTGTTTCGTATAATTCAATGACACTGAATAGATAAAAATCATATAAAAATTATTTCGTTCCAAAAAGTGCATTAGATTATTCATAAATAACATATTAACTAAAAAATATTTATACGATGTTTATAAACTACGATCACATTAATTAAATTTACACATACATGTTTAAAATAGTTGACATTAAGAGTAAAAAAATCGTTATACAATAAAAGTATGGTACTAATACAATTAATACATGTACTATAATTTTAATATTTAGTTAAAAAAAATCATGTATAATATGTGCGGTTCGGTTCGGTTAACCACAAATATCTTGTTGGAATTGTAATGAATGTATCTTGTCAAAACTAGCAAAGTATTGATTAATCTCTTGCAAGTTTAACCATACAGTGCTAACAGGTGGAAGATCCTTTGGAATTTCCTTAGGTCCTTCCATTTTGACAAGTGTAGGAAGTGTACTAGGGTTTTCTTCATTTAACATGTAGGTTGGTGCTGTGATGAGATCTTTATCCATATGGAAGCGAATTCTAAAATCCGTTTTTGCAAGCTCCTGATTCATTTTAAAATAATCACACTCGGGATATTTTGCAAAGTTGTATGACCGATTCTCATCAACTAGATCCTTATTGGTGCAATCATCGAAAATAACAATCGGGTCTAAGACCAATCCTAATTGGGTTGCATTATAAAGTCTTGGACTATGGTTAAAAGCTTGTTTTGCATACCGTGGGTTAGGGGGAAGGCCTTTTTGACGTGATAAGTTAAATTCTCTAAACGAAGCATCAAATAAGTGCACTAGTTGAGAGGCAGCGTATTGTCTTAAAAGCAAATAATCTAGACGTCTAATCTTATTAGACGCATTAATTTCCATTTCATTCTTCTTAGATTCGAGTAATTCAAAATCCGTTTGAAGTTTTTGAAAATTAGTGACCACTAACTCTTTTTCTTTAAGTTCGTTAGAAAGATCTGCTCTTAAGGTTTCAATTTCTTGCAAATGACCCATTTGTTTGTTTCGAAAATGATCATATTCGGGATTTGTTAGAACACTAGACGAATGAACTAATTCCAAAGTTTGAACTTTCTCGTTGCATAAGGCAAGCTCATCAGACAAATTCTTATTCTTAGCTAGGGTTTCTAAGAGTGCAGTATTCATTTGGCTAAGTAATGTAGCAGGAACCATGACCAAATCTTGTTGAGCAGGAGTATGCGTATGCGAAATGGCTCCCGGTTGTGATTCACTCAAAGTCTGGGGACTCACATTGATATTACTATCATTGATTGTCTCCTCATTTGAAAGACTCACAACCGAAGACTCATTCGAATCAGCACGCTCTTGCACAACTTGATGTGGTTGAATACTAGTATCAGTGGTATTATCAGTGGTATTAATAAGTACCTCAGATCTCTTTTCTGGCCCTAGGCTAGAGATAGTTGCCATAAGAGCTGCCAGTGCAGATTGAAGTTCATCACAGTCTGAATCATAAGCATCAAGATCATCTGCTTGCTATGCTGCATTCTGTGTGGTGACAACGTCTTGTTCAGCAATCCCTGGATCAGCAAGAAATGCAAGCTACTCTTCATCAAGTTCCCTTCCTTGTGCCTGAGCGTTCACCAGATAAATCTTCTCTGCAAACCATTGACCATCCCTTCTCCTCTTGGGTTTTTTGCAATCCCTGGACATGTGACCTTCTTCCTTACAGTTGTAGCATGTAATCATTCTCAACTTGCCTATGGAATTAGCCCGTGGAGGAGTGTTGACCATTGGAGCAGGATTGACCGTGCGTGCATTGGTGGTTGATGTAGTAGGTCTCCCCTGATAAGGTTGAATAGGTTGAACCATTACCCTGCCATTCTCAATAGTAGCTTGTTGGCGAGAATTGGATGAATTCCTCAGCTGATTGTTAGTAGGAGCTGGTCCTCTAAATCCTCGTTTGCTCAATGTCTTTGTGAGATAAGCAGACAAAGTGGCTAACATTTCAACTGGGTCAGTTCCTTGTTTGAACTCAGGAATGGGGACTTCATCATTATCACAATACAGTGCTTGGTCTTGTTGATCTGCATAAGCACTAGAAGGAACAATCATGTGGTCAGAGTAGCTTGATGGATATGCTGCATTCTCTTGATAAGTAGAATATGAAGACTGAGCATAAGGTGCAATGCTTGCTGGGTGAGGTTGTGAAGCATATTGTGATGAAGGTGCATTAAACCGATATTGTTGCTGATGTGAGGTGGGTGGTTGCGGTAGAATCGAATATTGGGGGAAGCTTGGTGTCATGTAAGGTGATGGATGATAGGCTTGGTGTCCCAAGATATAAGGAGTGTTGTTGTGTGACAAGCTTGGTTGATTCGCCATCAAAGCTAAAGAATCAGGGTACATACCTCGAGGCGAACGGTGCATGATCACATGTTTCTCATGCTGCTGAAGAAAAGCATAGAGTTGATCCAAATTGCACTTATGCAAATCCCTGGTTAACTTAACATCGGTAATATACTCACCCCATTCAGCTTGAGGTAAAGTATTCAAAAATTTGGTGTTAACCTAGAATGGAGCAATCACGAGATTGTATACATTCAGATCATTCATGAGAGTAGTAAATCTGAAGTAATAGTCGTGAAGCGTTTCCCCTGGGCTGTACGTGAATCTATCAAACAGATCATACAACTGACATTCCCTTTCCTGTTTGGTAAGAGACGTACCTTGTAGAAACACCTTTAGACGTTCCCATAAATCCTTTGCAACCGTATATTGACTTACCATTCGATAGATGTCATGTGGAAGAGCTTGGAGAATGGTTTGAAGAGCCTTTTCGTCTGCATCGGCAACAAGTTGTTGAGCTGGTGTAAGTTCTTCAAACTCCCTTGGTCGAGTCACATTGTTAACCACGATGGTACCATAGTCAAGTGGACCATTTAGAATTGACTTAACCATAAGCCTCCCACATGTCGGTTTTCCCTTAAGGTATGACATCATACGGCCTTGCCATGCTTCAAAAACTTCTTTGATGAGCATTGGTGGGCGATTATCCGTTCCCGTAATGACGGAAATGTCCGTAAGTGAAGTTATCTGAGGCATTAATGAATTCAGATTCATTTTGTTCACTTCAAAGAGACAAAGATTATCGGTTGATCGAGCAGTGAAGTAAAGCTTGTGAATTGTGTTGAGTTTTTGTTGTAAGAACCAAGATTAAATCCTCTAAAAAAATCGTCGAAAAAACAAGTGAAATATCCCTTGATCCGGAACTTTTGTTGATTCGGAAGATTTTGACTCGGAACTCCTTGATCCGGAACTTTTGGTTCGGAAGACTTGATCCGGAACTTTCCTTGATCCGGAACTTTTTGGTTCGGAACTTCTTGATTCAGAACTTTGTCTTGATCCGGAACTTTCCTTGATCCGGAACTTTCCTTGATCCGGAACTTTTGGTTCGGAACTTTTGATCCGGAACTTTCCTTGATCCGGAACTTTCCTTGATCCGGAACTTTTGGTTCGGAACTTTTTGATCCGGAACTTTCCTTGATCCGGAACTTTTGGTTCGGAACTTTTGATCCGGAACTTTGGTTGATCCGGAACTTTTGGTTCGGAACTTTTACTGGGAATCAGAAACCTTGTTCGAGTGAACAGACGACTATGAATATGAAGATTAAACCCAGATTTTTACCAAATAACCCAAAAAGTTTTGTGATTTCTACAATAATAAGTAAAAACTAATACTTATCTACTAATCCCAATCACAAAAACACCAAAAACTCCAAGAATCAAGATGGATCTTCTTAAAGAACACTAATACAATCAAAAACTAAATAATAACACAAATCATTACCTTAAATCACCCCATAGCTCTTGATACCAAATGTAGAATCTTGATAACCTATGAATCTATGAAGTGGGTTGAAGATTCCTAGAGAGAGAAACTAGTGAGAGAAAGTGAGAGAGAAACTATGTGTATTTTATTCAAATGAAAGTATGGAATGATCAACAACCAACCCCTTTTAATGTAGAATCTTGATAACCTATGAATCTATGAAGTGGGTTGAAGATTCCTAGAGAGAGAAACTAGTGAGAGAAAGTGAGAGAGAAACTATGTGTATTTTATTCAAATGAAAGTATGGAATGATCAACAACCAACCCCTTTCCATGGTGGAAAGGGGTATTTATATCCAAGGCCCTTATTTGGGCTTGGGCCGGCCCATGACAAGCCCATGGGTCGGTTTCTTACTTAACTTAATAAGTAACACTAACTAAGAGCTATTACAATATGAACAATATTGTGGAGTGACCGATACTTCTAATATACGTTAAAACGTATTTCTAACAATCTCCCCCTAAGGGAGGTCACTCCACGTTACAAAGTTCTAAACCTAGCATACTATACTAAGTCTTCGTTCTTTAGCTCGTAGTCTTTTCTTCTTTTCTTTTTGTTGTGAATATGTTGGTTTGATCTTTTAGGCTTTGGCTTGAGAGCATTGTTCTTTTGACCAATCACGTGCGATCTTTGCCTTCTTGTGAATTTTGCCTCCTCGTGACTCCATGTTCCACACACTTATGTCTTTTTGTTGAATTCTCGAAAGCTTCAGAGTTTGGTACAGCGGAAGACTTCATCTTGTACTTTCTTGAATTTTTGCTGAACTTTGATGCAGAAAAACATAAGCATGTGGGAACGACTTCTACAGGTACACCGCAACACCACCGTCTTTAACTGGTACACAGCAACGCCACCGTCTTCAACAGGTACACAGCAACGCCACCGTCTTTAACAGGTACACAGCAACGACACGAATAAAATGGCTTTGACATTTTATTCTAATTCGGTAGCATTTTACCTCCGGTCGGTGAAGACCGTTGGACGATATTAGATATCGTACCCGTGACGGATAGTTTCAATTAAGTAACTTCCTGACAGGATTTCGCGGGTAAACCCGTTCTCTTTATTCGACCGTCCAAAGCTGACTGCGAACATAAAGAGTGAATCATTTGGATTAAAAATCCTTATGATTGAAGCCGCCAATTCATGAAACCTGGAACAAGTGAATTTCAGTTAAGATTTTCACCATCGTTGCTTTCCAGTTATCACGAGCTTAATTCATAAAGAATCTTGCACGTCACCTACCAAGTGCTGTTTGATGTTAACACTAGAAGGATTTCCACTCGTCACTGTGATCAAAAACACCTCACGACTACAACAAAACACCAACACAATCATCCTCAAACTGGCTTACTCTTGACTCATCTCTCACACTCAAACAACCCTCATTTACAAACCCACGATACTCACTATCTCTCGACTCTCCCAGAAATCTCTCGACAACAGTCACCTCACCCTGACCCTCACCCTCTAGACTCAACACCCTCGACATAAATTGTTTTGGTTTACCTCACACAACTCACTCTTCTCTCGGACAACCAACCAACGACACCAAAACAGACCCTCACAACCACCCCCGACAACCAACAGACCCTCACAACAGACCGTCGACAACATACCCTCACAACAGACCCTTACATCACCCTCACCAACAGACACTCACACCAAAACAGACCCTCGTCTCACACCCCCGACAACCAATAGACCCTCACAACAGACCCTTACATCACCCTCGTCTCATAGACTCACACAACCACACTCGACCCACAACCACCCTCGAACTCACACCTCGAAGACACAAAAACTGACTCAATTTTTTCTTTTTTTTTAGATCTAATCACACGAACACTCACCTTAACATTTCCCTCTCTAACAACTCTCGGACATCAACACTCGACAGAAAGACTCTACACATGAGAGGAAGACTCGATAGATACCAAGATTAACCAACAAACATAAAAAAATACCCACCTGAGACCCAATTAAGGATCTTGAAGACACACCTGTAGTCATTCGTCATTCGGCCTCCAAGAAAAGGATAAGGATGTGATTTGAGTTCTGGTTGAGATTAGTTGATTATCAGATTTGGTTTTTGATAGAATATTAGGACGGAGGTTTCTATGTTTTAGGAGAGAGAGAGAAACGAAGAAGACGGCGGTTTGTGTTTGTGAGTTTACAAGGAGAGAGACAGATATTAGTATAGGGCGGAGGATACGAGGGAATTGGGTGGGCTTTGGGTTGCCACGTATCCTTCCACTACATTACACGTTTTTGACAAAAGTCTCTATATAACGTTTTTTCTTTCTTTTTAAATATCAGATTTTTTTAATTTTCTATTTTAGTTAACTAATTTTTGGAAAAATTGTGACAAAAGTTATTTTTATTTTTTGTTTTCAAATATCAGATTTGTTTCATTTTTTATTTTTTTTATTTTTTTATTTTTATTTTTATTTGAGTGAAGTAAACTTGTTTTAAGTTAAGCTAACATTTTAACTTTATATATTTTAAAGTTAATTTTTTTTAAATCTCAATTAGTCCACAAAATAATTTATTAAGTTAACGTGGAATAATATTTGTCGGGTTAAACATTATTGTGGCCGGATTTAAAAGACAAACGTGACGAGTCAAAGTAACGGGCTTCATTTATATCATCAATCGAGGAATTTTAAGTGTTATTTACGGGTCTTTCGTTTTTTTTTCCCGAACACAACAACATCCACGACATTTTTAACCGATATTCAATGGATTTGTTGAAGTCGACATCGAACGAGGGAGAATTGCATCAAGTGCAAGCCAACGCTAGGGAAAGTGGTATAACTTCATTTCGAATGCTTCAGTATCATCTAGTTAATCTTTCACGGCTTCAAGGAGGGAGAGAATTTATGACCATCTTTGGACAAGATCGTCATATATTCATCGATTCAATATTCACCACTTTGACCCAACTCGCCGAGCAACTCAACAATGAAAACTTCAATCACTCTGCATCGGCACTTGCATATAAGACTCTTGTGACACAACTCACGCCTTTCCTCCAATACAATATCATCAAGTCTGAAAGTTCAGTGATTTGCCAATCTTTTCTTCGAGATACACATACCGAGCTTCGAGTTTTCCGTGATACAATATTGAAACTCATGACATCGGTCTCGTCTTCGATTTATCAAAGATCACAACTTCAGCAAGTGTATGATAATGGAGTGCAAGAATCAATGACGCAGATGAAAGAGGAGAATGGTCATACGGTTGACAACTTGGAGTATAACGATGGTAAGAGCACGGAATCAGGAGGACAACATGATACCAGTGGCACGTCGGGGAATGTTCACGAGATCTCTCTTGATGACACCTTACCCGTTTATGACGAAGAGCCTGCAAACATGGTACAATGTAATGTTGTTTATGATGTATATGCTGATGACATGCCGCATATTGAGCATTCTGAACCTAATTATGACAAACATGGGATGGAAAAGAGTGATAGAAATACCACTTCTGATTCATCCGATGTGAGTCATAATGGGGGAGAAAGTGTTCAAAATGCTAAACATCATGATAATTGTCCTATAACTGCTTCATTGACTGCTTCTGATTCCAAGATTAGAGAGCTCGAAACGATTGTAGCTCAACAACTAAAAGATCTTGAGGATGCCAAACTTGAATTTTCTAAGAAAACGGACAAATTTGAAACATATTTTGAAAAACTTGAAAAATCAAATGTTGTTCTTGAAAGAAAACTGGATCAAAAAGTTTTAGATTCTAAAGCTGAAAAGGATAATCTTTTGAAACAAATTCAACTGCTTGAATCTAAGTTGGCATCCCAAGATAACTTGCTCAAAGAGAATGAGACTTTAAAGGCCCAAGTACAGGAAAAGGTTTTTGCTATAGCTGCGTTGAAAAACGAGTTAAGGAAAACTAGAGGACCTAGTGTGGACACTAAGCTTGAAAAACCATCAATCTTGGGGAAACCGCCTACAAATTAGTTTGTCAGACAACCGACTGTCAGACAACCTACTGCATTTAGATCCGAGCGACCACAATCCTCGAGACCGCGGTTTGCCTCCCAAGTTGATTTGGGTCATATTTCTAGAACAGTCACTCCACCAACTAGGCCTAATGTGACTAAAACAGTTTTAGCAAGATCTCATCACATGATTGCCCCTAGTTTCTTTAAGAATAGTTCAATGAACACGTCTAGAACTAGTTCCACTGATGTGCGCCATGATTTTGGTCAAAGGGAAGCTATTCAAAAGACACATGTAAGAGATATCAATGTCCAACCTAGTCAGATGCCTTCTAGATTACCCAACACTGCTAACCGTAGCATGTCATCTCCTAGGAGCATCGATCAATCATCTAGGAATTCTAGATCTTACTCGGACATTAAATATGCTACTTGTAAAACATGTAGAAAATGTGTCTTTACGGTAAATCATGATTCTTGTATCAAGAAACTACTTAATGAGGTGAACTCCCGTGCTAGACTTAAATCCCAGTGGGTAGCTAAAATCAAACCCGTTGGCAAAATGTGGCGGCCCACTGGTAGAACTTTCACTCTTGTAGGAAACGAGTGCCCTTTAACTAGGATAATCTCCGACTCTACTAAGACTGCTAGGGAGGAAATTGAAAAGGATGATACATCACTTAAGCCTGAACTTAAAGTTTTCTATAAAAGGAAACGTTTGCCAATTAAGATAAGTGAATCATCTACTCAGGTCACCTCTGACACAAGTAAAGCCAACTGTGAACCCCCACGTGCTTCTATAATTGATATCGCTAACCCATGTCAAAGCATGCAAATTCCTAATGAGAATGCAGGTCCCAAAGTTGATGTTCCAAATGAACGAAGCGGTCCAATCGTTGTATACCGTTCAACTAAGGATACTCTCAGAGTTTGGTTGCTGAAGAAGCAGATATCAGAGAAACAAGTGTCTCAGGGGATTCATGGTTAAGCTTAACTGCACAAGGACTTATAGTCACATTACAGACTATAACTCGATCTTCAAAGAAAGGAAAGTATATCGCCGATGATAAACTTATCCTTATAACGAGAAATTAATTTTTCTCGGGCATGAGCTTATATAAAAAACATTCCAAGTTTTTAAGCTCATGCACTATGGCTCCTCGTTAAATGACAGACGACGACCCGGACTTCAGAGACAGGGAAGTTTATCTACGCAACGATAACTTACCCTCTTAACAAGAAATTAAGTTTTCTTGGACACGAGCTTATCCTAAAACCATTCAAAGGTTTTAAGCTCGTATATATGGTTTATCATTAAATATCATATGGTAACCCGTGCTTCAAAAAAAAGGAGAGTTTATCGCCGATGATAAACTTATCCTAACAACGAGAAATTAAGTTTTCTCGGGCATGAGCTAATATTAAAAACATTCGAAGTTTTTAAGCTCATGCACAATGACTTACAGTTAAATGTCAGACTGTAACTCGAACTTAAAATAAAGGAAAGATTATCTTTTATGATAACTTATCCTCTTAACGAGAAATTCACCTTTCTCGGTCATGAGCTTGTATTAAAACATTCGAAGTTTTAAGCTCAGAAAGGAAAGTGTATCTTTTAAATAAGAGAACTTTTCCTCATAATGAGAAATTAACCTTTCTCGGTCATGAGCTTTCCGTTAAAACAGTCAAAGTTTTCAAGCTCATGAAAAACGACTTCTAAGTAAATGTCAGCTTAGGACTCGTTCTTCAGATAAAAGGAAAGGTTATCGCCGATGGTAACTTATCCTTACAACGAGAAGTTTACAACTTCTCGGACTTGAGCTTTCCTAAGATATTCCAAATCTTAAGCTCAAGTAATTGGTTTTCAAAACTTTGAACACAATTTTTCAAGAATTTCTCAAAAGGTTTTTCTAAATCTTTCAAAATTGTGTGTTCAAAAATGTTTTGATAAAAAGAGCATGTCTTCTGGAATCGATGATATTTACGAACCTAGAAATGTCATTCAATAATGACACGGGATTGTAAATAAAGTTCGAGCAGAAGTTTAAAAATTTTAAAACATGCTCCATTATGGTTTGCTATTATTTCCGATAGTAACCCGCTTTTCACTTTGAAGTCAAGCATTTCACCGGAAAGCTTTGACTTCAGAATCCGAAGTTATCATCTCCACCAACCGTAGCAATTTACAATTGATATCTACATACTCGACGATGCGACTACTCAAACGGTGACTACAGCTCTTTCAATAGAACACGGGTCAACTATTGAGGGGGAGCAATTGTCCAGCATTCAGAATCCTTGATGCCGAGAGTGCCAAGTTCACATATTGGTGTTAAGACAACGATATCAATCATACACATTGAGTCAAGAGATAACTTCAGAAGTTACGAGGAAGACCAACATTCGTGAACAAGAACCATGTGCTTCTTTCATATGATGTTCTCCATCATTCAGGTCCAACCTCGTAAATTGCTAATATTGTGAATTCATTATCATATATGATATTTGCACGTGTTAAATACCTTACACTTGTGTTTAAAAGGTATTTAATTTACGTTTCAAGTAGACCCTCATTAACTTGAGGGGGAGCTTGTGTAACTCTTGAAGATAATTGGATTTGCATTTTTCTTCCCAAATTTTCTTAAAATGCTATTAAATCAATTGATATTAAAAACATCGATTGGGTTAATATTTTTAATATGGGGGAGAAGATGTGATTTAATATGGGAAATGATTAATCAAAAATGGTTTGACTTAACGTGCTAGCTCATCCCGACATGTGCGAAATGTTTTCGGATATCGTGGCATATGTTAAGGGGGAGCAAAATGGATTTGCACTTCAAAATGGATTTCATGGTGACATACACTTACCCAAAACATCTCTATTCACGACGGTGAAGATTGTGGTGACATAAGGATGGTAGGATAGGTTAAAGTCCAATGATTCCTCTAGAACCGGAGGAATCTTCCCAAGGACACTCCATAGCTAGAAATAGTAGTCCTTAGGAAAGATGGAGAAAGATTGTGAACGTAGCTGAATGCCGACCAAGTACTTAAGTTAGCACTGGAACAATCACAACAAGGTGCTAGTGATGACGTATTGGTAAGCATTGAAGGGGTTGAAGAATGAAAAAGAATTGTAAAGATAAAGGGTGTAAAGAAAGAAGCCCTCCTTACAACCTTAGGCAGAAACCGGGTCAATTCATATGCTATTGAGATCATTTTTTAATGATTCTTGATATTGAAGAAAGACATCATGGACCCAGTGATGCAATGCACAACCCTTCCCAGCTAACTCAAATATCTCTCAAAAGGTATTTGTTTTAATCACACGGAGATCAACACATTATCTATTGGTTTATTCACTCCGAATAAATTGGTATTGAAAAGGTGGCACTCCTCTCCAGCCTCCGATCACTAAAAATCCAAAATGCACGATCGAGTCTAGAGCCATTTGAGATCATCAAATATCTCATTAGGACACACTTTCATATTTTCTTGCTTCTTCACACACTATGAAAAGTAAGAAAGATCTTAAGAGTCCTACGCAAAATCTTCATGATCTTGCCTGAACATCCGAATAATTCAAAAGTATTTACAATGAAGATGGAAATCCTTCTTGAGCGAATATCAAAAAGCTCATGGTAGGTGACTTGTGCGATTCTTTATGAATCAAACTTGTGATAACTGGAAAGCAACAGTGGTTTAATTCTTAAATGAATTTAAACACGTTCCAGGCCTCTACGCAATATCTTAGTGATCTTGCCAGAACATTCAGAGTAATACTATTAAGTATTTACAGTGACGAATGGAAATCCTTCTAGTGTTAATATCAAACAACACTTGGTAGGTAACTTGCAAGATTCTATATGAATCAAGCTAGTGACAACTGGAAAGCAACGACGGTGCGGTTCTTAATTGAACTTCATTTGTTCCAGGAACATGAATTGACGGCTTCAAATCACGCGGATAAGATTATCCAAATGATTCACTCTTTACGTTCGCAGTCAGCTTTGGACGGTCGAGTAAAGAGAACGGGTTTACCCGCGAAATCTTGTCAAGGAGGTTCTTTATTGAAACTACCTGCCACAAGTACGATATTTAATATCGTCCAACGGTCTTCACCGACCGGAGGTAAAATGCTACCGAATTAGAATGAAATGTTCAAGGCCATTTCATCCGTGTATAGTGTTTGTTGCTAACTGTCTTATGCAGCGTAACAAGAAGGTGGCATTGCGGTGTACAATCCAGAAGAAGTCGTCACCACATGCTTATACTACATACAATTAGTACTTCAACAAATTCAAGAAAGCCTGAAGGTCAAGTCTTCCGCTGTATCAAACTCTGAAGCTTTCAAGAATTTAAAAGTATAAGTATGTGGAACATGAAGTCACGAAGAGGCAAATATCACAAGTGAAGAATGCACAAGGTAAAGGCAAGGAAACATGCTCAAGACTAAAGTCAAAGATAACATCAAGCATATTCACAAGAACAAGATCGAAGACTCAAGCATAGATGCTAGGTTTAAGATTTTGTAAAAAGATGTGACCTCCCTTAGGGGGAGATTGTTGGAAATACGTTTTTCCCAATAAAGTCTCGGTCACATCTTAGTTAGCATAGATCACGAGATATAGAATATTTAGAACTTTGTAACTTGGAGCGACCTCCCTTAGGGGGAGATTGTTGGAAATACGTTTTTACGTATTTATGAAGGATCGGTCGCTCCAACGATAATTATGTAATGGGCTTAGTAAACGTATAGTCCTTATAGCCCACATGTAGGGTGGGCTATATATATACCCCTCCTAGCATGTTAGGAGGGGTTGGTGATTTTCATAATACACATTCAATCTTTACTTTCTCTCTCTACTCTTCTCTTTTCTCTCCTTTCTCTCTCTACTCCATCATCTCCCTTCTTCATCTTCTTTATATTATTAAACAATCCAATCTATCAAATCCATCTAATCAATCATGTAGAATAGGCCAAAGATCACGTAGACCTTCATATCTAAAAATAAAAACCGTAACCGAACCGTTATAAGCGGGTTTTTTCGGTTTCGGTTTTTTTTCGGTTTCGGTTCCTTCGGTTTCGGGTTTTTTTGGTTTCGGATTGAGCGGCTCGGCTCGGTTCGTCGGTTTTTTGGTTTTTTTGAACACCCCTAGTAATTACATAGCCGTTTAGCATTAGAATAGAAGGGTCTTTTGGAAACCATAATTAACTTCATATAGTCATCTAACAAAGGTGCGGTGTTCTTTCATAATGGATATGGTGAAAAGTATAGATACTTTCTCATAGAATACGTTCGTAGTGTGGTTTGACAGAAAAGTGATATAGTTTTATAGGTATTTTCCAATAAAATCACACCTTTGATAATGATTGAGGGGAGAACCGCATATTGACAATTTAAAAGTTCGATGAAAATTAGTAATGATTAAAGACTTCACATGGTCAATTAATCCCCAAAGTGATGATTTTGCATAGTTGCGCAAAATGCAAACTAATTATGTGGCATGGAGGGTCAATGGCTAACAAATATTGATTCGCTTCATTATAATAGCTATTAAAGAACATTTTATTCAAGTAAAAATATGAAACTATGGATACTTAATTTAACAACATAGTTGTTATGTTTTGTGACCTTTTTATAGGGTTCTTAATCGTTATTTAAAATGCATCATAACAAGATATTGTAATTGCCAATCCTAAACATGTGTTTAATATCATTTAAGGAATAACAAGATGAACATAGTTTATAAGAAGTGTTGCACATTTTATGATCATATCTATGTGTCATCAATTCTCGCGTTACTAGAGAAAAAGGATTAAATGTGTTTATGTTGTTTTTATTGGTTATTTGTCTATTGTGTTTCATGTAAGATATATTTCATTGTTACCAATTTTATATATTATGTCTACTTATTCAAATGTGTTTTCTTTTAACCAACTTAATCATACGCAATGTTATTGATAATTTTTTCACACGTCACTTTAAAATACCCGTGAATTTCACGGGTCTTTTAGCTAGTGCACATAATATATATGAGTATAAGTGAGGCCGTAAATGAATTGAACGTTCAGTGAACATTTCATGAATCGTTTGGCTAAAAGTTTGTTTATGTTTGTTTATTTATTAAATGAACGAACATGAACATCATTTTACGTTTGTTTAGTTAAATGAACGAACATGAAAAAAAAGTTGTGTCCGTTCGTTTATGTTCGTGAACGTCCGATTATGCGTTCATTAACTTGCGTTTATGTTCGTTTATATATTTATGCTAGTATATCATATTTTTTAACTGTGTACTTTCAGATGTTTAAACAAAAAAACACTTAAAATACAAAATATTATGCATAATTTGATAAATTTTATGTTTTTGTTTTTCTTTCATTTATGATCGATCGTTTATGTTCGTTTAAGGTTTGTTTAGTTTATTAATGAACGAACCTAAACGAACATGAATACTTCATTTTGTTAATAAACGAACACGAACAAGAAAATTCGTTGGTTTAAACGTTCATGTTCGTTTATTTGTCTAATTAAAATTAAATGAACAAATATAAACAAGACTCCATTTATATTCGTCAATTCGTTTACAGCCCTAAATATAAACATATTATGTGTATTCTAGTGACGGAGGAAAGCTTCTAAAATCCGATGTTGCTATTGCTACTATGTATATTGACATTGTTTATTTTAAAACTGTTCATATACTACCTTATGTACACTTTAGGCGTAACTTTAAGAAGTTTCTGTTTCAAATATTTTAGAATTCTTGATATTGGATTCATATATCTATGGTCCAGTCCAGTAGATGCCATTTACTAATCATAATTTGCCACACTATGATTAAGTACTCCAGGGTTAGAGGGGATATTCTTTCGGTCTTTCCTGCTCTTGATGAAATCCGGATGAAATGAGGTCGATGAAGATCTTTTGTATACGTTAAAAAACCCCCTCAAATTTCATAAGATATCGAATAAAGTGACCGTTAGTTTTATTAATGAAATGTAAAAGAAAATAAAATCTAAATCGGTTGAGAAAGAAAGTTGACATCTTTTATGTGCAAAATAAAAAAAGTTGAATACCTTAAGTTGGATATTTTTGATGTTATTTGCCCTACAATATCTCTACTACTTATAAAGAAAAAACCTAAAAATCTTGAATGTTGAAAAATGACTTAATTATAGAATTGTTGAAAAATTAAATGCATAGAAGTTGGATATTAATTATAGAATTGTTGAAACTTTAAATGCACATAACTTGGATAAAGTAGGAAATGTTGAAAAATTAAACAATAAACAATTGCATAAGTTACCGGGTTACGGGTTTCACCACCGGATTAATTCGGTCGAGTAACTTGGTCACGGGTCAACCCGGTCGAGTCATCGGGTCACGGATCGACCATCGGACCAACCCGATTGAGTCACCGGGTAACGGGTACGGCCATCGGGCCAATCTTTTCGAGTCACGTGTTCGATCATCGGGTTAACCCGATCGAGTCACCGGGTCACGGGTTCGACAACCGGGTCAATCCTGTCGAGCCACCGGGTCACTGGTTTCGACCACCGGGTCAATCCTATCGAGTCACCGGGTCACGGGTTCAACCACCGGGACACAGGTTCGACCACTGAGTCAACCCGATCGAGTTAATGGGAACGGGCTCGGCTACCGGTTCAACCCGGACGAGTCACCGGGTTACCGATTCGACCATCGGGTCAATTAATAAATCTTTAACTATCTATCGCTAGACAATTATTGGGTCACGAGTTCGACCATCAAATCAATTAACATATCATTAATTATCTGTCTTTAGGTAATTCCGCTGCAATGCGCGGGTAATCTTCTAGTATGATATTATATCAGTACTAGAAAAACCTAACATGAATATTAAAAGAAGAAAACTTAAACAAAACATTATACAAACATTAATACATAATTAAAAATCAATTAAAACATACAAAACATAATTTAATACTCATATTAAAACTAATTAATACTCCCTCCGTCCCGAAATTATTGTCCTCCGAAAAAAACCACACAGTTTAAGAAAACTACACTTATTACCAACGTTTTGAAACCCGGTTTTTGGATCGACCCGGTTAAGTCACCGGGTCCGGGTCAACCCGGTTTTTAATTTTTTTTTCTTCATATTTATGATAATTAGAAAAAATTATATATATAAATCATAAAAACTTTCGTATATTGAAAATATAAATTGTTTACCAACCAATATAATATGCAAGGTTGCAAAAATCGCGAATAGCTAGCCGGCCGGGCGATTACCTTATAACTTGTAATCGTTCTAGGCGGGATTAATCAGTGATTAATCGGATTGACATTTTTAGCTTTGGTATTTTCGGTAATTTTGGATATTTTTAATGAGTTTTAGGTATTTTTGATAATATTATTCTTAATATACAACTTATCATACATATTAATAGTTACTATAAGTGATCAACATAAGTTTACAGTGAGTTTTTGGTATTTTTGGCCAAATTTGCTAGTTTTCGACAAGTTTGACCACCCTTGACAATCGTTGACCATAATTGATCGCTATTAATCGCCTTTTCATTAATCGGCAAGGTTGAGGGACTTTTCGCTATTAACCGACGATTAATCACCCTTGTAGACCTTGTTTTGCAACATTGATAATATGTAAAAAAAATCACCGCAAATACGTAAAATTTAGATATTTTTTTGTAAAAAACTGATGATATGGCATTTATACATGATCTCATCGTTCTTTTCGGGCTTTAAATGCATAAAAATGTCATGAAATACCATACATATGCTTGTGTTTGTTTACTTGTGTATTTTAGGTATGGATATCGTGAAAAAGACAAAAGATCGCAAGAAACAAGGAAAAACGGACACGAGAAACGAAGCCGTACAAAGAACCGGGCCCTAGTTCATGAATTATCCAAAATTTACCCTTGAAGACTTGAAGATATGCAAGATTGATCCTCAAACAATGAAGAAATGACACTTAAAACCCTTGTGAAATCATAATTCCAAGTTTGGTCCCTTAAGTTTGTCAAAATTGCAAAAAGGTCCTTCAACTTTGAAGAAATGGCAAGATTAGTCCCTCATCAAATCTAATTTGTCAACTATAGTCCCTCATGAAGCCAAAGATACCTTGAAGACCTTTGAAGATCAAAAATGTCCAAGATCAGCCCTTGAATTATGGAAAAATGGCAAAAACAACCCTTGAAACACTTTTGCCAAAGTTTTGGGGAAAAAGTGTGAATTCCATAACTTCTATAACAAAGGGATACGTTTATAATGGCTAAAAAAACTTGTTATACAACCTTTCTGAAAACACAAAGGCCAAAGGTGTCTATTTGAAACATTCAAACTAAAAATGCGCCAAACAAACACCTTTCCCCCAAAATCGGATAAAAAACATTACTGTTTACCATTCATCCCACCCAGTTACCATCCCACTTAAACCAAAGGGTAAAAAGCAATTACCCTTACCCATGCTTAATTCACACGCCCAGAAACCTATCCCAACCTTAAAACCCTCACTCACACTCACCATGTGACCCCACCATTCAAACCCGTCCACCAATCATGTGACAACTTTCTCTCCAAGTAAAGCCACGTGTCAAGATCAACAGCCTAGACTCCCTGCTTAACAAGTAAGCTAAAATGAACGTCTATGATCATTTTGGACAGCTCACATCAAAGAATCGTCTAGAAGACCTCAAGGACAACATTGGAAATTCACTTCTAGGGTTTATGAATAGTGCTTTGTATCCATTTGCCTATAAAAGGAGACCTCAACCTGTGAGAGTCCCTTTGTTCCAGTTTTAGGCTATCAATCTTTGTAATTCCTTTTTAAGTTAATAAAATTTGATTTTCTGAAATTTATGAAATCTCTTTTATGTTTACTAAAAGTTGGTGTTAGAATAGCCTAAATTTGAGTTCCACTTATATGTTTGAAGGTTTTTAAGGCAAGGTTTTAACAATAAGACTTGTGTTTCAAAAATCAGAAAGTGCTTGATATTTGTTCATCACTTTGGTTTGTTCTTCTTAGCAGGTACTTGGAAGCTGGTACTTGTTCTGCTAGTACCTCAGCTCAAACAATCCAGGGCCTGGATGTAGGTCTTGGAGGTTTGCATCCTTCTCCCTTTTCAATTTTCTCTTTATTTTCTGAATATTTGTGATTTTGTATGATTATTGTGGAATCTGTGTTTTGATGGTTGGATCTTGTTTACCTGGTATTGTTTGATGTTATTGGATTGTTGTTGACTTGATTTGTGGGTTGAATCTGGATTATCCTTTGAAAATTTGTGAAAACAGATAATTAAGAGGTGTTTGGGTTAACTACATAAGCAAGATTTGTGGTTTGTTGAGTGGTTGTTTTGTGTTTTTATCTGTTGGTACTTGTTTATCTGGTATACTTGGTCACTTATTTGCAGGTTTTGTGGTTTGAAACACCCAAATCCATAAAAGGGCTATAAAATCTTTGTTACTTGATAAAATTGGCTGTGGTTTAAGGGACACCAAGATCTAATCATATACTAGGGCTAACAAGTGATTAAACCTAGTTAATAACACCAGGGAAAGAGATTTGGATGCTTGAAATTGGATATGTGGTCAATTAGATCAACAAAGTGTGCATGAGTACTTGTAGTTCATATCAGTAACTATAATTTGCTTTGATCTTGTTATATACTTTGATCTAGTGGCTGATTTAAGTTTGCTTGTGATTAATCATAGTTTATATAGCTTGTGTATGCATCTTGTTGAATTTGGCTGTCTTATTCATGCTATATCTGCTTATTAGTTCATAACTGCTTATTTTCCATGTATGTGCTAGATCTGTGGACTGTTTGATTAATCTGGGCTTATTGTGTGAACCAAAGTGTGTTTTTGTGCTTGATTGTGACTCCTTGTTGTTAACTGATCACTTGGGTGCCCTTGTCTTCCAATAAAACACACTAAATCTCTCTAAAAAGCTTCGTCAAATAGTCAAAGCAGTGGGAACTCCTTTCCCCTGCTACTAGCCACTGCTAGTGTATTTTGGGTTTCAGCTTATCAATAAGCTAAAATAGCTTATTTTAACCAGCAACAACTTGGATTTTGTAATAGGTGCTCATTATTTGACCCATTTGTTCATACTGGAGCAATTGGTGTGTTGACTTTAGGGTTTGACTAGAAAACCAACTTAATTGACTTTTTCATAAGTGCTTATTGGTTCATTCTGGCTTATTGGTGTTTCTTATTGGAATTTTGTTGATTGATTTGGCTTATTGAAGTCATTTGTGACATTTTGCAAGTTGAATCAAGTCCTGAGGTGCCCTAAATCTCAAACCCGACTATTTTGTCGTTTTATGGATTTGTACTTTGCGTATTTCTGGCTTATTAAGTGTGCTTTTTCAAAATTTCTTTTTACAGATCTCTTTAGTATCCCAAAAGAAGGTTGTGTGTCAAATTAGAGCTTATGTCATTAGCTTATTGCTTAATGGGCTAAAAAGCGCAATAAGGATAAGCTGTTTGCTTAATAAGCTGTGATAAGCTCACTTTCAGCTTTTGGGCCTTTAGAGTTTTGTGTTTAGATTTAAATTTTGAGTCAGGTTGGGCTTTTCCAAGTCAATTGGGCCAAGTTTGACTTTTTGGGCTAAAAAACCCATTAGTGTTGACTGTTTTTGGTTTTGGCCAATTTGAGGGCCCAATAGGGGTATTCTGGTCATTTCACGTTCATTTTCTGTTTATTTATTTAAAATAAACTAGTTTGCAAGTTTTTAGAATTTTTTAGAATTTTTGGATTTTTAATATTATTTTAATATTATTTTATTATTATTTTTCAAATTTCACATTTTTGCACTTTTTACATTTTTCTTAGCTTAAATACATTAAAATAGGAATTTTGCCACTTTCAGATTAATTTTATCATCTTTAGATTAATTTTTATAATTATTTTAAGTTTTAATAGTTTTTAAATCATTTTAAATAGTTTTGGTTAGTTTAAAAATTTCTCAAAATAGTTTTTAATCTTTTTAGGTCATTTTAGAGGTTTTCCAATTGAAAAATCTTTATTTGGGCTTTTTGATAATTAATTTGATTTTTAGGGCTTTAATTAGCATTTAAAAATTGAATATTTAATTAATTAAAAGGTTTGAAAAAGTTTTGATCATTGGTAAACTCTTAGTTTATTTATTTTAATTTTTGGTGAATTTTTGGTAATTTTTAGAATTAATTTTTATTTTAGTTTATTTTACGGTTTTACGTTAAGTCGTAGTAGTAATTAATTTCACGTCTTCGTCATCCTCTTTTCTCATCCCCTTCTAACCAATATTAATCTCAAACCTTGCTACATTTTAGTCACACATATATACCTCCTTGGGAAACGAACTTGGAACTTCATTTGGGTCATTTGTACACGGTTTATCCTCCTTTTCCTAAAGGTGTGGTAAAACACTAAAATCATTTAGGTACTTGCTTTGCTACGCCCTCACGTGTTCCAACTTTCAATTTTTTGTTTTGTTTTTGTTGCTAATAAGGCTAAAAATGGCCCAATTTTAAAATTTTTCCTTGTTTTCATAAGTGTTTTTAAGACACGAATGTATATTTTCCGATGGGTAGAATAAGAGCTAATTTTTGACTTGATGGGCATTTGGAGCCATTTACATTCCTTAACCCGCTCAATTCAAGTTTTGCTAGACTTTTATATAGGGAACTTTAAAACGCGAAAGTCTTAGCTCATTCGGGTTAAGAACAAGAACTTTTCGCAAGTTCCTATAATTGATCCTAGAGAGTCACTTATCAAAGGAACTATAAAATGCATTCTCTAAACTTGAAAAAGTCCAAGAAAATGCAAGATCCTATAGGTGGCTTGAAAACCCAAAACTTTGATTTGATATAGTCTTAATGAAAGCTAATCCAAATTTGGCTTAAATTTGACTTGCATGGCTAAGTATTCACGAGTCTCTTTAATTAGAGGTCTTTATATAGTGAAGAACGAGAGATGATAGAGTTAGACAAGTGATCATGCTAAACGTAGAACATGAAAATGTTCTTTCAAAAACTCATATGTCTTTAATTGTGGCTTTTTCTTCCCATAAGATCAATGCATTAAGAATAAAAATAATTACAATAAGTAAGGTCGTACGATTTGAAAGGTTACTTAGCCTCTAGCGCAAGATCATTTAAAAGTTGCTCGGGGTTGAATAGAATTCATAGCCAAGGCATAACTTATTGAAGCGGGACGCGAAGATTGGTGTTTATCCAAAAAGGCCCTAACAAGGCATGAGGAACCCTATTTTGTTGCTAAAGATCCAAGATGATGTGAAGTATCATTATTCCTAAATCAATATGAAGGATCGAGACACACGACGAAAAGCAATTACTCCCCTAAAGATCATGGAGAAAGTCTATCCAAAAAGACCCTTACAAGGTATGAGGATAAATATATCCAAGTCCTAAAAGGAGGCGGATCGTTGTATATCAAAATCCAAAATAAGGATTGAAGAAAAATGATGAAGTCGTTGTCCAAATATGAAGAATCTCTCAAAAACGTCAAGTGAAGAAATTCCAAATATATGAAGAGAAGACCATAATTTCAAGAACGACTTCCCAAGATTTGAAGTATGAAGTACATGCCAAATATCGGTCCGAGAAAGGTCTCAAATCGTGAAACGAGTTATGCCAAGATATGAACTTAAGGAGATACACGAGAAGCCGTTTTAAAAGATTTTGTCCTTCGGCTAACTATCGATTAAATCGTGCTACTTTGCTTTCGGACTAATAACTACTCAAATAAGTCAATATGAATCACTTGTGATCCATGACAAATAGTTAAAAAATGCTAGTAACCCATTTCTTTTTATAATAACTAGAATTGCGGGGAGAAAAAGTATTACACAATTTGGACGTTGAGTAGTGTTAGCATTGTGACTTGTACCAACAATGATCTCGTTTTTACACTTAGCATGGAATGTATGACAATCAAGGATGACGAAGTTTACTCTAAGGGACATTTACTTGTTTCTATTCTTTGACCCTAAAAGTCACATTCGTGATGAAAATCATACATTATGTCTTTACACATCTTCGTAGTATTGTTGCAAGTCTTTTACTTTTCAATAAAGGTTAATAAAATTGAATCTTGGTGATGCTTAGATACTTTATTCTAGCATTGCGTGAGGGCACGGCAATGGCTTTATAGGGGAGTGATGAAATGGCATTTATACATGATCTCATCGTTCTTTTCGGGCTTTAAATGCATAAAAATGTCATGAAATACCATACATATGCTTGTGTTTGTTTACTTGTGTATTTTAGGTATGGATATCATGAAAAAGACAAAAGATCACAAGAAACAAGGAAAAACGGACACGAGAAACGAAGCCATACAAAGAACCGGGCCCTAGTTCATGAATTATCCAAAATTTACCCTTGAAGACTTGAAGATATGCAAGATTGATTCTCAAACAATGAAGAATTGACACTTAAAACCCTTGTGAAATCATAATTCCAAGTTTGGTCCCTTAAGTTTGTCAAAATTGCAAAAAGGTCCTTCAACTTTGAAGAAATGGCAAGATTAGTCCCTCATCAAATCTAATTTGTCAATTATAGAACCTCATGAAGCCAAATATACATTGAAGACCTTTGAAGATCAAAAATTTCCAAGATCAGCCCTTAAATTATGGAAAAATGGCAAAAACAACCCTTGAAACACTTTTGCCAAAGTTTTGGGGCAAAAGTGTGAATTCCATAACTTCTATAACAAAGGGATACGTTTATAATGGCTAAAAAAACTTGTTATACAACCTTTCTGAAAACACAAGGGCCAAAGGTGTCTATTTAAAACATTCAAACTAAAAATGCGCCAAACAAACACCTTTCCCCCAAAATCGGATCAAAAACATTACTGTTTACCATTCATCCCACCCAGTTACCATCCCACTTAAACCAAAGGGTAAAAAGAAATTACCCTTACCCACGCTTAATTCACACGCCCAGAAACCTATCCCAACCTTAAAACCCTCACTCCCACTCACCATGTGACCCCACCATTCAAACCCGTCCACCAATCATGTGACAACTTTCTCTCCAAGTAAAGCCACGTGTCAAGATCAACAGCCTAGACTCCCTGCTTAACAAGTAAGCTAAAATGTACGCCTATGATCATTTTGGACAGCTCACATCAAAGAATCGTCTAGAAGACCTCAAGGACAACATTGGAAATTCACTTCTAGGGTTTATGAATAGTGCTTTGTATCCATTTGCCTATAAAAGGAGACCTCAACCTGTGAGAGTCCCTTTGTTCCAGTTTTAGGCTATCAATCTTTGTAATTCCTTTTTAAGTTAATAAAATTTGATTTTCTGAAATTTATGAAATCTCTTTTATGTTTATTAAAAGTTGGTGTTAGAATAGCCTAAATCTGAGTTCCACTTATATGTTTGAAGGTTTTTGAGGCAAGGTTTTAATTAATAATACTTGTTTTTCAAAAATCAGAAAGTGCTTGATATTTGTTCATCACTTTGGTTTGTTCTTCTTAGCAGGTACTTGGAAGCTGGTACTTGTTCTGCTAGTACCTCAGCTCAAACAATCCAGGGCCTGGATGTAGGTCTTGGAGGTTTGCATCCTTCTCCCTTTTCAATTTTCTCTTTATTTTCTGAATATTTGTGATTTTGTATGATTATTGTGGAATCTGTGTTTTGATGGTTGGATCTTGTTTACCTGGTATTGTTTGATGTTATTGGATTGTTGTTGACTTGATTTGTGGGTTGAATCTAGATTATCCTTTAAAATTTGTGAAAACAGATAATTAAGGGGTGTTTGGGTTAACTGCATAAGCAGGATTTGTGGTTTGTTGAGTGGTTGTTTTGTGTTGTTATCTGTTGGTACTTGTTTATCTGGTATACTTGGTCACTTATTTGCAGGTTTTGTGGTTTGAAACACCCAAATCCATAAAAGGGCTATAAAATCTTTGTTACTTGATAAAATTGGCTGTGGTTTAAGGGACACCTAGATCTAATCATAGACTAGGGCTAACAAGTGATTAAACCTAGTTAATAACACCAGGGAAAGAGATTTGGATGCTTGAAATTGGATCTGTGGTCAATTAGATCAGCAAAGTGTGCATGAGTACTTGTAGTTCATATCAGTAACTATAATCTGCTTTGATCTTGTTATATACTTTGATCTAGTGGCTGATTTAAGTTTGTTTGTGATTAATCATAGTTTATATAGCTTGTGTATGCATCTTGTTGAATTTGGCTGGCTTATTCATGCTATATCTGCTTATTAGTTCATAACTGCTTATTTTCCATGTCTGTGCTAGATCTGTGGACTGTTTGATTAATCTGGGCTTATTGTGTGAACCAAAGTGTGTTTTTGTGCTTGATTGTGACTCCTTGTGATTAACTGATCACTTGGGTGCCCTTGTCTTCCAATAAAACATACTAAATCTCTCTAAAAAGCTTCGTCAAATAGTCAAAGCAGTGGGAACTCCTTTCCCCTGCTACTAGCCACTGCTAGTGTATTTTGGTTTTCAGCTTATCAATAAGCTAAAATAGCTTATTTTAACCAGCAACAACTTGGATTTTGTAATAGGTACTCATTATTTGACCCATTTGTTCATACTGGAGCAATTGGTGTGTTGACTTTAGGGTTTGACTAAAAAACCAACTTAATTGACTTTTTCATAAGTGCTTATTGGTTCATTCTGGCTTATTGGTGTTGCTTATTGGAATTTTGTTGATTGATTTGGCTTATTGAAGTCATTTGTGACATTTTGCAAGTTGAATCAAGTCCTGAGGTGCCCTAAATCTCAAACCCGACTATTTTGTCGTTTTTGTGGATTTGTACTTTGCTTATTTCTGGCTTATTAAGTGTGCTTTTTCAAAATTTCTTTTTACAGATCTCTTTAGTATCCCAAAAGAAGGTTGTGTGTCAAATTAGAGCTTATAGCATTAGCTTATTGCTTAATGGGCTAAAAAGCCCAATAAGGATAAGCTGTTTGCTTAATAAGATATGATAAGCTAACTTTCAGCTTTTGGGCCTTTAGAATTTTGTGTTTAGAATTAAATTTTGAGTCAGATTGGGCTTTTCCAAGTCAATTGGGCCAAGTTTGACTTTTTGGGCTAAAAAGCCCATTAGTGTTGACTGTTTTTGGTTTTGGCCCATTTGAGGGCCCAATAGGGGTATTCTGGTCATTTCACTTTCATTTTCTGTTTATTTAGGTTAAAATAAACTAGTTTGCGAGTTTTTAGAATTTTTTATAATTTCTGGATTTTTAATATTATTTTAATATTATTTTAATATTATTTTTCAAATTTCACATTTTTGCACTTTTTACATTTTTCTTAGCTTAAATACATTAAAATAGGAGTTTTGCCACTTTTAGATTAATTTTATCATCTTTAGATTAATTTTTATAATTATTTTAAGTTTTAATAGTTTTTAAATCATTTTAAATAGTTTTGGTTAGTTTAAAAATTTCTAAAAATAGTTTTTAATCTTTTTAGGTCATTTTAGAAGGTTTTCCAATTGAAAAATCTTTATTTGGGCTTTTTGATAATTAATTTGATTAATAGGGCTTTAATTAGCATTTAAAAATTGAATATTTAATTAATTAAAAGGTTTGAAAAAGTTTTGATCATTGTTAAACTCTTAGTTTGTTTATTTTGATTTTTGGTGAATTTTTGGTAATTTTTAGAGTTAATTTTTATTTAGCTTATTTTACGGTTTTACGTTAAGTCGTAGTAGTAATTAATTTCACGTCTTCGTCATCCTCTTTTCTCATCTCCTTCTAACCAATATTAATCTCAAACCTTGCTACATTTTAGTCACACACATATACCTCCTTGGGAAACGAACTTGGAACTTCATTTGGGTCATTTGTACACGGTTTTCCTAAACCGTCGTATTTAATACCTTTCCCTATTTATCCTCCTTTTCCTAAAGGTGTGGTAAAACACTACAATCATTTTGGCGCCGCTGCCGGGGAGGTGTGTCGTGATTAATTTGTCTTGTTGTTTTTAATATTAACCATAAATAGTATTTGTATCAGTAGAAATCTACTAGTACGTATTATCGTTTTTTTGGTTTTTCTTGTGAAATTATTATTACTATATTGTATTAAGTATCACAATAAATACAAAATATCTCCAAAAGTGTGAAAACACAACCTTAATTGGGATTTGATCTTCTAATTATTGTATTCGAATCTCAAACAAAAAGAAAAAGGAAAAAATAGATAAATACTTTCGTGAAGCTCGATTTTGAAAAATACAAACTATAAGGTGGGTATAAGGCGGGTATTATAAAATATACCCTAAGGAAAAAAGCTCTTAAGTGCTTCGCGCCGCCTCGTTTCCCCGCTTGCTTGTGAGTATTTTGAGATTGAAGGCTAATCGAGGGTTTTGCCGCCCAAAGTATTATTACGTATAATATATTTGCTTGGTTTCTTTATGATTAAACCCTCTTGAACAATTTGGTTTTCACCAAAGTTCTAAATCATTCGAAGGCGTTCACTCCACGTGATCGTTTTCATTCCTTTGAGGCTTCTTTAATCAAGAGTTTGATTCGAGTTGAGATATGGTAGATTGTTGTCTACGAAGATACACTAAAATCCAAAAAAAATTAAAACAATCAAAAACACAAATTTTTTTTTGAAAATCCACAAAACACCCAAAAGAATCTTCTTTGCTCACCTCCCATTCTTCGTGAAGTTTATGATCACTCGTAATCAAGCAAAACGAGCTCGTAAACGTCTTCAAAAGCAAGCCAATCAAGAGACGTTGGTTGAAGAACAACCTCCAATTGTTGAACCTATTGTAGAACAAGAAGTCTTCATGGCTAATCGTACTATGATGGAGTTGCTACAAGCACCCACCGAGGGTTTTGGAGAGGCCATTGTGATTCCCGCTATCCTTGCGGAGTATTTCAAGATTAAGACGGGTTTAATGTCGATGTTGCAAGCTAATAAGTTTAGAGGTCATGAGAAAGACAACCCGCATTATCACATAAGGGATTTTAATCGTCTCACCGCTACTAGCAAGTTTAAGGATGTTCCACATGACGCCATTAAGATGATGTTGTTTCCATACTCGTTAGATGGACCCGCTAAAATTTGGCTTGAGAAAGAACCGCCAAATTCGATTTTGACATGGGGTGATCTCGTTTCTAAGTTTGTGAACAAATTTTTTCCACCATCTAAAACAACACATTTAAAAAATGAGATTTCAAGATTTGTTCAAAGAAATAATGAAATTTTTTCAATGGCATGGGAACGCTTTAAAGAAATGCTAAATGAATGTCCACACCATGATTTTTCGGAATTGCATCAAATTGATACTTTTTATAATGGGCTTAATGATCATGAACGAGATTACTTGAATGCCGCCGCGGGTGGTAATTTTTTGTGCAAAACGATCGATGAGGCTTTAAAGATTATCGAGAATAGATCTAAGGTTTATAGCCCTCGTAACACACCGAGTGTTGCCAATTTGGGTTCGTCATCGTCGTCATCGTCTCGTAGCATTAATGCCTTACATGATGAAGCTAATGAGGAAAATCGGTTTTTTGATAGATTTGCTAATCTTATGACTCATTGGAAAGCTCAAGAAGCTTCGAATTCCGCTTGGGTTAAAGCGGTTGCTAAGAGTTGTTTGTCTTGTGGTGGAGCTAATGATCTTTCCGAGTGCATTACCGCGGATGGTAACACTTCGAGTGCTTATGTAGCAACGAGAACTTATAACCAAAACGGCCAAGGTTCCCGCCCAAATCAAGCTCCACAAAATCAAAATGCGAATAACTATCAAAACAAAAACCAAGGTGGTAATTATCAAGGCAATTCACGTAACTACAACAAAGGGAATTATCAAAGTGGGAATGGATAAGTCACTAATCAAAACCAAAACCGTGATTTTCAAAACACTACACAAGGTTTTCAAAATGCTCACACTAAAAATCTTCAAGGAGAATTTTTGGATTATGCTAAAGCAAATGATGCTAAGTTTGATAACATGCAACGTGAGATGATTAGCTTAAGATCCGAGTTGAAAAACAAGCTTAAAAACGAACTTGCTAATGAACTTAAAACTCATGCAAATAAAATGGAAGGAAATGTCCAACGTCTTCAACAAAATCAACAAAAGATGGAACAAGGACAACATGAGATTAAGCAAGAATTGTTAAAAGCGGATGCTAGGCAATCCAAATTTGAAGACCAAATGGCAAAAATGTTTGAAGCAATCATGTGTAAACCCTCTTCCTCGGATGGTCTTCCTAGTGATACCATTGCAAACCCGAAGGGAGAAATGAAGGTTATTACTACACGAAGTGGTAAAACTTTCAAGGAACCAATCTCTCGTCCAAGTACTTCTACGGAGAAGGAAATCGAGAAAGAACCCGAGGTGATGGTCGAAAAGGAGCATATTACAAGCCCACGAAGTACCGCTCATACCACACCTACGGTTGAACCAATACCAATTGTGGAACCCGAGATTTCAAGGCCGTTGCCTAATGTCCAACCCACACCACCCTTACCTTACCATTCGAGACGAAACAAAGAGAATTTGCAAGAACGTAACAAAAAACAAATCGAGATTTTTATAAAAGTGTTTCAACAAGTGCATTTTGATGTGAGTTTAGCCGACGCGTTGTTATATATGCCTCGTTTCGCTTCCACTTTTAAAAGTATGATGAGCGATAAGGAAAAGCTTTTAAAGCTTGCTAATTGTTCTTCGGTTTATGTTAACCGCATACCGGAAAAAGTTGGTGACCCCGAAAAGTTTCTCATTCCTTGTGACATACAAGATATGAAAGAATGCCTCGCCTTGACCGTCCTTGGTGCGATCATTAATTTGATGCCATTTTCCATTTGGAAATCGCTTTTGCTTCCGGCTCTTATTCCTTCAAACATGTCTATCGAGATGGCCGATCATTCTACAATTTTAGCATGTGGAGTGGCCGAAGATGTTTTCGTGAAAGTGGGGAAGTTCTACTATCCCGTTGATTTTATAGTAGTTGACATCCCCGCGGATCCTCAAGTTCCTCTAATTTTAGGTCGTTCATTTTTAGACACATCGAGATCGCTTATCGACGTTCATGCAAGAACTATCACTTTGAGATTCAACGAAGAGGAACTTGTTATAAACGCTACTCAAAACTCGAAACCTTCTCACGTTTATGCAATCGCTACCATCAATCACATTGACTTAGTTGATGTGGTTTGCGATGAGTTTTCACAAGAAGTGTTAGGTTTTTCCGATAGCTCTTCAAGTGGCAATCCTACTATTTTGGATCCGATTCTTGCTAATTCCACACCAAATCACACTCCATTCCAAGGAGGCGATTTCACTTCAAATGAAATCGACAATGAAGATGAGGTGTTGATTAGTGATGATACTTCTATCCCACCATTTCTTCCGCCGATGGAAGTTATGAGTGTTGAACCAAAATCTTCAATCGAGGAACCACCTATCCTTGAATTGAAAGATCTTCCTTCTCACCTTGAATACGCATTCTTGGAAGGTGATGACAAGTTGTCGGTTATTATTGCAAGAGGTCTTGCTAATGATGAAAAAACCGAGCTCTTGAAAGTTCTTAAAGCTCATAAAGGGTCAATTGCGTGGAAAATTTCCGACATTAAGGGTATTGACCCAAAATTTTGTACTCACAAGATTTTAATGGAGGAGGACTACAAACCCGCAATTCAAAATCAAAGAAGGGTGAATCCCAAAATTCACGATGTCATTAAAAAGGAAGTGTTGAAACTCCTTGACGCATGAATGATTTATCCTATCTCCGATAGCCCATGGGTGAGCCCAATCCATTGTGTCCCTAAAAAGGGAGGAATGACCGTTGTGCCTAATGAAAACAACGAGTTAATTCCCACTCGTGTTGTGACCGGTTGGAGGGTGTGTATTGACTACCGAAAGTTAAATGACGCCACTCGTAAAGACCACTTTCCTTTGCCCTTCATGGATCAAATGTTGGAGCGACTTGCGGGAAATGAATTCTATTTCTTTTTAGATGGGTTTTCCGGTTACTTTCAAATCCCTATCGACCCTCGTGATCAAGAGAAGACTACGTTTACGTGTCCTTATGGAACGTTTGCTTATCGTAGGATGCCTTTCGGACTTTGTAATGCACCGGGTATTTTTCAACGGTGTATGATGGCAATTTTTCACGATATGATCGAGAAGTCGATGGAAGTATTTATGGATGACTTCTCGGTGTTTGGCAATTCGTTCACGTCGTGTTTATCTAATCTCGAGCAAATGTTAAAACGTTGTGAAGAAACCAATCTTGTGCTTAATTGGGAAAAATGTCATTTTAAGTGTAAACAAGGAATCGTCTTAGGACATAAGGTCTCAAAAGCGGGGATTGAGGTCGATAAATCTAAGGTAGACGTCATCGCCAAGTTACCTCATCCCAAAACCGTTAAGGGAGTTAGGAGTTTCCTAGGCCACGCGGGCTTTTATCGTCGTTTCATCAAAGAGTTTTCGAAAATCTCTCGACCTCTGACACACCTTCTCGAGAAGGATGCTCCTTTTAATTTCAATGAGGATTGTGTTAGAGCTTTCGAACTCTTAAAAGGAAACTTACCGAAGCTCCCATTCTTGTTGCTCCTAATTGGGAATTACCCTTTGAAATCATGTGCGATGCAAGTGATTATGCTATAGGGGCCGTCTTAGGGCAATGCTATGAAAAGCATTTCCGTCCTATCCATTATGCTAGTAAGACGATGACCGAGGCTCAATTAAAGTACACCACAACGGAAAAGGAATTCCTTGCCGTGGTCTATGCTTTTGAGAAATTCCGACCTTATCTCGCCTTAACTAAAAGCATCGTGTATACCGACCATTTGGCTATCAAGTATCTCTTAGCTAAGCAAGATGCAAAGCCGAGATTGCTTCGTTGGATGCTCCTCCTCCAAGAATTTGATGTCACCGTGCTTGACAAAAAAGGAGCCGAGAATCTAGCGGCCGATCATCTCTCTCGTCTAGAAGATCCTCACAAAGATGTTTTCGAGAACAAGGAAATCACCGAAACATTTCCTCTCGAGACTCTCGGTGTAGTGAATTCTAAAGACACCACCCCATGGTTTACCGACATTGCAAATTACCATGCAGGGAATTTCATAATCAAGGGTATGACGACACAACAAAAGCGAAAATTCTTTCGTGACGTCAAGTTCTATTTTTGGGACGACCCTTATCTCTTTCGGGTTTGTGCGGATCAACTCGTTCGACGTTGTGTCTTTGGTGCCGAAGCTTCTAATATCCTTAGAGCTTGTCACGAGGGACCCACGGGTGGTCACCATGGTGCTAATCTCACGGCTAAGAAAGTGTTCGATTCCGGTTTATTTTGGCCTTCTATCTATCGTGATGCACACGCACTTGTGAAGTCGTGTGATTCGTGCCAACGTCAAGGAAAATCGTCTCAACGTGATGAAATGCCGCAAAACATAATTCAAGTGTGTGAGATTTTCGACATTTGGGGCATAGACTTTATGGGTCCGTTCCCATCGTCTCATGGTAACAAGTATATCCTCGTCGCGGTGGACTACCTTTCTAAGTGGGTGGAAGCTAAGGCTTTACCTACTAATGATGCTCGTGTGGTAGTGAAGTTTTTGAAACAACTATTCTCTCGGTTCGGTACCCCTCGTGCTATTATAAGCGATCGTGGAACCCATTTTTGTAATGACCAATTCGAGAAGGTCTTAAAGAAATATGGAGTTACTCATCGTCTTTCTACGGCTTATCACCCGCAAACAAGTGGGCAAGTCGAGGTTTCGAACCGAGCTTTGAAGAGGATTTTAGAAAGGTCGATTGGAGAAAACCGTGCTTCATGGTCCGACAAACTCGATGATGCTTTATGGGCCTTTAGGACCGCTTATAAGACACCTATCGTTTGTACTCCTTATAATTTAGTCTATGGGAAGAATTGTCATTTGCCCATTGAATTGGAGCACAAGGCATATTGGGCCCTTAAGCATGCAAACTTTGACTTGAAGACCGCGGGAGATCACCAGAAAATACAACTGAATGAATTAGATGAATTAAGAGACAATGCTTATGAAAATTCATTGATTTTCAAAGAAAAGACTAAAAAGTTTCATGATGCAAAGATTAAAAACCGGGGTTTTAACGTTGGTGATCAAGTGTTACTTTTTAACTCTCGCTTAAGATATTTTCCGGGAAATTGAAATCTCGTTGGTCGGGTCCTTTCACCGTTACACAAGTGTTTACTTATGGGACCATCGAGCTAGCTCAAGATGATGGTCCTAACTTCAAGGTGAATGGACATAGGCTTAAGCACTACTTTGGTGGGGAAATTCCTTTAATGGTTGACCTCGACCAAGTCACCTTCCCCAATGATAATTAGCATTGAGGGGATCGAGTCGAGCTCATGACTCGGTAATCAAAAATGAGGTGCCTCGTGGGGGAGATCCCATGCTTATCCTTTTATGCTTTCTAATAAATAATTAGAGGGGATTTGTACCCTTCCAACTCGTTGTCTCGTGGTTGTTTGTGATTGTGTTATCTAGATCATCATCATCATCTACGATTGAAGACTCTCGTGTTCGTTTATGTGAGCCTCCATCGTTTGCTTGAAGAAGTTTTTCACGAATCCATGACATACCCTTTATTGTTCTAACAATTGTCTTTTAGCATAATTCATAAACGGCTTTAGATATATTGTTGATCACCCTTTCCATGCTAGATCCTAAGCATTCGCTTCTTCGTCTCTAGTATGGGGGTGCTCCACCTTTAGACTCGAAACATTGAGGATAATGTTTACTTTTAGTATGGGGGGGTGAATAGGTACTTGCTTTGCTACGCCCTCACGTGTTCCAACTTTCAATGTTTTGTTTTGTTTTTGTTGCTAATAAGGCTAAAAATGGCCCAATTTTAAATTTTTTCTTAGTTTTCATAAGTGTTTTTAAGACACGAATGTATATTTTCCTATGGCTAGAATAAGAGCTAATTTTTGACTTGATGGGCATTTGGAGCCATTTACATTCCTTAACCCGCTCAATTCAAGTTTTGCTAGACTTTTATATAGGGAACTTTAAAACGCGAAAGTCTTAGCTCATTCGGGTTAAGAACAAGAACTTTTCGCAAGTTCCTATAATTGATCCTAGAGAGTCACTTATCAAAGGAACTATAAAATGCATTCTCTAAACTTGAAAAAGTCCAAGAAAATGAAAGATCCTATAGGTGGCTTGAAAACCCAAAACTTTGATTTGATATAGTCTTAATGAAAGCTAATCCAAATTTGGCTTAAATTTGACTTGCATGGCTAAGTATTCACGAGTCTCTTTAATTAGAGGTCTTTATATAGTGAAGAACGAGAGATGATAGAGTTAGACAAGTGATCATGCTAAACGTAGAACATGAAAATGTTCTTTCAAAAACTCATATGTCTTTAATTGTGGCTTTTTCTTCCCATAAGATCAATGCATTAGGAATAAAAATAATTACAATAAGTAAGGTCGTACGATTTGAAAGGTTACTTAGCCTCTAGCGCAAGATCGTTTAAAAGTTGCCCGGGGTTGAATAGAGTTCATAGCCAAGGCATAACTTATTGAAGCGGGACGCGAAGATTGGTGTTTATCCAAAAATGCCCTAACAAGGCATGAGGAACCCTATTTTTTTGCTAGAGATCCAAGATGATGTGAAGTATCATTATTCCTAAATCAATATGAAGGATCGAGACACACGACGAAAAGCAATTACTCCCATAAAGATCATGGAGAAAGTCTATCCAAAAAGACCCTTACAAGGTATGAGGATAAATATATCCAAGTCCTAAAAGGAGGCGGATCGTTGTATATCAAAATCCAAAATAAAGATTGAAGAAAAATGATGAAGTCGTGGTCCAAATATGAAGAATTTCTGAAAAACGTCAAGTGAATAAATTCCAAATATATGAAGAGAAGACCATAATTTCAAGAACGTCTTCCCAAGATTTGAAGTATGAAGTACATGCCAAATATCGGTCCGAGAAAGGTCTCAAATCATGAAACGAGTTATGCCAAGATATGAACTTAAGGAGATACACGAGAAGCCGTTTTAAAAGATTTTGTCCTTCGGCTAACTATCGATTAAATCGTGCTACTTTGCTTTCGGACTAATAACTACTCAAATAAGTCAATATGAATCACTTGTGATCCATGACAAATAGTTAAAAAATGCTAGTAACCCATTTCTTTTTATAATAACTAGAATTGCGGGGAGAAAAAGTATTACACAATTTGGACGTTGAGTAGTGTTAGCATTGTGACTTGTACCAACAATGATCTCGTTTTTGCACTTAGCATGGAATGTATGACAATCAAGGATGACGAAGTTTACTCTAAGGGACATTTACTTGTTTCTATTCTTTGACCCTAAAAGTCACATTCGTGATGAAAATCATACATTATGTCTTTACACATCTTCGTAGTATTGTTTCAAGTCTTTTACTTTTCAATAAAGGTTAATAAAACTGAATGTTGGTGATGCTTAGATACTTTATTCTAGCATTGCGTGAGGGCACGACAATGGCTTAGTATGGGGGAGTGATGAGATGGCATTTATACATGATCTCATCGTTCTTTTCGGGCTTTAAATGCATAAAAATGTCATGAAATACCATACATATGCTTGTGTTTGTTTACTTGTGTATTTTAGGTATGGATATCGTGAAAAAGACAAAAGATCACAAGAAACAAGGAAAAACGGACACGAGAAACGAAGCCGTACAAAGAACCGGGCCATGAATTATCCAAAATTTACCCTTGAAGACATGAAGATATGCAAGATTGATCCTCAAACAATGAAGAAATGACACTTAAAACCCTTGTGAAATCATAATTCCAAGTTTGGTCCCTTAAGTTTGTCAAAATTGCAAAAAGGTCCTTCAACTTTGAAGAAATGGCAAGATTAGTCCCTCATCAAATCTAATTTGTCAATTATAGTCCCTCATGAAGCCAAAGATACATTGAAGACCTTTGAAAATCAAAAATGTCCAAGATCAGCCCTTGAATTATGGAAAAATGGCAAAAACAACCCTTGAAACACTTTTGCCAAAGTTTTGGGGCAAAAGTGTGAATTCCATAACTTCTATAACAAAGGGATACGTTTATAATGGCTAAAAAAACTTGTTATACAACCTTTCTGAAAAAACAAGGGCCAAAGGTGTCTATTTGAAACATTCAAACTAAAAGTGCGCCAAACAAACACCTTTCCCCCAAAATCGGATCAAAAACATTACTGTTTACCATTCATCCCACCCAGTTACCATCCCACTTAAACCAAAGGGTAAAAATCAATTACCCTTACCCACGCTTAATTCACACGCCCAGAAACCTATCCCAACCTTAAAACCCTCACTCCCACTCACCATGTGACCCCACCATTTAAACCCGTCCACCAATCATGTGACAACTTTCTCTCCAAGTAAAGCCACGTGTCAAGATCAACAACCTAGACTCCCTGCTTAACAAGTAAGCTAAAATGAACGTCTATGATCATTTTGGACAACTCACATCAAAGAATCGTCTAGAAGACCTCAATGACAACATTGGAAATTCACTTCTAGGGTTTATGAATAGTTCTTTGTATCCATTTGCCTATAAAAGGAGACCTCAACCTGTGAGAGTCCATTTGTTCCAGTTTTAGGCTATCAATCTTTGTAATTCCTTTTTAAGTTAATAAAATTTGATTTTCTGAAATTTATGAAATCTCTTTTATGTTTATTAAAAGTTGGTGTTAGAATAGCCTAAATCTGAGTTCCACTTATATGTTTGAAGGTTTTTGAGGCAAGGTTTTAATCAATAAGACTTGTGTTTCAAAAGTCAGAAAGTGCTTGATTTTTGTTCATCTCTTTGGTTTGTTCTTCTTAGCAGGTACTTGGAAGCTGGTACTTGTTCTGCTAGTACCTCAGCTCAAACAATCCACGGCCTGGATGTAGGTCTTGGAGGTTTGCATCCTTCTCCCTTTTCAATTTTCTCTTTATTTTCTGAATATTTGTGATTTTGTATGATTATTGTGGAATCTGTGTTTTGATGGTTGGATCTTGTTTACCTGGTATTGTTTGATGTTATTGGATTGTTGTTGACTTGATTTGTGGGTTGAATCTAGATTATCCTTTAAAATTTGTGAAAACAGATAATTAAGGGGTGTTTGGGTTAACTGCATAAGCAGGATTTGTGGTTTGTTGAGTGGTTGTTTTGTGTTGTTATCTGTTGGTACTTGTTTATCTGGTATACTTGGTCACTTATTTGCAGGTTTTGTGGTTTGAAACACCCAAATCCATAAAAGGGCTATAAAATCTTTGTTACTTGATAAAATTGGCTGTGGTTTAAGGGACACCTAGATCTAATCATAGACTAGGGCTAACAAGTGATTAAACCTAGTTAATAACACCAGGGAAAGAGATTTGGATGCTTGAAATTGGATCTGTGGTCAATTAGATCAGCAAAGTGTGCATGAGTACTTGTAGTTCATATCAGTAACTATAATCTGCTTTGATCTTGTTATATACTTTGATCTAGTGGCTGATTTAAGTTTGTTTGTGATTAATCATAGTTTATATAGCTTGTGTATGCATCTTGTTGAATTTGGCTGGCTTATTCATGCTATATCTGCTTATTAGTTCATAACTGCTTATTTTCCATGTCTGTGCTAGATCTGTGGACTGTTTGATTAATCTGGGCTTATTGTGTGAACTAAAGTGTGTTTTTGTGCTTGATTGTGACTCCTTGTGATTAACTGATCACTTGGGTGCCCTTGTCTTCCAATAAAACATACTAAATCTCTCTAAAAAGCTTCGTCAAATAGTCAAAGCAGTGGGAACTCCTTTCCCCTGCTACTAGCCACTGCTAGTGTATTTTGGTTTTCAC